>OX463849.1:1400514-1766312 GCA_949825065.1 Odontocerum albicorne
TATATATATATATATATATATATATATATATATATATATATATATATATATATATATATATATATATATATATATATATATATATATATATATATATATATATATATATATATATATATATATATATATATATATATATATATATATATATATATATATATATATATATATATATATATATATATATATATATATATATATATATATATATATATATATATATATATATATAATATATATATATATATATATATATATATATATATATATATATATATATATATATATATATATATATATATATATATATATATATATATATATATATATATATATATATATATATATATATATATATATATATATATATATATATATATATATATATATATATATATATATATATATATATATATATATATATATATATATATATATATATATATATATATATATATATATATATATATATATATATATATATATATATATATATATATATATATATATATATAAACAAATTCTATATTTATGAATATATATTTTCATAAATGTAGAATTTGTTTTAATTCCGTGAATATTTCACGGGTTGCAACTAGTAGCAAATAGTTTACCTCCTAGTTTATCCTCTTCAGACCTGAATTAATTCGAAGGCTTCAAAAAACATTTTAACTTATGAGCGTATTATTTACACTAAACGCAACATTATGTCGTATTAGTTTAGATAGATGGCGCCCAAAACGTTCAAAATCAATAATATATTGTAGTATCCTACACTTAATTTGTTATCATTGGGAACTGAAATACACCACCAAGTTGTTCACAAAGTGCATATGAACTCTATGTCCATTATAATGGATGCCAGGTCTGGAGAGGTTGTTCGTAAAGAAAAGCTCATTAAATAGTAGATAAAGATGTCGCAAATCAATCAACTGCCTTTTATTACGGAAATAAGAAAATCACAGCCACTCGGTTTAACCTCCCGTCGAACAATCTGGAAGACTCTGTAGCAAGTAGACAGCAGGCGAGACGTAGAGTGACGTAAGAAACAGACTTCTTGTGGACGACTCGGCACTAGAATTTTTAAGTTTTTCTCTCGGAAAACCTGGGAAAGAGTGGTATACTTTAAATATGGTCCTATCCAAAGTCTAACGTTTCTTTAACTCTGTCTACCCTTTTTTTTCAATGGTCTTACAGCCCATATCGAGCTTTGGCCTCCGTCAATCTTCGCCTCCAACTCCTCCTATCTTCCGCCACGACCCTTCAATCATGCGCCTGCAGCAGCCGGGTTGCGTCCCTCTCAACTTCGTCCTCCCATCGCAGCCTTGGCCTGCCCACTCTTCTTCTCCCACCCGGGTGTCCCTCCAGGATTCTTTTGGGTGCTCGCGATGACGGCATTTTCTGCACATGTCCGGCCCATCTCAATCTGCTCAGTCTGACATGTACAGATAGCCTGGGAGCTTTGTATGTATTATACAGCTCGTCGTTGTATCGTATTCGCCCAGTTTCACCGTCATTCACAGGGCCCAGGATCCTACGTAGTACTCTTCTCTCGAAGGCATCCAGCAACTCTGTCTACCCTGTAACGGCGAAATGGTAACTATGTATAAAGTTCAACAACTCCTCATTGAAATATAATCCACAGTCACGACGGTGAATATGAAAAATTTAATGGAGAAAGTTTATTTTGCTAAAATATTATATGTAGAAAACAACGAATACACTGAGTTGTGGTGAAAAAGCACTCAAGTGAATGACATCGAAGCGAAACAAAAAGTGACTGCCCCCTGGCGCCGCGTCCTGAACGTGCCAAGTCACTCGCGTAATCCCTTTACCATATGCTACCCATTACCTCTGATTAAAATTCAATGAGCACCATGACATTACACTTTTAAAATGACATAAATGATAGGTATGGCTTGATTAGATAAATCAATGCTTTCTGAACTTTATTCTCTATAACCTTCTGTAGAGGCGGTTCTCAATCAGTGGTACACGTATCCTTTCTATATCCATAACTCTATCTCATCGTCGTTGAGTCGAAGATCTCCTCGTCATTTCAGCATAAATTCAGTTGGAAAACTTAGCTCTGTCGTCGAGTTGAGGTTTCTTTATTCCTTTTTCCTTTTTAAGCGAGTGAGCCGTTGCACACCAGAAAACTCACGGGCCACGCCGCTATACTGGATCGATCCGATGGCACACCTTCTCATGCTACTTGTACGATTTCTCTTAACTTTTAGGATTCCTTGTTTCAAAATATTCCCCCCAGTACTTTGCTCCTCTAAGTACATGACCCAAGTAGGACACCTTTCGGATTTTAATATTAGTCAGCGACTCTCTATCAACTTTGGCTCTTTGAAGAACCCTCGTGCTGCTGACCATATCCATCCAGGGTATCTGTAGCATTCTCCGGTGCATCCACATTTCGAATGCTTCCAGTCGGTTCATACTACCAACTTTGAGAGTCCATGATTCCACTCCATTATTCACTAGATTCAGTTATGTATTCCTTGGTTTTCCTTCCACTCACATTTACGTTGTATATTTGTTTTGTTAGTCTTTCTTAATTCATTCGTTCTTCATGTCCAAACCATCTCAAAGCGTTCTTCTTTATTTTACTCAACACGTCATTCTTAATTTCACGTCCATTCCTAATCGAATTTATTACAGAGGATGTAAGTAAAAACAAGAATGGAACTCAAAAAAATGGGTACCGACGGAAATTGAACTTGCAACTCCCGGGTCATGTGACAGGCATGTTACCAACTTGGCAATACAATACAAATATAGGGAGGTATCCAATCTAATGCCAGCAGTCACTATTTTCTAATCATTACAGTGATTTATACATTTAATCCTTTTATCATTGTATTCTGTTACATTTTCGTTTTATGCAGTACACCCTAACATATTTATTGCCATCTGGTAATCTCTTCCAAGCATCAAGAAAGGTTTGACAAGCCTGAAATGAAAACCAGACTGAGACCCATTTATAAAAAAAATGGGTACCAATGGATATAGAACTCGCTACCCCCGGGCTGGAAGCAAGATCTTACCGACTAAACTACATAGATCGTCACTAATTGCCTGAGTAGAGAAGTCTACAAAACGTATTCCACAGTCAAGCCACATTTAACTATTGTAAAAGAAACGTTTACAAAAAAGTTTTCAGATCATTAAAAACGATTTAGTAACTTACAACATAATCCCCATGAAAGGGTATTTATTCTAGCCTTGGGGTGTGTAAGGTAGCGCTGCAACTAGCGATGTCGTTAGCTGACAAGGGAGGGTCGGTCCGGTTCGGGTCACACAAGGCAAAGGAACAATCGCGTGTCGTACCTTCTATGCTCTATGGGTCAAATGCTACATGTCGCTGTTTGGATCTCAAACGGCACAATTCTAAAAATGATTATACACAAAAATGACAATACTCATAAAATATTCATTAAGGCTTACACGGTTCATTGTATCAGTTATAAGGTTTTTTGGAGTTTATGATGATGACGTTTCGGAAACGTTGCAGTTTTCATCTTCAAAGCTTTTAGTGTTGAGTCTCAAATAAATATTGTTTAATCTTAAGAAATTGAACGTTATGTGTCACGTCACTATTATCGTGTCACATCACTAGTCGACACGGCAGCCATATTGTCTCCTGTCACTGGTATTTTGTCCTAATCGTGTCTGCGTCTCAAATAAATTTTGTTTAATCTGAACAATAATTTATTATAAATAACCTAACATAACAGTTTGTAGGAATCTTGCCCATGGCGAAGTTGACTTCTAGATTAATTTAGATTTGCATTTCAAACACCTCATGCAATTTCACATTATTGTTAGCCATCTTATGAATGGAATACGCTTGTGTTACAATATAATTCAGCAAGCATTGTTTGAAAACTGTTATAATTCAGCAAGCACACATCATTGACAGATCAAACCCAAATTTGATGTATTAGGAATTCTGTCGCATGATGCGCTACCAGTCTGCGCGACAGAGACGACGCTCTACAAAGCGACAGTCTCTTTCTTAAGCCCGATGTGTATTATCTACCGCCGGGTACTATACATAGGTTTCCGGTCGGAACAAATTAGAGTGTGTATGAACAGATGCTCACGCGGACTGCTTGGTCAGGCGATATTCCAGTTTTAATTTGATACATATACCCTCTGTAATGTCTCAATTAGAGTCAATAGAAAACGTGTTGTTTCGTTGTTTCCTTTTTTCTCGATGTCCATGTTTCCTCTCCATACAGTGCTATAGAAAATACTTGTCTTAACGAGACAGATTTTGGTTCTTCTAAGAAAAGACCGATTAGTTCATATATTTGTCAAGATTGTCATGAAATCATTAATATCCCATTTAAAAAATGGCTACCTAAACGTCCATGCAAAGAGACTCTGGAACCAGTTACAAATCAATGTTAGGCCCGCTAAGTCCTTGGCATGTGTTATGAAAGCGACTTAAAAAACTATTCATTTCTAGTCAGAAATTTAACTTTTTTCATTCCTGATTTTTTTCCTATCCACCATCCCTTCCTTCTCCTTTGATTATTGATATCGCACTTTTACTTTTATTATGTAGATGTTCATAAATTTCATAAAGATGAATAATCATTGTAATATTTTTTGCGACCATATAATATTATATATACGAGTATAACTTCTTTTATTTACTTTTATCTGGTTGGTTGGATGATATTGCCGCTAAGCTATAATCCCGCCAGATAGTGTTTAAAAAAGAGTGTTAAATAAATAAATATATCATAAACATTAGATATTTTTTAGTATATTGTTTATAGTTAAGGCATTAACGTTGTGGAGGTTTAAAGACACTGTAATTTGTTTTATCAAACACTGTTTATTCCACTTTTTGTAACGGTATAACCATACCGGTTTCAAGACTTTCACCTCATCTTCAGGGAAGCACAAACAAGACTGAATTCTGTTCGAACTGGTACCGATATATCATACACGCTTTTAACGGTTGGGGACTGAGGGCTGAGGGAGGCATGGGACGATCTCGGCCAGCAGCGGAGAGATTTTTGGGATATATGTGTTTACCAGATGTTCGCCTAGATGTATTCTTGTCTAGTTCTTCTGCCATTCAAATTCATTTTCGGATAGTGGTTATAATATAAATGAGAAATCTGAACATTCGACTGTGAGTGAAAAATCATATGAAGATGTGAAGAAGTGAACTCGGACCGTTTCTGATCTGAACCCCCATACTCGTATGGTGTTGGAGTAAACAACACCGTATGCGTGCTGAAAACTTTCAACTCTCGTGTCATTCTTCTAAGTTGGCTTTTTTAATCGCTCACGTGCAGGAATCAAGGCTAATCACTGTAGTGCCGTGCGATTTACATTATTTACAACAAATGCCATGAATTATCAACTGGTTTGAATTGTTTTAAGGGAAAACGCACACAAACATAAAATTTGTCGTCATAGAAGGACTTTTGGGTTTCTATTTAAAAAAAATAACGTGTGTGAAGGTTCCTCTGTCCGCCAGTTGTTTTGCCTGATGGGCACATGCGATCTCTCGATACCTCCATAACTTATGAGGAATGCCGCATTTGTATAGATAGCGCCCGCAGTTTGAAACTTGCCTTCCAATACCATCACCCATATTGATTTATTTATATAATACTTCATCTTACAACTATCTGACGATATTATTGCCAAGTGACAATCTCTTCTTACCGACCAGACAAAAAATAAATAAAGGAAGTTACATGTTCGTAAAAATATTCACCTTTACAAAATTCATGATCACTATACATGGTAAAATAAAAATGAGATATCATCAAAGGAGAAGGAAAAGATGGTGGAGGAAAAATAAATTCAAAGACAGTTTTATATAGCGTCGTTGAGAAAACAATTTTTCCTCAAGGGCGCTCTAACTCGGGACTTGAACCCACTAATATTAAACAAATCACTTACTCTGCGTTTATTATGGTGTGTCCTCTTGGCATAAACCCCACATGGATCAAACCCTTTTGGTCCCAAAAAACTGTTGCCATCACTTTTCTGGTGAGATGTTCGGTTTTTCTTTGCCGAGCACACATTTTTTTGTAGCCAAGATGCTCTGTCACTATTTCGTGTAGGAGCGATCGTCAAATTTGTGGGAAAGATTCATGTACTCTGCTTAAAGTTGCCTATAAATTTCGATAGGCCGAACATTTTGTGCATTCAGAAAACGAATGACACTACACACTTCACACTTGGCGGGATTTTCGATGGGCGCAGCCATTTTGAAAGGTTACAGAAAAAAAACGCACGACCGTTCAGCAACAAAACTTGGCTTGCATTGAAACGAGGGAAGGAGCTAACTGACACGCATACGATCGTGGTGGTAGGGGATCGGCGTAGGGCGTGGTGCACAATCGTTCTTTACTTTCTGGACGTGCCTAGTAATAAATAGGTATACAGGGGTAACTATTGGAGTAAACAATGTACATATTTCTTTCGACCATATATTTTTAAATAAATGTATTCGTTTTGAACATATCAGTTATTTTTATTTTCACGACTCACATGTTGAGTAACGGTGTAAAAATGTGTTATAAAATGTCTATATTTTTAATAGACAACAAAAATATTGAAATATACCCAAATTTCAGGACACCACCCTTCAAACATTTCGTTGTTGTAATATAATAGAGCACGTTTTTCCTTCCGAGTAAGTCACTTATAGTTCGGAAAATGTAGGATGAGTCCTGTGACAGCTCACAAATTTGCCCCAATACAACCTTGTAACGATGTTCAGTAATTTTATCAACTTTAATATAAGCCTCAATTGTAATAAATAGCAAGTTATTTAGGTAAATACATTACATAAGGTTGTATTGGGGCAAATTTGTGAGCTGTCACAGGACTCATCCTAGAATTTCCGAACTATAGTACGAAAGTTATTCCAACGAAAAAAACTACTTGGATTAAGACCCTTTTCTGTCGGAGGGAAAATGAGATTTAATAAGATAACGATAGTGAAAATTTATCGTATAACATAAGGGAGGAAATATTTAACTTCTGGATAGAAAATTTTTAACAACTTGTGAAAGATTTTACGTCGGAAAAGATGTTTTTAACTTGTTGACAGTTTAATGAACATCCTTGTTTTTATATTCGCAATTCAACGAAAAAATATTAAGACATTAAAAAAAAATACGGATTCTATTTCGATTTAGAGGTTACAAAATGAAGGCTTTCAGTAAAGATGGTTGGTTTTTCACTTTGATTGTATTATTTTTATCCGAAAAAATATAATAAAAATACTTGAATCCAAACCTTATGTCAAATGAAACCTTTTTCTGCGTGTGGTGATATTCCGGATTTGTGTACATGGTATATTAAGGGTGTATTCTACTCGAGAAATTTGAAAAAATAGTTTTTTTTGTTTTTTGCATATTCTTAAAGGTTAGACCTTTACTAATTTTGATATTACTTCGCTGTTTGGAGTGGAAGCGTTTGCTAAATAATTTAAATAAAAGACGTGCTTTACAGTTTAATTTAAATTAACAAAAATAGTTGAGATACTACGACGTACGGATTATCGAGTATCAGTCGATTCAAATAAAAAATATTTCTTCATTTATAATATAACAAATAATGATTTCTTTATAATATAACAAGTACTGATTTCTTCATAATATAACAAGTATTGATTTCTTTATAATATAACAAGTATTGATTTCTTTATAATATAACAAGTATTGATTTCTTTATAATATAACAAGTATTGATTTCTTTATAATATAACAAGTATTGATTTCTTCATAATATAACAAGTATTGATTTCTTTATAATATAACAAGTATTGATTTCTTTATAATATAACAAGTATTGATTTCGTTATAATATAACAAGTATTGATTTCTTCATAATATAACAAGTATTGATTTCTTTATAACATAACAAGTATTGATTTCTTTATATGTAACATAACAAGTATTGATTTCTTAATAATATAACAAGTATTGATTTCTTTAGACGTATCAGCCGGAATTGTGTCTCGTCTAAATTTGCAAAATAAAAAGCGTCTTCTGTATTAACTATTTGTGAAGTTCATATTTTGTGACTTGTTGTTTTATAGGTTCCCTCACAATGTGCGACATTGCTGATAAATTATACTGTATTTGACATTTATATATTGATATGTATTATATTTACATGAATATGCATGATCCCAACATATCCACGTTGGAACTTTTACTATTTAATAGTTTTCTTACGAACTCCATAATAATCTTACAGTGCACACTTCACATATCCAAACATATTATAATAACTTAGCCTTAACTTAGATTTAAGACAAAATGTTAGTCCTTTAACTTACAGATACGAGTATATATATATACTCAGTAAATTCGACTTTCTAACCATTTGATTTCTTCCTATTTTTCTCTAAAGTTTGGAATAAGCCTGTTCGAATACTTCACGAAGAATGACTATACTAAAGCATGGTCCCTGTGACGTTTCACAAATTTTCCCCAATACAACGTTGTAACGACGTTTAGTAATTTTAATTATTTTTATCAACTTTAATATTATATAAGCCACGATTCTATTAAATAGCAAGTTATTTAGGCAAATATGTTACGTTATATAAAACTAACAATAATGACAAATTCATACGTCTTGTTACAGATTAGCAAAAATACGTCAGTTTGTTGAAATCAAATAATATTTGGCGACGTTCGTCAAAAGTCACTACGTTAATCTGCATTGGCTAGGGATCGGGTATACGATAATTGGATTTTCGATTTTTTTTCACATAAAATTAAATGTTCGTAATTAGTATTAATTCATAGTGGATCTTGGCCTATTTAAAGGTAGATACAAATCATACAATACATTGAAAAGTCAGTATAATGAAAATTTGGAATTAAAACGTCAGTTTAGAGAAAAACAATTTTTCGATTTGTAAAAAAAAATGATTTTACCCTATCCCTTTGAGACATGACATTTCAAACGTCACAGGGACCATGCTACATTTTCTTTAGTATAGTGAATTCAAACACAGAACTAATTTCTGGAAGTTAGTGCACGCTTACAAGTTGCTCCGGTCGCGATCGAGAAACGCTCACATTACAGTTGTGACTTCACCATGGTACGAACGATAGTATTACTTTAACTAAGATAAAAGTAGCAACATTTCCGAGACGTTGGTGTATAGAATCAGAGGAGTATAATTCAAGCAATCAAATAATTTTCATATTCACAGAAAATGTTTTCTTACTGCCAATATTTGAATTCTATGTTCAACATTTTGTCTTAAAACATTTGTAAAAAGGGCAGTTTGTATAATCTTGAAAATAATGGGCACGGAAAATGTACCTTAGCAGCACACGCCTCTATACAAGTAATTCAGCACCTTTTCCAAAATATATGTTTATCGCAAGTGGTTTGAAAATCATTTTGATCATTTTACTATGATAACATATCAACGTGCTTTATGACAATAAAATTTTCTATTTTCGTGTCCATCCTACGTGTTCGTGCATTTTGTCTTTGAACACCAAACAAGCGACGTAATGTTCTCCTTGTAACGAACTAGAGACTGTAGCTCTCTTGTCGTGTTTCCAATGTGGATATGTGTGTATGTCCGTGTTTTGTGTGCCATACTGTTGTCTCGCTCATCTTCAGATGGTCCCGCTGTGGTTCGAATTAACCTGTTTGTGAGAAGCATTGTCACCATAAGCGACATCAAAATGGTAAGTCTATCTGTAGGACCACACCACTTAACCAATATAAGATTTTAAAAAAATTAAAAAAAAAAATTTAAGACATACTACCAAGTGCAGCATTTCTTTATTAAATTATCACTTTTTGATGACCAAAGAAATAAATAATTTAAAAAAATTATATAACAGGTTGTTGATTTCAATTTTCTTTATTTTTTGTGAGTGTGCTATTTCTTTAATTTCGTTTTTGAATTCGTATGCTGTAATAATTTTTTTGTTTTTTTCATTATAAACCGTAGGCGTCAATCGCTGTGATCTTAGATGCTGCTACTCTCATTTCCTTCTTTAGAGCCATCATGATAAATGGATAAACACCATCTGATCTTAGAAGTCGATGGTTTTATACTTAATTAAGCATCAATAGAGTATTAGCGAATGAGCGGAATAAAAAAATATGTCCTGACAAAATAAAAATCATACCGAACACTTGAGCAATTGAATATATTTAAAAAAAAATTGGAAAAACGCGTCAAATTAAACACAAATTCTATTTATATTATTAAATAGTTACTTGCCTCCAATAATAAACTCCACTTACCTAACGGTATTATATAAATCGTTCACAATATAATTTTTATTCAGAGCCAATTCAAATTTCTTGAAATATAGTGGTACCTCGGGTTACGAACTTAATTCGTTGATTGATTCGCCGAAATGTTCGTAAACCGAAATTCATTTTCTTGGGAGCCATAATGAGGGTTAATTTAATGCAAAATATATTTTATACATACTGTATAATATATATATATAAAAAGCAAAAAAATGTATCAAGAACAACGAACGCAACGACAAACAATGTTCACAACGCGCGCACCTGAGAACTACTAATGTGTAATTGCGTAATGCGCCTTTACAACTAATTCGTGAGCCGAGGCATTGTACGCAGGTCGAGTCAACATTTGTTCGGAAATTGTGTTCGTAAGCCGATTTGTTCGTGACCCGAGGTTTGACTGTAATAACAATCAATGCGAGAGTTTTTTTAGCTTAAAGCCATTTAATCAGTCTCTCGCGATAAGACCATCAAATACGAAAGCTTCTTAGGATAAGAGCTTATATTTCGTTGTGAGTTTTTACTGGTTCGTTCATGATGCGTCCAGTTTTGTCAAATAGACTCATCTGGCATGACAGCGAGCAACAATACCGAATAAAAGCTAGTGATGGAACCCCGAAGAGCTGCCGCATGCCTCGTTAGGAACCGTCACCCTCCTGCCTTGAACTGGTTCAGTGTTACCGCAGGAGTGGCCGCTATAGCACTGCTGGCCTCCGCCAGGCCTTGTCGCCTTCTTGAGCATACTATCGCCTTCCCCACATGTAATGGCACATACATTAGTTTATTTTGGTTTGAAATAATGATTGCCCAATAGAAGGATGTTGCTAACTATATATATAACTTAGAGTTCATATTTCTTTTCTGACTTGTTACAGTGTGCAATTCTAATTTATTTTCGAATTCCATATTATTGTTTTTATGTATATTTTCTTTTGAGGTTTTTTGCAAATTAAACATTTTCAATAGGGTCAAACTAAGTGAGTTTATGTTTTGCATAGAGTTGAAAGTTTTCAGGGCCGGACTAGCTGTAGCGGATAGGTAAGAGCAATTTCTATTCCTCATATCTAACTAGCAGCTACCACCGTCTCAGGTAAGATTCAGTGTTGATTCTAACACCGTTCTATGTATCACGTGATTCGTGATTATTACCATTTGTTTTAATTTAAATGTAAGATTTTAATATTTCAGTTCTTCATAACATCGAATTAGGGCAATCGCCGATCAACCAAAGAGAACATATCATTTTTCAGTCATTCGTTAAACTATATATATATATGTACTACTTTATAAGTATTTTTAAATGTATTGATAAAGGAATATTTTGTGATAATTATAGAAAACATATGTTAGTGTGTTATATACATTGATTCGTGTCCCTGCTTAATACTTATAGCGCTAGAATATTAAGGGCTTAGTTGGGATCCCTGGGGAACTCCTGATGGGACAAACAATAAAAACTTTCTTTGTTTTCTGGTGCCTCTGCTAGATGGTCCCGCCATTGTCCGGGTCAACATTTTTGTGAGAAGTATCTCTAAGATCGACGATGTAACCATGGTAAGTTTGCAAGACGGAGCATCCGCTAACAGAAAAAAAAGACTTAATTTATAAAGATCTGAAAATATCGTGTGAGAGCGAAACAGAAGGAGTGTGTCGACGATTGTATTGACTGCTCCAAATACACTGATTATTTCTGATACTAGATTTTCAAAAATATGAAATAACGAATAAAATAATTTGTTGATTTATCAATAAAAGACAAATAGTAGATACTGAGTGCGATGGAAGCAGTATTTATACATTTAACGATGCAACGAATTCTGTTTTAATAAACTTTTGAATTTTGAAACGCACCTAAACATTCGTTGTACCTTACCATCAACATATTGTTGGAGGAGAGAGACATCCACATATTTGAGTTTGTGAATGTTCCACGCACAATATCTATTACAATAGGGGACAAGCCCGCTCCCTGTCTCACACCACATTCCGGTCGATAATTAACACTTTTCAGGATATTTTTGATCCGATTTATTATTTACGTTTTCAGTTTAATTTCAATAATTAGCCTTCAAGTATTTTTATTAGAGTTTCATACTTTATTTGTTTTGATTATATGTGAATTGTTATTATTGGTCTATGAAAGATGTCTAGTTCGTAACTATCGTAGTATTTTTATATATTGGTCAGAAACTGTAAGACGTGCCTCGTTTCCATGTCTTGGTTCATTTCATTGTCTATCATATGTGCATCGTCGTCAATAGCATCCGCGCACATTCAAGCTGGCCCTCGTGCTCCAGGCACGTGGATTAATATCATTTGAACAGTTCAAATGATCACCTTTTGGGATTGCCGTTACAACCCTTGAATATGTGCGGAAGTGTTGCGAGCCACGGTGCCTTGACGATCAGTTGATATCATCTCATCAAAACCGACGTGCTGCTGGGTGTGCTTTCCTTGTTTTGATTTATTTCTTTTAATTCTCGTATTCAGTAGTTCATTATTTTTTCAACATCTTGACTGGTTTGATATTCTTAAATGATACTCGAGTGAGAATCTCATTATACTGACGACACGACAAGAAGAGACGTGTATATTTTTCTTCATAGATATTGATTCACCTTCCGATTTCTGTTTATCATGCAATTATCTTCGTCGACACAAACACTTTATTTTTTATCACATCTCTTTGCCAGTTATTCTGACTTGGTACCGAGTGTAGGTCAGACATCATTCCGTAGGACTACCAGACCGAGTTCCGCAATATTGTTCTCATTATTTTATTATTTGCATGTAGGACTGAGAAATGCCATCCTCATTATCTCACCAATAATCAGAATAATCAAACTGCTAAAATATTTATTTGTATCATTTTGATTTTTTTATGTATTGTTTATATTGTTTTTTTTTTCTGTCAGAAACAAAGCAACGTTTATAGATTGGTCAAGTTTCTTTGACTATAAATATAGTTATGTTTAGATTTTGAAACATTGACTCGATTCATCCTCTTGCCACGGTAGCCGATGGAATGGAGTCAACTCTGTTACTGAATCGATGGGTCATTGTACTGAATCTAACATAATTAAGATATACGAGTATTTAGTTCGAATCCAGCATGAAGTGATGTCTCAGTACATGAACAAGGCATATTCAGAGCAATGCCTCTCTCTCTCTCAGTCTTCACACAAAATACTTAGAAAAATTTAAGATGGTTCCATCTTTCTTTTTCAGGGATGAAAAATTTATATTAATTTTGAATAAGTATTGATGAGTCCATTATTTTGTATTTTTTTAAAAGGCGATGGGCCCACCATTGTGCGCGTCAACTTCTTTCTGCGATCCATCAGCAAAATTGACGATTATAAAATGGTGAGTGAGACATCGCCCGGGGTGCCTGACTGCTCCATCACTCGGGTCGACTGCTACTGATGTTTGTCGAGTCAGATCCAAATACGACACTACGTATTGCATGCCTGCCACCAAATGCAATCTAATCTTTTTGAGCTATAATCACAACCGATTCGACCTATTCCGACCTTTCCCTTTATTCCTTCGAATCCTCGATCTGGTTCACACAAAGCCACGGAGTAGTGGGTGATCGGTCGCCTCCATTCCTTCAGTCCATCCGGCTCAGCGAGGTTATGTTGCATTGTCCAGAACTCTTTGGTGCAGAATGAATAGCGACCAGCTGCCTGAATGATGGAACAGAAAGGACCAGTTCCAGTAACTGTGTCTCTGTTCGTGTTATTGTTTTGTTTTGAATAACTAACGACACGCGTTGTTTGTTGAATGTCTTACATTGTGATTTTGCGATGATAAGTTATTTACAAATTTCGATAGGTACATGATGAAATACAATACTTAAACACAGCTGTTCTTTCAATGTGTATATGAACACGCAGCTATGCCAAAATAATCATACCAATAATTCTATATATTTTAATGTTATATATTTTGTGTACATTTCTAATACAAGTTTTATTCGATTCGTATCATTTTCTTTTTTGTTTCGAAAAATGGAAATGAAATTTTACTTGGAAAATAAAATGTTTAAAATAATTGAAAAAATGTTTAATTATGGTAAAAGAAGACTTAATAAAAAAGATTATTTTGAAATAGTCAATACTTTGTTATGAAGTTTCATATCAAACTTTTATTTGTTTTATACAAATAGTAATAAAAATATATATATTTTTATTTTAATCTTAGCATTTTGTAATGGAGAAAAAAGTTGTGAAGGATATATTTTAAATTGTGTTGTAATTTGTTTAATAAAACAGTGTCTCTTCCAGTTAAAATAATGGTATAACCCTGCCGATTTCAAGGTATTCACATCATCATCAGGGGAGGGCAAATAAGGGTGAGGTATATTCGAGTCCGCACCGACATACTAAACGCATTTAACAGTAAAAAATCTGAGAAAATATTTCATGTGGAAGGAGGTAGGAAGTAACTTTGGCAACTATTTCCCTCCACTCTCAATTCGCCCACCGATTTTTTTACTGTAAGATGCGTTTAGTCTATCATTGCTAGCTCAAACATAATTCAGTCATGTTTGTGCTCCCCTGATGATGAAGTGAACCCTTTGAAACCGGCAGGGTTACACTATTATTTTAAGTGGAAAAACAGCGTTTTATTTAACAAATTGCAGTGTTTTTAAACCTCCACATTGTTAACGCTTTGAATATAAATAATATTTTTAATTGTAAATAATGAAAAAAATTATTCTCAAATTGAATTGATCAAAGAACTTCACTTAGAATTTTTACTTTTGAGAATATTCTAAATAGATGTTTAACTTTCTTTCACAATTTGTTATACTATGATCAGAAAAGGATTTTTCATTTCCACTTGTCGAGTTCAGAGGTCTGCGTGGCGCCCAACGGGCAGCTTGACACCGCCACCTGACAGCACTCCATTCGCCGAGGACCCATACTTCACTCCTTGGAGAATTCACTCTTTCTAAAATTCTGCTTTTGTTACGAGCACTTACACGATGTACCGACAAGCTTTAACAATTATTGTTAATACCTTATAATTAGGCTTCCGAATTCGTGTTTTTTTGTGTATATTATAATTATAACATCATTACAATTAAATTATGTAAAATATTTTTTCAAAACATTGACATTTTTAACTTAAAAGAATGTAAATAACAACTGAGGCTTTACAGTTGGTTTTTCTTTCAAAATTTTCCATTCATTTTTCGCTTTATGACTTGTACAAATAAATATAATGCTCCTAACAAAAAGCCCTTCTATGACGTGGCAATTATTTTATAACTATTTTTAACTATTTCAAATTATAATTCGATTTTAGAATATTATTTAAATAAAAAAGGAATCATCACCATCATCGAAGGAAACCTGATTCGAACCATAGACATTTTATGTCAAAAAGTTCAAGATCACGGACGAGTTGTATGTCGTCCAAAGCACAATGATTAATGTTAAAAATGTAAATCGAGTCATTTCACCTCATCTGTGTTATAAATAAAATAAAAAATCATTCCACGTGTCATAATCATCGTTACCTGTCCATTGAAAAAAAATTCTTCTAACTTCACTTTCATTTCATTGACCATTTATCATAATTTCCATCCAAAATCTCAATTGCCGTTCTATAATCATCCGTCATGTGTCTATGATAAGTGAAATGAGATGTTATTTAGATAAATTGGTGTATCTTGACAACATCTCAAACAGAATACTCGGGCGTACACCTCTATCGGGGAATATTCTAATATTATATAACTAATGTAAGGATAAGAAGATTAAATCATTTACTTTTTATATCTGAAAAATTACTTCACAATATTTACTTGAATAATCTCGAAAAATGGCCGCCAACTTCTACATATAAAGGCGTATATGCCAGTGTCAAGTGATGATTGAAGATTCTTTTTTCAAAAAAAAAAAAAAAGTTTTGACATTTAGTAGAGGCGGCTACATATAGCACCGCTTGTCTCTGACATGGTTCCATAGACAAAAAAACAACAAACAATAGTGATTGAAATGAGAAAGAACATTAATATAATGAGTATTTTTACACTTTTTTTTTCACTTTCATATAGAAATGCTAAATATTTATCTGAGTTTACTTATTTGATAACAAATATCAAATGTGGGTTTTACTTTTGTAACCAATGAGGGATAATTTAAATAAATATAATTTCACCCGTTAGAATTGTACGATCCCGTGTGCTGAATGCGGATGTTCTGCCCCTTGCGGGAGCGTGTTGCCAGTGGTTGAGCTGTGCCTGCGCTTTGTCTATTTGTCTTGTTATTTTGTATCCCCGCCACCCGATGAATGGACTCCAACAACCCGATCCGCATATTTTACCCGACCTGCCACGTCTACCTTATCCTAGATGCAATCCTTACTACAAAGACCTTCATCCTGGAAACGAGGGAAGGTAACATCCGTGTACATAAATTAACACCATTCTAAATTCTCAACGAGGTTTCCTGAATGTTGCTTACCCTAAATAAATGCTGTCCTTATCGTTGAATGATAAAGGATCAATTAAAAAAAATATGGCATGTTATAAATTATTACATATTCGATGTTATCCATAAAAAATAATCACAAATCAATGTCATCTTTACTAAAAAACTTTAATCATATTCATTATTGTCATTAAATTTCAATTTATTTTTGTCATAGCACTTTTAATAAATAAAAAAAATGTAGAGAAATTGTAATCAAAAAACTTTTCAATTTTTTGAATCTCTACTCGAGTACCATCGATATTAGAACCCAGGATTTTTGTAACTCACAAAGAACATATACTCAAGTGAAATAAACTTGTTTTTTAAATTTATTTAGGGATATTTAAATTCAAACTAATTTAATGGTAATATTGGAGACAACCGAATTATCATTTTAATTAATACAGTATAATATAATGCCTAGAAAAAATATATTTTCTCACCCTAAACAGCGGTTTCAAACCAAAAAATTATGCCTAAAGATGTAACTTTAAAATTTGATAGATCAAATTGTAAAAGAAAAATGTACTCTGTATATTTTAAATAAAGCTTTCATTTTATATTGTTTATATATATAAGTTATTGTGCTATTGCACGGATATTCAAAACCAAATTTTAAAATTAATTAAAATTTACTGAGTAATGAACTTACATAGTTCATAATTCACACAATATATACATTATTTTGAATTTATACTATATTGTAACTATTGGTAATGGTCTAAAATCATTTCTACTTTTTTATAGGTCAGATTTAGAATATGTGCTATTGCACGGATATTCAAAACCAAATTTTAAAATTAATTAAAATTTACTGAGTAATGAACTTACATAGTTCATAATTCACACAATATATACATTATATTGAATTTATACTATATTGTAACTATTGGTAATGGTCTAAAATCATTTCTACTTTTTTATAGGTCAGATTATAACTTAATTATTCAATGAATAGATACAGAAAAGAATGAAAAATGTTTTAATACTATTATTTTATCACAACATAAATACACGTATATTTTAGCATTATATTAACATTACGGTTGAAAATGTTTCTTTTTATTGTTGGGCATTTCTTTGATTTGTCAAGTATCTGGAGAAAATCTCCAAGTTCCTCTTTATGCGTCCGATCCTTCAACCTCATCCATATTTTACCTTCACCCACTCGTGAGCGAGTTAGGCCGGGTGCTGCCCGCTGCTTAGCCACCCAGTCTTCCGTCACGAGGTAAAAACGTTTGATTATTTCCTTTTACTTTGGTGGACTGATGCTCATTTGGTTACTAAACTGTTGGATGTAACACAAAATCTCCCTCATCGAGATTGTGCAAGCATGATGTGGGTAACGTGACACTGATTCTTTTCTATTCTCTATACCTCCTCTGCAATCTACAACCATGTAAATGGTATTTTACCATCTCTATGGTTCTTCTGAATTTAATTGTCTAAGGCCTTAAACACACGTACTCTATGGTCGCTATTCTCAACATAAACACATGTTTCATAACTCAATTTGATTAAGAACATAAAACATTGATATAAAAGGAAATTATTTCCCATAATACGTATAATAAAGAAATTGTGTTTTTTCACAATGAAAAATAACTTTAGTCTGAAGTTTGTCACTTTACCTTTATTATGTCCATTGCATGGTTGTATGATTGCAAACAAATATTCGTATCAAGTTGGTATTTTGTATTTTAGTATTAAATTTGAATTTTGTCACGTATTTATATTCTAGGCTTTTTTATAACATGGAGATGTTATTTTTGCCACACAAGTTACTTCTTTTCTCAAATATGTATGTTCAGAATATAAAAAAAAATAATATATACGTGTATTATAAACAAAATTATCATTGAATAAAATAACAATTTCTTTCAAAAATGTATTTCTTATCGCCATCGAATTCTATAAATCCCTTTTTCAAGATTTTTTTCTATTTATCATTAGGTTTTTCGATTCATATTTAAAGAGTTCTTACCAATTTTTTTTGAGATAAGAATGAAATTAGAAAATTGTTTATAAATTGAAAATATATTTTTCCTTTCTAAAAATCACACGTTTTCTTTAAACATTTTTTTTTGTATTTTAACCCCGAAATCAATTGTTTTTGACACAATTGTTTTTTTATGTTTAAATTACCAAAAATATCGATAATTAAAATTGATTAATTATTTTCTAGAATTGACAACACTATGAAATGTTTGCCAAAACGTAAATCATAATGTCAAAAAGGAAATGGTCCGTTGGATTTATTTTAATACCTTTAGTATGTAAGTTGGCCAGAAGGTATTCATTAGAAATAAATATGTAAACGAACATCTAAAGTAAAATATTGGCATATTGAATTTTGTTTATGCAAATTTATTATGAAAAATAAAAGCATGATTGGTACTTGATGCGAAATATCGAAGAAGGTAAAAGAGAGATCAAATATTAGCAAAACAGTTTTTTTTATTGTATCAACATTGAACCATAACGAAAGTTAAGGGGAAATTAAATTATCTTGAACTGAGGAGGATAACGGAATACTCCAGCATGTAAAATGTTGAGGAAGCGAGTTTTTAGCGCTCCTGAATTTACTTGACATTCATCGCTGATCACTATATTTCACCTGTGGGTCTTATAAGGGTATTCCGTTATCTAGCTCGATTTTTTATTTTGTAAATAATAAATCAGTTTCAATAAAGAATTTATAGTATATAAACATATAAACTAATTTGCTGGTATACGAGTATGTCACATTTAATAATTCCTACATTATATAGCACAATATTTTCAAGTCACTTTATGCCCAATATACAGTATTTGGTGCAAAGATGACGGAAAAAGTATAAACGAAAAAAAAAAACATTTACACAAAACTTTCGTCCATCACATTTTTATTTATTGTATTTTCTTACAAAGTTCGATCGATTTCCACCATTAAAATAATACACATTAAAGTTTTAGTGCGCATCAATACAAAATACAATATATTATAAAGTATATGTTAAACATTCAAACTTGAACATAATTTATAAAAAAAATAAGAAAAGCTCACACATGCCACCACATAGACAAGCACAAGGCAGGCCAAGGCCCCGGGCTGTATCTTACGTATGGGAGTATTCTCAAAAACAATATAAACCCAAAAAAAAATATCATTTATGAAAGAAAAACAGGAACAAAAATTCACTTGCATAATTCATCCACTCAATACATATAAGATACCACAATGTGCATCGAAACCCTAATCAAGAATGAAATATCAATAAACAATTTTAATGTATGAAAGGACACAAAACTCAAGATGTATGTATTATATAGAATATATTCATAATTGAAGAAAAAGAAATTAAAATCCGTATGAACTAAGATTTTTATTGATAAGTTAAAATCTTATTCTGTTGATTTTTCTCACAGCATCCAAGGACTAGTACGTAATATTAATAAATTCCATTGCATTATTTTTAATGTATCTATGTTCAAATGTTGGCTCGCAGAGGCCGAAACACCCTCATGTCATACTCATATATCGGTTAATTTCGACTAATTTTCATTATTTTTCTCAATATATTTGCAAGGGTTGAGAATCGAAAAAAAATTCTCCTTCATTACGTATTTCAATATTTCGTAACAAGTACTTATTTAAAGAAAAAGTCAGTGGGTCAAAGGTGGGTATACATTAGAAAATAAGGATTTGAGTTAGAGATAATGGCGATACGAGATGCAAAGTATTTGTAGGAGACTTCCTCGTGTCTTGCTCCTGTGGCCATCGGATGAGCCAATCCGAATCTGTTCGCTCGCGCAGAACCGTTCGGTTCTATTCTGTTCGGTTCTGTTCTGTGTTGCTCTGGAAATGTCTTCATGTTGCTCGGGGAATGGTCATTGTATCCTGGGTCATGTTATTATAGCTCGACTGTTCGGTAAATGTTGCTCGCTCGTTTTTGCTTGTTTCCGTTCTGCATGATCGTTGCTGCATTGCTGCTTCTTTGGAATGATTTCTTTTGTTTTTATTTATATATATCATTTGTTTTTTTTTTATTTTATTATTATTTTATAATTTTTTTGAGATTTTTTTTATTATCATTTTGTTTTTGATGAAAATTTTATAAAATTGAAATTGGATAAAAGTTTTTATTTTCATAATTAACGACACATCGCTACAGGTATATTGTTTCAAAACACTTATTTCTAATTGTTATTAATTTAACACGAATTTTGACGCTGAAACTTTTTGAGTTTTTTTTACAGTAAAACTTAAAAAATAAAAGATTTTAATTAAATTATTAAATACGTAATTAAAACTCGTGTTAAATACAAAAAAAATGTGACAGTTTTATGTCTCTGGATAAACATAAAAAAATAATATTCATATAGCAATTTCATATTTGAAATATATTTTCTATATTTAGGATTGTACATATAATTCTGATCCAAAATATTTCAATGCAAATTATTAAAAGTTTATAATCTTCAAAATTTTCGTCTGTTAATTCCACGCCATTTTACATAAAATTTCATGCCTTCCTATAAATAATAAATGTTCTGTTGAAAAAAATGTATGCAAACAAATTCCAATATTTATGTGCAAAAATATCAAGCCAATAAAATACGTTGTTATTTCATAGTTAAGTTATGTCTTAAAAAATCTTTACAAGTAAATACAAAGCGATATTGTGGTTTCTTTACTATCTCAAAACAAGTATGTTTTATTATACAATATTATATTCCCTTGTTGCCTCTTCCAGCCAACCAATCACGTGTTGAAAAAGCCTTTGCCTAAAAATATGTGCTCCAACGTGTATAGAACCCGTAATGTCAAGGTAAGAAGGCTGGATTCTTACCAACTAGCCACTTAGGTCTTTAAAATATTTAGTTGGATTATTTTTTGCATACATACCATACATTGTTTTTTTTTCTTAATTTAATAGGATATATTTTTAAGAATTGACAGAGGTAAGATTTTTCATACAATTCTTATTGTAAAATGAAAACTATTGGAATAATGTACGTATATTGCTTAGTACATATTTATTCAGCTAAAATCCAAAATAATGTATTATATTTAGATTCAAAGATGTACGTACAACTCGAAACCCAGAGACATAAAATTTGTATTTTAAACAGTGAAAATATTTTTAAAGATTTCTTTCGACGTTCCTTTTGAGAGTTGTGTACATTAAGGCTAATTAGTAGAGACACGTATTTTAGCATCTATTTTTTCAAAAAAATTGCGTTTAAAATGACAAATTTTAGCATCTATTTCTTAATTACGAATTCAAAGTTAAAAGTTCAATTTATACATAATTTTCAAACGATATACAATATATTGATAAAAAAAATAGAAATTAAATAGAAATACAAGAAAACACCGATTAAATTTTATATAATGATTAAAGTTTATTAAAGTTTATCATCGAGCATGTTTCAATTGATGATTGTTTTAACCTAGTACGTCGATCGTTAACAATTAAATTGTACGTACTAAAAAACCGTTCTGCGTCAACGCTATTTGCAGGAAACCAAATTGATTGAAATTTTTAAAACGTGAGATTTTTTAAATTGTAAAAAAACTCACCAAGTGGATACTTTAACACTGTTTTGTTTTAACGCATTTGTTAACGCCACAACCATGTGAATGACACAAAACAAGTACCAACCTAAGTATGTGGCATCATAGACAATAGACAAGAGTTGACCATAGACTCTGGGAGGTTTCTCTTTAGTCATTCTTAACAAAATCAATATGTTAAAAATTTCGCATCTATTCGAAATTTCGCAATTATATCGCATTTATCGCTTCTATGTCGCATTTATCGCAAAATGCGATAATCACGTATCTCTACTAATTAGATATCAGAGTATAGGCCGCTTTATTAAAGTGTACCCAGTGCATAGATCATGTTATACTGGCATACAGTGGCATAGAATACAGTTTTAAAAATCTTAAGACGTACAGACGTTTAAACGTTTTCTGACTATCTTTTTATAGACATTTATTACCATATTGGTCCGACTATAAATAAGGCGATATTTTTACTAAAAAAATCAACACGAAAGTGTAAGGGTCACTTTATATTCCAGTCTCAAATAAATGAATGATTCATTTACTATACTTGAGAAACTGTAGCATGGCCTCTGTGACAGTTCACAAATTTGCCCCAATACAACCTCGTAACGACGTTCAGTAATTTTAATTATTTTATCAACTTTAATATAATCCTCGATTCTAATAAATAGCAAGTTATTTAGGTAAATACATTACATAAAACTAATAATAATGAAAAATTAATACATCTTGTTAGAAATTAGCAAAAATGTGGCAGTTTGTTAAAATCAAATAATATTTGGTGACGTTTGTCAAAAGTCACTACGTTAGTCTGCATTGGCTAGGGATGGGGTATACGATAATTGGATTTTCGATTTTTTTATACCTAAAATTAAATGTTCGTATTTAGTATTAATTCATAGTGGATCTTGGCCTATTTGAAGATAGATACAAATCATACAATACATTAGAAAATCAGTATAATGAAAATTAGGAATTAAAACTTCAGCTTAGAGAAAAACAATTTTTCGATTTAGAAAAAAAACGAGTTTACCCCATCCCTTTGAGAAATGACATTTGAAATGTCACAGGGATCATGCTACATTTTTTCAAGTATAAATTGTACGAGATTTTTTTTTAAATGCTATTGATGAAAAATATTCAGAAAAAAAACTATTATATTAAATGTCACCTATCAGAATAAAACGGACATTTCGACTTTGTCAATAAGAAAAAAGAATGCGTAACATGTCAAAATTTATCTTTTTCCTGATGTACCGTGTCGAGTTGATTTAGACACTAAGAAATGCTATGAGATCAGCTGTCAGACTTATCCGTATATAATATGCGGGTTTAATACTCGTGCTGGACTCGCGCCAGTAGTTTTACTATCAGACAACTAATTTGATTATTTAAAGCCACGCATAACAGTGATTTGTCTAAACTGATCTTTAAAAATCTTTTCAATGTCGTGTGTATTTTATTTTATTAAAATAATATATGTTGATTGTTGCTAAATTACAAAACAATAAAAAATGAAATGCTATAATATTGCAATAGAGCTTAAAAGCTTGAAAAAAATATAAATAAATACTAAGCTACCTTAGTACAGATATTTAACAAAAATTGCTATTCCAAGTTGATAGTTATACACTTTAAATAGTCATTCATATTCTTATTGTAAATATATATTTTTAAAATTTTCTAATTTATAATTATAAGAAAAACAGACCCATAAACTATGCTTAAATCCTGTTAAAAAAAACAACAATTGTTTTAAAACTTTTAGTGATATCTATGATAATTTGTACAAAAAGTAAAAAACCGATTTATTCGAAGATTTTCATTAGTTTAAAATATTTTTCGGATTTTTTGTCATGGTCAGTTTATTTAAATGAAGACCGAAGTATCGAAGGCGTTGCAGCTTTCATCATTTAGTTAAAAGCCTATTTATATTACATTTTATAAAACAAAAAATATTTTAATTAGCAATTACGTTAATTTAACTGAAAAGTGTTTAATACTTTTGAAGAAATATGTTATTTTCAGAAGGCATAAAATGTGAGAAAATTTCATTAACTTGTTGTATTTCAGGAATACAGCGTTCAGCTGACATTCCGAGAGCAGTGGCTTGACGAACGACTCAAATTCAATGACTTTGGAGGTAAGTTTCATGGTTTTATTTGACATTTGAGGAGATAACATTAAAAAAAACGATTATGTCTATCGCATACAAAAAATGAGTTGATAAAGCACATGTTTTCTTATCGATTGTACGGAGCCATTTAACATTTTCATTTCAATGAAAAAAGCACGTAAATCATTTTAAAATCATAATAAAAAAAACAGTAATTTTTCAAAAAGAATCTTGTCCAGGTTTCAAACCAATCAAAACAGATCATGTCCGAATTGACCAATCATAGCTTTCCGATTGTGTCTACCTTCATACCAGTTCACCAGCAACTGTCAATTTTAAACCGTACGTGAAGTGTAATATCATTATACAGCTTTATCTACCTACCATACATATATTTATAGTTTTATAGTAATATTTCTTCTTATTTAGTAACACTTTACTTATTTTATTTGATTAAAATCAAAATAAATTACTCTTCCCAATTATTTATTGTACAATATTTTTCAAATCTAACGAAAAACATCATGTCCCAGAGCTGTTCAATCAAAAAAGATTAAAGTAGAATTGTTCACACAAAAAGGATCGTGTCCATATTTTAAACTAGAATAACTATTTTAATTATGATGATTCGATTTTAAACAACAAATCAAGTCACCTTAAGCGATTTTAATGATTTCAGATATTTTTACAATGAATTATTGTGTCATATATTTTTAATGCAAACATTTTTTTTGCGATTTCCCAACATTATGATTTGGTGGACATGTTATTTTTCTTAATATTACCTCCTCGTTTATATTGGTATTTTACAGTCGACGTTTAATCGATATTTATAGTCTGCGTTCTACGGTATCAAATATTAACAAAGTCTTTTGACAAACCCTGTTGACTTGTTAGCTTTGTTTTGTCTCACAAATCGAGATCGGCCAGTCGTTAAAGTATTTTTGGTGTACTGTAAAAACTGTATGTCTCAAACGGTTTTTACAACAACCATATTTTCAGTCACTGTTGAGATCAATACGAGAATATGGTAATTTTCATTAATATTCATAGATCACTTCGAGAACTCTCTATTCTCTTTAATGTTATATTCTTAGAAAGCATAATTTTTAAATGTCTATTCCTCCAAATTTGGGTTTCGCAGCATGCGAGCAATAAACGATTTGATTACGTTTATTGAGAATACATAATATATACGAGAAGCACAATCAAGTAAACTTGAAATAATGCTACCAGGGCCGACATGAGGCAGATGTAAAAGGTGTAGTTGCACCTAGCCCTGCGCTAAGTGAGGCCGCGCGTTCATGACAGATACATATAAAAAGGAGTTTAACTAATATATTCGGTTCCAGCCCATTTCAAATAGGTAACTTCTAATTTATTATTATTGTTATATTCTGAAATGCTTACTATTTTTTGGTTGTCATTAAATTGTGATTTGTAATACACTCGGAAAGTGGTGGAGCTCGTCCATTAAAAATATTCATGACTAATCTATTGTATACATCTATTAGTGATAATATTTTTTTATGAATTAAATAAAAAACGTTAAAATGGATGTTTTATGGATAAAAATATTTGGGCAATACTTGCCTGTTAATCACCCATACATCCATGTGGGTATATAAATAATTAAGAAAATTCCGCTCTCAAAATTTGCAGACAGCCTCACTTTTTCCAGGTCAGTCCTGAATACAAGTTATTCAAAAGAATTCAAATTTTATACATGTCTTTCATAAGAACCTAGAAACTTTCTTAATACTCTGCAAGTGTGTGTGTGTGTGTGTGTGCCTGTGTGGAAGTGTGTGTGTGTATGTGTGTGTGTGTGTGTCTGTGTGGATGTGCGTGTGTTTGTGTGTACGTACGCGTGTGCGTGTTTGTTTTTCTCTACAGTGGGAGACATATTTGTAACGAGCTTCATCATATTGGTTGACATTGGGTTATTTGTCAAAAGTAAATTTTCGTAAAAGGTCGACTACGAATAATTCAAAGAACACACAATATTGAATCTTAGGAAAGACGTTTATTCACTTTGCTCGTTAATTTTTGAATAAAATAAATAAAACGTTTACTTTTTTTCTGTGGGTTCACAACCGGTTTCAAAGACCTCTGTCTTCCTCGTCAGGTGAAGATGTTAGACACAGGCTAGATTTAAAACCAGGGCCGACCTGGAAAATAGCGGGACTGGGGCAAAGCCAGAGCGCGGGTCTTCTTATTTTTTTTATTTATAGCTACATCTACTCGTATGTAAAAGTGAAAAACAAGCCAAGTATTGCCCATTTGTTTTTTACCCATTTAAAATGTATTTATTTAACCAATAATATTTTCATTAATGTAATATTGTAGATTGGTTGATTGGAAAAAAATGTTGTGTAGTAATAACCCCGCCAGATGTAACATTTTTAATCATTCACACAAAAGAATGAAAGTAAAACAAATAAATGTTTATATTGAACAACCTTCATCACTTTTCGAGTGTGTGAAAAATCACAATTGAATGACTCTCAAAAAGTATTTCAAAATATACAAATAACAAAAATAAAAGGTCGCCTTATTGAGATATGCTGGAACCGAAATAATTACCTAAACTGTATTTTTACTGTCATGAGCGTTTAGTGCTGGGTGCGGTTGCACCTTTTGCACTTGCCTAAGGCTAGACCTGTTTAAAACTTGGATTTTTGTCAAATGTTCCGTTGTGGAAGAATGTCTAATATGCCTCCGGACACGTCACAGGTATATAATATTTGTCTAGAGCTATACCATATATCTCAACCAAGGGATAGACTGCACTTGCGGTTGCAATTTTTCGTGATATTTCTCTTTGTTATTGATTCAGAGTTCCATTTACGAGTATGTTGCCAATCAAAAATCATTTGAATTAAATTACATACAAGGCGCGTCCAGAAAGTAAATAACGATTGCGCACCACACCCTGAGCCGTTCCCCCCACCGCGATAGTATGCGCGCCAGTTAGCTCCTTCCCTAGCTTCAGTGCGAGCCGAGTTTTATTGCTGAACGGTCGTGCGTCATTGTTCTGTAACCATTCAAAATGGGTGCACCCATCGAAAATCCCGCCAAATGTGAAATGCGTAGTGTCATTCGTTTTCTGAATGCACAAAATGTTCGGCCTATCGAAATTTATAGGCAACTTTAAGCACAGTACATGAATCTTTCCCACAAATTTGACGATCGCTCCTACATGAAATAGTGACAGAGCACATTGGCTACAAAAAAATGTGTGCTCGGAAAAGAAAAATCGAAACTCAACACTAGAAAAGTGATGGCAACAGTTTTTTGGGACCGAAAGGGTTTGATCCACGTGG
This sequence comes from Odontocerum albicorne, assembly GCA_949825065.1. Classification (NCBI taxonomy): domain Eukaryota; kingdom Metazoa; phylum Arthropoda; class Insecta; order Trichoptera; family Odontoceridae; genus Odontocerum; species Odontocerum albicorne. Next base: position 1,428,295 of record OX463849.1, read on the forward strand.
AGTTTATGGCAAGAGGACACACAATAAACTCAGAGGCCTATTGTGAAACTCTTCAACGACTTAGACGCGCCATCCAAAACCAGAGATGTGGAATGTTGTCGGGAAAGGTGGTTTTGATTCGTGACAATGCGAGGTCTAATGCATCAGCACGAACACAGCGAGAACTTCAACGTCTTAAGTGGGAAGTTTTTGGACATCCTCCTTACAGCCCTGACTTGGCACCGAGTGATTTTCACTTATTCCCGAAACTAAAGGAATTTTTGGGTGGAAAACAGTTCGCAAACGATGAAGACCTCAAACAAGGAGTGACATCCTGGCTCGAATCTTTGGCGGTAGAAGAGTATAACATCGGAATTGAAAAATTGGTTCCACATTACAATAAATGCCTTGACAGCTATGGCGACTACATTGAAAAATAGAGTAAGGTACTGTGAATTTGTAAATAAAGTTTTGTGATGATATCTTTAATTTTTATTTAGTTATGCCACAACGTTCTTTACTTTCTGAACGCCCTTCGTATGTATCAAAGGTTTCGTCTAGAACTGAACTATGTGGAATTCCACCTTTAAAAAACCATGATATTTCGAAATTTTACTATTAACACTTATAGTTAAGGCATTAACATTGTGGAGGTTTAAAGACATTGTAATTTGTTTTATCAAAACACTGTTTATTCTTATCACTATAGATAGAGGAGGATCTAAATAAATAAATATAGATTTATCGATAGCAACATATACGTGTATATCCTGAAATTACATATATATTTCGGGATAATGGAGAAGATAATACTTTTAAGAGAGAAACTATCAAAAGGTCTGGGCTCATCTCATAACATCCCTCTAGTCGAGATACGAGCAATAGAGAGCAAACCCAGGACATCAGAAATTTTCAGCTCACACCCTACCATAAAAAGAGGTGCATGGTTTCACGGGAACTGTAATTAAAGATATATACATAGTATTTGCGCTGCCCCTTTCATGCATGACCTGTTAAGATTTTTTTATTTTTTACCTTATAAGCGCTTTACTCTACTTAATTTGAGGAACAGCACCATGATCTATCTCAAAGCGAAATGGTATTTTTTTACGTGTGACTTCCACTCGGAGGTTTCGGGTTCAATTCCCAATGGTATCCGAAAAAAAATTAGTTAAGGGTACAAATCTGGTAAAATGGTTCGTTTGGTAACAACACGCTAAGAAAGTGCGAATGCTGTTGTTGCCTCGTTGTTGCGGTAGTATTGCTAGTACGTACGATTACAAACAACCATGCCTACTCCAATAGTTCCAGAAGCTGAAGACAATCTTGTCTTCTAACCAAGTTCTTCAATATGTCTGCAACACCTACTGGGATAAATTGAAGGGTGCGATACGAGTGAATGAATGTGGTCCTTAAGGTTGACATAAAACCTGCCCCTCGCAATGGTTTTCTTATTATTATCATATATATATTTTTTAAAGTCATCGAGGCACCTTTGGAATGGTTCACTGTCAATCATTACTAAACAGCAACCAGGAACGAATCATTAATAGCTTTGGTTACAAATGCTCCATTTATATTTCCAGGTCGCCTAAAGTATCTGACCCTCACGGAGGCAAGCCGAGTATGGATGCCCGATCTGTTCTTCTCCAACGAGAAGGAGGGCCACTTCCACAATATTATCATGCCAAACGTGTACATCCGCATCTTCCCCTATGGCTCCGTGCTCTACAGCATCCGAATCTCGCTCACGCTCTCCTGCCCCATGAACCTCAAGTTATACCCTCTGGATCGGCAGGTGTGCAGTCTCAGGATGGCCAGCTGTAAGTATCAAGTGATCTCTAATATTATACATGAAATAAAGTGTCTCGAAATTAGGTCAACTTCGAATGAAGGAGTTAAGTCCCTCAAGGAGTTAAGTCTGGTTTGTCATAAAGGCCTTACAATGATAATCTTCTATTTCTAGTTTATAAGACACCATCTTCCAGTCCGGGGTTTGCGCTTTTGATTCCCAGTGGTATCCAAATTTTATTTAAAAAAAGTTTCCTGTCTGATTATCACTGAAGGCTTATTTAACAGCTTTGTGATTTGTTAAACGGGATTTCCACGTGGCTATAAATCCGCCAATCCGTGGCTAAAAATACTCTAGACAACGAAATTGTAATACAATATAATATAGATGACCTCCGAGGTAAGACACTTGTCTCCCAGCCTGGAGGTTGCGGGTTCAATTCCCGTTGGAATCCAGACTTTAAAAAAAAAGGGTTCCGGTCTAGTTTTCATTTAAGGTATCTTTAACATATGTTTGGTTGGTTAAAAGATATTGCCACATGGCAATAAGCCCACTAGGCTGTACTGTATATAATGAAAGTGTAAAACAATACAATATGTTTTTTGTGTGAAATTCTTTTGGAGTATTGTACTACATAGTTTGCCTGGTGAAGTTGAATACATACAAGCCCTGAAGATGTATTGTACCACATAGTTTGCCTGGTGAAGTTGAATACATACATGCCCTGAAGATGTATTGTACCACATAGTTAGCCTGGTGAAGTTGAATACATACAAGCCCTGAAGATGAAAAATATAACGCTTTTGAAACGTTAACATTGTAAGCCAAATCACGCGGTACAACACTTCAAAAAACCTCCTACTACAAATAGCTGAGTATGCTCTGAAATTTACAATTTAAAAATTTGATCGAAATTTTTGGACTGTCGAATAGATTTGTCTGTTGGCCTTTCCAGTTCACCGCTCCTCTTTTTTAACGTCGTCCTTTACTGTCCATGCAATGAGACTCTGGAATCAGTTACAAACCAATATAAGACTCACTCCGTCCTTGGCATGCTTTAAGAAGCGACTGAAAAAACTTAATTTCTAGTTAGTAAAATAACGTGTTTCATTCCTGATTTTTATTTACCTTTGCTCTCCACCATCCCTTCCTTTTCTTTTGATTGATGATATCTCACTTTATATGAAAAATAATGTTCGGGTGATTGTCCGTCTTTGTGGGGTTCGTGGGCATACTCACGTATGTATATATGGATTTCGTGGGGATGGATGGTCATTTGAATGATTTATGCGACCAAGTAACTTGCTTCATTTACTTTTGTCTGGTTGGTTGGAAGAGATTGCCGTCTGGTAATAAGCCCGTCAGATTGTATTTGCAATAAAAGTGATAAACAAATAAAAATTATTAAATTTTTTTACGTAATCAATTCATGAAAATATCGCTTTTATATGCGATAAAATTTTGTAGCTTATCTAACGATCTAAAGTGCCTACATATTTTACTTGTTGAGGTACTAGGATGAAGCCGTTATATTTTAAAGTACTACTGCTTTACTTTCTTCTTCCTGGCACTGTCCCAACTCATTGCCTAGGTAGGCTGTTGGGGTCAGCTCTTCTCGTTCTCAGGCTGTATATTCTTCGGTTCTGGGTGTCGCTTTCATCTAGGCCGTTTCTCTCCAGGATTTTGGAGCATTGACTTATTCAGGAGTTCTTTGGTCTTCCTCTGGATGGCTGTCGAGGAAGATCCACAGACATTGCCTGATTTACCGTATGGTCTGGTGGTCTCCGTCTTATGTACCCGTACCATCTCAGCTGTCGCTCTTCCAGCTTCCTGTTTATGTCAGTGACTCTTAATTCTATATTTTAGTGATAGTCCTACCGACCACCTAAGCATTCGCATTTCTGCTGTTTCAAGTTGCCTCGAGTAGGAGCTGTACATAGTCCAGCATTCCGAGCCATACATAATTGTGGGTCTAACGATAGTCTGGTATCTCTTTTTTTAGTTTTATAGGCATTTTGGGGTCACACAAGACTCTTGTTACCGATCTGAATTTCATTTCGTAGTATTGAATAACATCGATAATATACATTGCTTAATATAATATACCCATATTGACTGACAGACGGCTGGACGACCGACGACCTGGTGTTCCTGTGGAAGGAGGGGGATCCCGTGCAGGTGGTGAAAAACTTACACCTACCACGCTTCACGTTGGAGAAGTTCCTCACGGACTACTGCAACAGCAAGACCAACACCGGTGAGTATACACACACACCTTTACTTCTTATCCTTCATCTAAGTTGCTGTGTCTGGAGTGACTCTCTCGACAGGTTGACCCCTAACTAGGGCTTCTATTTAACCGCCTAATTTAACTTACCGGTTTTCGGTTATTTTTACATTCAATTAACCGGTTAACTTAATTTGACCTGTTTACTGTATTTGACCGGTTAACTGTATTTGACCGGTTGATCTGGTTTAACCGGTTATGAAAAAGTATTTTTTTTAAGAAGACATCATTTTTTTATGATACAAATTTTTCTCTTTTTAAATTACTATTTCTATGGTCAATTCACTCGTATTAAGAAAATTGGAATAGCTTCTTGGCAGTCGAGGGATTTGAACACGCAACCCATAGCACTCAAGTCCACAACTGGATCTACTCTGTCGCAGAGCTTCTCTTCCGTACTCGGCATTATTTATTGATGGTTTACAGTCTCGTTATGTATTATAAATTGGACAAATATATTATTTTTATCTAATGTAGTTGAGTAAACAAATAATAAAACCACTTCTTGAATTATACCAGCGGCGGCTGGCCCCGAGGTGCGCTGGTGTGCTGACCACCAACGCACCTCGAGACGCTGAGCGAATATGAAATATCACTGTCTCACGGTTTACTGTATGTCTCTGTCTGCCCTATATGAATTAGCGTTTCCGTCCGGTGCGTATTGGAGATCGCTCCGGTAGTATTGGCAAACTTGGCCGGTCTATTTGAAAGGAATATTTTTTTAAATTTTACTTCAATTTTCTTTTTTAATTTTCACTTAAATAAAATTCCTCGTACTAATTGTCAGTATTCTTATACATATTTAATCTATACAAATATATAACATTTTTGGAAGTCATGTTTGCGAATATATCATTTAATTATTTCTCCGGTTCAGCGCACCAGCGCACCCCCAGACCAGCCGCAGCTGATTATTACAACAATTTAATTACATCTATCAAAACAGTATTAATATTAATGATTAAATAAACACTTTTTGATAAAAAATAAAATTTCGTTATTTTTTTTCCAAACCTCGTATATGCTAAATAACCAGATGGTGGTCTTGTTAGCAACAATGGTGTCTCTCAACATCCCTTATTTACTGTTGGGCTATTTACGAAGCGCTCTTGAGGTGGTCGTAATGATCAGAAAACAACGCTATACCAAATCATCTATCAAAAATATTAACCTTTAAATCATTTCATTTTGGGTGTTATTTAGAACATTCAATAATTTGTGTTAATGTAACAGCTCAATCCCTTTTATACCGAAAATTGTTATACTAACGAAAATTGTTATACTAACTATAAAATCAACTCCTCTATAATTCGTATGCAAAGACTTGAAAACGAGTTTTGCAACAATTTAGATATCTTTAATATAAGTATATATAGTATTCGCCAGAATATTACAACAATATTTAGAAATAGCTACTAACTCTGTGCTCTCCTTTATTAATATAAATACCAAATATTAAGGACAATATTTTGCCTCTGGAGTTGAGTAACCCTGCATCAACATATGTGAACCTTTTAATTCTGCAAAGCAACTTGCATCTCGTTCCACTAATGAGGTCATGTGTTTTCTATATTTCAATATATATCCATAAAATTCCCACAAAATTCTCAAAGGTTATTAAATAATTTTAAAACGATGACTTTAACTTATTCTACTGCTTTTTGTATCTTCATGTTAGTTTAAGATAAATTTGTATTATTTGTCAATAAATTTAAGTACTTGTATAACCTGTCACATGTTCATTTGTATATAAAGACACTGTTGTGTCGTTAATAAAATAAAATAAAAAATAAAAAAAATAATATTTTTTCAAATGGGCATTCCACCCAAACTAGAATGATTTGTGCCACCAAATTAAATTTAATAAAACCCATTTAAAAAAATGACATTTCTAGATAATTCAAAGTTTCAACTGATTAAGCCTTCAAAATTGAACAATCGATCTTGAAATGGAAAAGTTCCTCGAAGAAACGCAACATTCATTATTTATACACATTTTTAAAGTTATTTTTGTCAGGGATTTATACATGTTTCTTACACTCTTTTTTTATTGTACAAAATAGATAATAATAATTATAATAAAAGGACAATTTATAGCACCGTTTAATTCTTCCTTCCCTGTGATGTGTAACTAGTACAGATTGCTTCTAAAAACTTTAATATCTCTCTATAAATATAATAAATGCTGTGTTCAGATTTTAGGTATTTCTCTGTAATACATTTACGCATTGAATGAAAAAAATAATATTATAGTTCGGAAATTCTAGGATGAGTCCTGTGACAGCTCACAAATTTGCCCCAATACAACCTTGTAACGATGTTCAGTAACTTTAATTTATTTATTTATTTATTTGTTATTACACATGACAAGAAATATACACAATTTGAGAAAAAACAACAGGTAATTTGATTTGGACATATAATTTAAATGGATCTGGGTTTGTTGCCTTTCATTTGTCGTATCCCCAGTAAACTAGGCTTTTGCCTGTATCTCACTGAGGATATTTAGCATGAAAAAATAAATCGATGCTTCTTTCCGATTTTTGATAACACAAAAAAACCCCGTTTATTTATTTAATTATTTTATAAACTTTAATATAAGCCTCAATTCTAATAAATAGCAAGTTATTTAATTAGCACTTATCGGCCACATCAGACATATTTTGTGAAAATCGGGAATAAATTCCCCAATACAATCAAACGTGTGCCAGTGTGTGACTTGGGTATATTCATTCTAAAAAAACCTATGGGTGAGGAAGCGACGCTATTCACGTTTCACTCTCACTCTACTTTGGTTTATGGGAACGCAAAAAATAGAATCTCAGTTCGCTCGTTTCTCTTGCTTCAGTAGCTCGCGGGCATTCGTTTGAAGTGGTCGCTTTGCCCGTTTTGTGAACGTCGGCCGATATTTTTTTTTCATGTTTTCAGCAATTAAATTTCAATTATTATCCCTTTTGACTTCAAATTTGATTAATTTTAGCGATTGGCTATGAATATTCTTATTTTTCCGATTTTAAATCGTTCATTTTTACATGTGTATTGAATACACAGCACAGGAACGCGCGGATTTTTTTAACACAGGAAGAGAAAGGTTAAAGAACTGACTCACCTTATGGGTGCTCAGGATTCGAACCTTATAATTTGCAAATAACTTTAATGTACTGGACAATTATTTACGCCACAGTGAATTAGAATTGGTGTCGGTGCCATATTCACGAACTCAGCGTCACCACTCGTGCACGGAAAGACCTTGTTGAATAAATTTTCTGATATCGATATCTACCATATCTCGGTGGACATATTTTGGACAGAGCTCTTTAAAAAAATTTGTAGACATAATTGAATCACTTCATAGGGTACCATTGTTCCTATTTTTTTTATTTTTTTTAGAAAAGCCTCTTCTGCATTTATTGTACCCCTCAATACTAAACCAATCATTATTTTTCCCAAATAATTAATATCACTCTGCAGCCTACTAGTAATTTATACCCCATGAGTATATATACCATGTACTGAATACGTTTAACCCCTAAATTTAAATTCCCTTTCATTAGGAAGGATGTGTTTATTTCTTTCTGAAGGCTCTATAACATTCTCAGTTCTCGCCCCTCACGAAACTCCACTTTTCGCAGTTTATAACATAATAACTGTGTTTTTTTTTTACAAACAGGGCCTTTGCTTCTGTCATTGTAATAAGCACTGTGCACACGTGCGGCCAATTCTAAGGGCGGTCGAATTCCACCCTACGATCATTCATGTTATCTTTCATAAAAAAATTACAAAATATTCTTCGAAAGCTAAAAATACAACCTAAAGATCTATACCCCTTTCAATCAACTAAGATTATAACAAAACGAAGTTCACGACAATTAAAATAATATATTGTTTATAGTTAGGTATCAACGTTGTGGAGGTTTAAAAACATTGTATTTTGTTTTATCAAACACTGTTTATTCCACTTTTTGTAACGGTATAACCCTACCGGTTTCAAGGTGCACACCTCATCTTCAGGGGAGCACAAAGAAGACTGAATTCTGTTCGAACTGGTACCGATATAACATTCTGAATTCTTCCAAATCAAGTCGGGAAAGATTGTTGTCTTTATTTTGACCGGATCTTAAGTGTTAAGAAAAATGAATGTGCCTTCTTATCGAATTATATAAAGACGCGGTTTCAGGATTTTCAGCGGTGGCACCACCCCTAGCGAGGCTCTGCTCTTCATATGCATATCATGTGGCCGAGAACGGAAATTACCTTTTGATTGAATGTTTCTCACTTTTAGCAAGTATTAAGATTAGCCCCGCTAGAACACATTAAGGGTCGCTATTAACGGGGTATATTTCACCATTTACACCTCTAATTTGCGGCTATAATCGTACATCAAACACATGTTGTTTTATTACATGACTTCATTCGATAATTATTGTATAGAACACACGCGGAAGGGAAGTTTTGTTTTCTAAGTTATTAGACCGCTTTATTTATCGAATATTTGATAGAGATATCTTTTAGCTTACCTGCTATTCAATATTTTCTTAATGAAAGTTGAAAAGTTTTCACTTAAAATCTCTTGAATATCTTTCTGGTTGGTTGGAAGGGATTGTCAGAGGACAATAAGTCCACCAGGTTGTACCGTATACAACGAAAGTGTAATACAACACGGTTTTTAAATATATGTATACATATGAATACATCACGCCGTTTCCTTGTCGGGGTAATACTATGGTTTATTTATTTACTATACTCAATAAAATGTAGGACGGTCCCTGTGACGTTTGAAATGTCATGTCTCAAAGGGATGGGGTAAAATTGTTTTTTTTACAAATCGAACCGTTTTTTTTATAAATAGAAAAATTGTTTTTCTCTAAACTGACATTTTAATTCCTAATTTTCATTGAACTGACTTTCTAATGTATTGTATGATTTGTATCTATCTTTAAATAGATCAGGATCCACTATGAATTAATACTAATTACGAACATTTAATTTTAGGTATAAAGAAATCGAAAATCCAATTATCGTATACCCCATCCCTAGCCAGTGCAGACTAACGTAGTGACTTGACAAACGTCACCAAATATTATTTGATTTTAACAAACTGCCACATTTTTGCTAATTTGTAACAAGATGTATTAATTTGTCATTATTGTTAGTTTTATTTAATGGATTTACCTAAATAACTCGCTATTTATTAGAATCGAGACTTATATCAATGTTGATAAAATAATTAAAATTACTGAACATCGTTACAAGGTTGTATTGGGGCAAATTTGTGAGCTGTCACAGGGACCATACTACATTTTCTCTAGTATAACTGAAAAGTTTGTCAAAGAATATGCGAAAACAATTCCTATATACTTATTAATTGTTACACCCATCCTACCCCAGCACGTCATGTCCTTTACATCTCAGACATCCTCTTTTCCTTACTTCCCTCCACTCATCCATATATATTTTCTAAATCATCCTATCCTCACTCATCTCTCTCACATCCACATTGTTTCTTTATTGCGACATTTATAACTTTATGAATCAATCTTTTCTCACACATCATTCTCAACAATTGCATCTTAACTGCAATATAAATTATATTTTGTAATACTATCGTATCACTATCGTAATTTTTAAATTATGATTTTTCAAAATAGTGCATTCCAAATGGTGCTCAAAACGTTGTCCTGTACACCGTGTTAAAAATCAAATTCCACGAATCCTGTGCGCGGCACAATTTCGACGTTTTTAAATTTCTAAGTTTAAACGCGTATTTTGTTTAGAACCACTGATATTTGATTACACCACCAAGTAAACATGACATTCAAGTTATTTTCTGATAATAAATAAGTCATTACTCTTAAGGAGACTCATTAAATAAAGGAGATATACTAAACATTACGTAAAATACACAAAGGAATGCTACAGATCAGATCACAGGCGTTTGTGCTTCCCGCGAGGAACACGTTAATTCATTGATCCGTAGCAAACTAGAAAGCAATGCTTGCATTTGGAGCCCGGTGGGGGTGCAGAACTCACTCATGGTGGAGAAGGTACAATAAAATATCTACGATATCTCTATATGAGTGAGTTCGGTGTCTATCCATGGCTTTATCCTCCTCAGATTCTGCTGGGCATGCTCGGGTATAACTCCTTGAGCGTAAGAAGAGATCTGCGTCTCCTGGTATACGTTGTCAAACTCGTTAGAGTAGTTGTGAGCTGCCCTGCATTACTACAAAGATTAACGTTAAATGTTCCTAATAATTACCATACACTAGACTGCGCCGGCAAGAACTGTTCTCAATAATATGCGCAAGAACGGGTCTTCCAGGCGCTATGCCTGCTGGAAGGGCCTTAACTCTTCTGAACGGGGCGGGCTGCTTCGGATATTGACATATTTCATATCACATTACCAAAAGCAAAAGTTAATTATCTTCTAAGATTGAGCGCGTTAGAAAGCACTCATCAACGTACTTAAGTGACTTTGAATATATGTGTATGTTTGTGTGTGTATATACAGGGTGTCCCATACCTCAACGTCAAGCTAACGAACTAGCTAGTTCATGTCAAAATTTGAATTGGTGACACTAGCTGTCTAACTCTAACTCGTTCATGCGCAGTATCGTTTGTCTCGCTCAAATTTATTGAATTTAATCTTAAATTACAGAAATTAATGTTTTAAAATTATTTATAAAGAAGTATTACGTATGTATTGAACTATTTTGAAATCCTGACTGAACAGACCATCTTTCGATGTAACTTACCAGGTTAGCGTAGTACATTATTTTTACAGTATGATGAGTTAAAGTTAGCTGATAAAAAATATTAATTTTTATGATCGGACAAAAACATTTTTTTTCGAACGTGCAGATTTTTTTTGTTTTATGTCTGACTCCGACTTATAGCAGGGCTATCTATAATTGCGATACAACACTTAAAATCATAAAATGTGGCAATTTGTAGTCACAGCATATAAACATTTGGCGCAGGGTAGCTACTTTCGAAGAAATGTCTACACAATTTTCGAAGAAATGTCTATAACTCGAAAAGTATAAGGCTTTTTCAAGATTTTTTTAAAAATTCTGAACCGTCATAAGGTGGCCTCTTCTTTGATACCGGCTTGGCGTTGAGGTATTGGACACCCTGTATGTATGCATATACATAATTTTTTTTTATTCTATATAATTTTTCTTTATTTTAAATGTTGACATTTCCTGTATTTTTCAAAGTAATTGGGCTAAGCCTGTTTTGAGAAAATAAATAAATTCCAACTGTGCCGTGTCTGCTCTGCCGTTGCTGCATGTTATCAACTATCATATAATTTGCCTTACCCTGCCGGCGTTTCTCATTTTGATTTTGCCTATCTTCGTTGGAGATCCGTGATCTTCGATCCTCATTAAGAGATTGTCTTTATTCAGTGTTTATAGTTTGTGGCCGTAGCTTACTCTTTAGAGAGCAGTCGTGATGATTTGGTTTGATCTTACTCTTTAGAGAGCAGTCGTGATGATTTTGTTTGATCTTACTCTTTAGAGAGCAGTCGTGATGATTTGGTTGGATCTTACTCTTTAGAGAGCAGTCGTGATGATTTGGTTTGATCTTACTCTTTAGAGAGCAGTCGTGATGATTTTGTTTGATCTTACTCTTTAGAGAGCAGTCGTGATGATTTGGTTTGATCTTACTCTTTAGAGAGCAGTCGTGATGATTTTGTTTGATCTTACTCTTTAGAGAGCAGTCGTGATGATTTGGTTGGATCTTACTCTTTAGAGAGCAGTCGTGATGATTTGGTTTGATCTTACTCTTTAGAGAGCAGTCGTGATGATTTTGTTTGATCTTACTCTTTAGAGAGCAGTCGTGATGATTTGGTTTGATCTTACTCTTTAGAGAGCAGTCGTGATGATTTTGTTTGATCTTACTCTTTAGAGAGCAGTCGTGATGATTGGGTTTGGTCAAAGGTTGTAAAATTGATGCTTCTGCGTGCGTATAACATATGAACTAATTTACATTCTATGTTCTTCCAGGCGAGTACAGTTGCCTGAAGGTGGACCTGCTTTTCAAACGGGAGTTCAGTTACTACCTAATCCAGATCTACATCCCCTGCTGCATGTTGGTCATCGTCTCTTGGGTCTCCTTTTGGCTGGACCAAGGCGCCGTGCCCGCCAGGGTCTCGCTCGGTAAGTTGTCCTGCTATTGGAAACAGTCAAATTCATTTTCAAAATTAGATGTAATGTCCAAGAAAACATATTACTTATATATAATTTAAAGTTAAGGCACTGTGGAGGCATTCGCATTGTAATTTGTTTTATCAAACACTGTTTATTCCACTTTTTGTAACGGTATAAACAGTGTTTGATAAAACAAATGAAAATATTACTTATATATCCTAACCCTCAGGCTCAATATCATAGTCCGACCATAACACTAAGGCTCGATATCATAATCCGACCATAACACTAAGGCTCAATATCATAATCCGACCATAACACTAAGGCTCGATATCATAATCCGACCATAACACTAAGGCTCGATATCATAGTCCAACCATAACACTAAAGCTCGATATCATAGTCCGACCATAACACTAAGGCTCGATATCATAGTCCGACCATAACACTAAGGCTCAATATCATAATCCGACCATAACACTAAGGCTCGATATCATAATCCGACCATAACACTAAGGCTCGATATCATAGTCCAACCATAACACTAAAGCTCGATATCATAGTCCGACCATAACACTAAGGCTCAATATCATAATCCGACCATAACACTAAAGCTCGATATCATAATCCGACCATAACACTAAGGCTCGATATCATAGTCCGACCATAACATTAAATGGTAAATTTTTCCTTTTATTTTACTGTTGAAAGTTGTCTCATTATCTCACATTTAAAGTTTGAAGCATATGTGATAAGTTTGAAACACATGAGATCAGTTTGAAGCATATGAGATCAGTTTGGAGCATATGAGATCAGTTTGAAGCATATAGGATCAGTTTGAAGCATATGAGATCAGTTTGGAGCATATGAGATCAGTTTGAAGCATATAGGATCAGTTTGAAGCATATGAGATCAGTTTGGAACATATGAGATCAGTTTGGAGCATATGAGATCAGAGTCTAAATACAAATCACGAAACTTTTGATCAACAATTATCAACAATCGAAAAAAAACATCAACTTATTTTTCTATGTAATGTTATATGTCCTCAGTAAGATACTGGCAGAAGTCTAGTTTACTGGAGACACCACAAACCTAGTTTCATATAATTTTTTTCCACTTTTAATTACCTGTTGTTTTTCATAAATTATATATTTACAAAATTATTTATCATGTGACAATAAATTTAAAAAATAAAGTATTTATATCGTACTATGTATTTGGGCAAAATAAAATAAATATACGAGTATAGTGGAAATGTGAGTGGAAGGCGTAGTAGAGGAAGATCATGTGGAGTATGGTTGGATCAAGCGAATGATATTTTAAAAGAAAGAAATGTAAAAAGTCATGGAAATCGTAAGAGTTCTACGAGATAGTGTATGGATGTAGAAGAGATGAAGGATGTGTGTTGGGATAGAAAGCCTGGTGCTATGTCTTCTCTGCCTCCCCTGACAGGGAAATGGCTCGATGATATGAATACTTCGAGCTAAAGACTACAATATAATTTCTCGGATTTACGAACATTAAAACTGCTGTACTGCTCTTTGGTACACAGCCGCCTTGACTACAACTCATCAATATGGTCTCCTCATTACGCCGCCCATGCACAAACTTTAGAACGTGTACAAAACAAATTTCTAAGATTCATATTTTTTTAACTTGGAATACCGCATGAACAAAGACATTATCCCAACTTATTAAATGCAGTGAAACTCTTGAAGCTGTGTGACAGAAGAAAACCAGCCGATATAGTACTGCTATACAAAATCATTCACTCAGTGATTGATGCACCTCACTTACTCGCAAGTATTTCATTTCGCATTCCCACAAGATCCACAAGACAGCTCAATCCCTTTTATACCGAAAATTGCTATACTAACTATAAAAGCAACTCCGCTATAATTCGTATGCAAAGACTTGGAAACGAGTTTTGCAACAATTTGGATATTTTTAATATAAGTACGAGTATATATAGTATTCGCCAGAATATCACAACAATATTTAGAAATAGCTACTAACTTTGTGCTCTCCTTTATTAATATAAATAACGTAATATAAACCAAACATTAAGGACAATACTTTGCATCTGGAGTTGAGTAACCCTGCATCAACATGTATGAAGCTTTTAATTCTGCAAAGCAACTTGCATCTCGTTCTACTAATGAGGTCATATGTTTTCTATATCTCAATATATATCCATGAAATTCCCACAAAATTCTCAAAGATTATTAAATAAATTTAAAACGATGACTGTAATTTATTATTACTACTGCTTTTTGTATCTTCATGTTAATTTAAGATAAAGTTTTGTATTATTTGTCAATAATTTTAAGTACTTGTATAACCTGTCACATGTTCATCTGTATATAAAGCCACTGTTGTGTCGTTAATTAAATAAATAATTTGATCATTTTTAAAAACACACTACTCCTACTTCTATATAAAACTCCCCATTCTTCCTTCCAGGAGTGACCACTTTACTAACGATGGCCACGCAGACTTCAGGCATCAACGCATCACTGCCACCGGTGTCCTATACAAAGGCCATTGACGTTTGGACTGGCGTATGTCTGACTTTTGTCTTCGGTGCATTGCTTGAGTTCGCGTTGGTCAACTACGCATCCCGTTCCGATATGCACCGAGAGAACATGAAGAAGAAACGCCGCGAGATGGAGAGCGCCCAGAGCATGGATGCTGCATCAGATCTAATGGATACAGACAGTAATGCCACGTTTGCAATGGTGAGCGCTGACACGGTATAGTATTTCTGTTTATGTTCAAAGGCATGGCTCTCATATCCATATTCCACGACAGCTTCTTACAGAATGCTCATCAATCTTAAGTAAGCATCGAATAGCCCGAACGGTTTCAAGAGGCTTTTGGAGACTACAAGATTTATGTCTTTAAAAACACTACACATTACACTACTTAATAGCGATTACTGATCAGAAAATCTACAGAGAGTAGTTCAATTAACCTTGTTAAGTTTATACAGTTTAGGTTCAATTCCTGGCAGATTCACTTCCAAACTGATTTTACTCTTCCGTTTAATATCTAAATTTATGTGTTTCTTTTGCTTATACAGGGTGTCCTGTAACTCAATGTCAAGCTGGTATCGAGGAAAAGACCAGCTTATGACGATTCAGAGTTAAAAAAATCTTGCAAAAGCCTGATACTTTTCTACTTAAAGGCATTTTTTTTTAAATTGTGAAAGTAGCTACCCTGCGCCAAATGTTTATATGCTGTGACTACAAATTAACATATTTTGTGATTTTCATGGTTGTATCGCAATCCTAGATAGCCCTGTTATTAGTCGGAGTCCGATATAAAACAAAAAAAAAACCTTCACGTTTGAAAAAAAATTGTTTTTGTCCGATCATAAAATTTAATATTTTTTATCAGCTAACTTTAGCTCAACATACTGTATAAATAATGTACTACGCTAACCTGGCAAGTTACATCAAAAGATGGCCTGTTTAGTCAGGATTTCAAAATGGTACAATACATACCTACTACTTCTTTAAAAATATTTAAAAAAAAATACTGTATTTAATGATGACACTTTTCAATGTAGCGTTACTACTTGTCTCATATTAACTTACGTCGAATGGTGACTATCTGTCTCACTCTAGTTAATGTCGAATGGTGACACTAGCTGTCTTACTCTAACTCGTTCATGCGCTTTATCGTTTGTCTCTCTCAAACTTATTGAATTTGATCTTTGATTATTGAAGTGTTATCATTGTACAGAATTTTTTTTTATAATTATTTTTAAAAGAGTAGTAGGTATGTATTGTACCATTTTAAATTCTGACTAAACAGGCCATCTTTTGATGTAACTTGCCAGGTTAGCGTAGTACATTATTTTTACAGTATGATGAGTTAAAGTTAGCTGATAAAAAATATTAATTTTTATGATCGGACCAAAACTATTTTTTTTAATCAAACATGCAGATTTTATTTATTTTATATCGTTCTCCGACTAAAAGCGGGGCTATCTAGGATTGCGATACAACCATAAAAATCTTAAAATATAGCTATTTGTAGTCACATCATATAAACATTTGGCGCAGCGTAGCTACTTTCACAATTTTCAAAAAAATGCCTATGACTCGAAAAGTATTAGGCTTTTACAAGAATTATTTTTTTCTCTGAACCGTCATAATCTGGCCTTATCCTCGAAACCGGCTTGACATCGAGATACAGGGCAACCTGTATATTCTTTTTTTAAACGTACCTCTCCACATTTGTTGGCAATCATCAAGGCTACTTTAACTTTGTCTGCAGCTGCCCTGAACAATGCCTTCAGGTTACAGTGGAACCACTCTCTCAGGTTCTTCAGCCAGTTAGTCAGATTCTTCTGCTTCCTACACTTAATTTTCTTTGTATCTTGGAATTATTTCATATTTGTTTCCTATCTTCTCCTCTTACTGCAAGTGAGTACTTCTTTGTCTTTTGTCAAGACTTGTGTGAGTGTTCAATTCTCTACAGCATAAAGTAATAACATCGTACAATGTGCATTCATAATTTGAAGCTGAAGTCTCTATTATGGAGAGTATTTTTCATTTTGAAGATACCTGTGTCTGATTTCCTGGAAATTAATCCACTAGTCTCATGCCATACATGTTTTTGAAGATACCTGTGTCTGATTTACTGGAAATTAATCCACTAGTCTCATGCCATACATGTTTTTGAAGATACCTGTGTCTGATTTCCTGGAAATTAATCCACTAGTCTCATGCCATACATGTTTTTGAAGATACCTGTGTCTGATTTCCTGGAAATTAATCCACTAGTCTCATGCCATACATGTTTTTGAAGATACCTGTGTCTGATTTCCTGGAAATTAATCCACTAGTCTCATGCCATACATGTTTTTAAAGAATTCTAATTTTCAAGGAGTTTACTGACATTGCTACATATAAGGTGCGTTTTATGTTCCAGACCGATTTTGTTTGACCACCATTTTGATTTCGCTGTTATTTGTCAGTTCATATTTAATAGTCGCGGAGAATAATTAATAAAAATTTATTATGGAACATGTAACTTTGCAACAACGTGTTGAAGTTATCAAAACATTTTATTTAAATAATTATTCAATTGTGAATACGCGAAAAAAAATGCGTAGTTTTTTTGTTTAAATCATGTGCCAAGCAAGTCAACCATTTAGCATGTAATGAACAATTCTGAAAATTTGCATTGAAATTAAATGAAAAATTTCCCAGTTGAATAATGTCAAAAAGTGGTGATAGCGACTGGCTCCCATGATCCCTTGATTTGACCGCCCCCGATTATTTCCTATGAGGGCACTTGAAGGGAAAGGTGTACACCAATAAACCAACCACAATCCTGATGCTTAAGGACAACATTCAAAATAAATTGCTGAAATAACATCAGAAGTCTGCGAGAATGTTACGAAAAATATGCTTGAAAGAACTCGTGTTTGCGTCACGACCAGAGGCGGCCACTTGACCGACATTATATTCCATACATAATGGTAAATACCATATGATCAATCAATTAAATATAAATTATAAAATTGTGTTTCATTTAAAAGTTATTAAAAAAAAAACATCGGCCTGAAACATAAAACGGACCCTGTATTAGGAAAAATTGTAATGGAACTTTGTATATTTGATTAAAACACTTTGATAATTTAGTTCAGTATATTAATTCCTCAACATTCCCTTTCGTGGAAAGTTATATCACACTTCTTACGTATCTACCAAGTCTTACTTCTCTTCTTGTGTATAGCACACACCTTGCAAGTTCTGCAGAGTTTTCCTTTTTTGTCAGTTGATGGAATACATATCAACACATGAATAAACACGTTTTTTGTGATAACTTGTTAGGAGAATCCTGCAAATTCTTCATTCTATTTAAACCCGAAGGCTGTAGTTGATCCCCTGATTCGTATGTCAAAATCTTCAAGATCTGACACTTCCCTATACACTGATGATGAACGTCAGAATCTCCATCATAAATCAATTAATGCATATTTACATATCTAGGGTATTCCCGTGTTAGAAATTAGACAAACTGTCATTTGTAGATTGAATTGTTAACAGAAATATTTGCCAGATGCCAGTAATACATTATTTTGAACGAGGTAACACATGACATGGGACCAGGACTCAACGCAAATTAAGATTATCAGGTGGAAACACGGGATCAGAATACAGGGTTATATATGTTGAATATTTCATAAATTTTCTTGAAAATACAATAGAAAAACAGGTTTTTTTAGTATTTTCAAAAAAAATCACAAGTATATCTTATTGTATTTTACATCTTCTCATTGCATTATTGAAATCAATTGGAACCGCATCATATCACATTAGAACATTTTGTCGCCATATCAAAGTATAATATTTGTTCATTAATCTTTTTTTCGGTTCACCTGTTGAGATATTTTGCAACATTTACAGTTCCATCAGCTTGAAACATTTTACTATTACTATCTTTACCAAATAATTCACAAATCAATTCGATCAATAATGATGCAATCAATATATGAAAAGCCCTGTCTTTGACATGAGTTTATGTCGTTTTTGTATGTTAAAGTATATTTCAGGGACTTTCGGGGGAATAAGTAACTCTTGTTTCATGTCGTGTATGTTGATTTGAAAGACATACTGAATCCTTTTGAATTCAGATAAGTCTGAGTAAATTCATTAATGCTGTCGATTTGCAATTTATGTAACTCCATTTTCAATTAAGAAAATCAAAATTAAACACTAATAAAGCTGTTTTGACATACAATGACAAATTTAATAGTTTGCAAGGCAAGAGTTTGACAAGACAATTAAAGCTTTTAATTTTGGTCTTCCTAATCCAAGTACATCAATCAAAAACTTAAAAAATATAAGTGATATCAATTGAAATGATCTCTAAATTCTCCTCACGTCTCATTGATGAAGTAAAGTCCTTTGGATATTCATTTAAATATAAAATGACTTCCTTAGCTTAGTTGATAAGACGCCTGTCTTTTGATCTGAGAGTAAGGGTTTAACCCCCTTTGAGACCCAATTTTTCCAAATAGAGTTACTTACAGTCTGATTTTTAGGTAATTTAAGACATATTTGGTTAATTTAAAGAAATTCCCAAATTGCAATATATTGTATACAATGAAAGAGCAATACAATACAATAATATTGCTGTTTTAATGATCTAGATGTCTCAACTTAAATCACAGTAAGAGGTTATTAAATTTGTTTATCGGTAATTATAAGCTGTCGTTTTAAAGTGTAAAGAAATTATGTATTTTTCAGATGATACAGTACTTATAACAAAAAAGCTCTATAGAATTCAGCCATCTCTTTATTATTATTAAATTAAGCATGAGACAAAAGGCTTTACTTATTTCTCGAATGATCTCTTGGAATATACTTTAAGGCTTCTATTGTTCGGTTGTAGTTGTTTCTCACTTTGTGTTTTTTTTTTCAAAGAATATTTCAACGCGTAGTGATATCAGATTTCTACCTCAAATTTTATATTATATTAATAGGCAAACCCACGCACAAAAAAGATATGCTTATATCTTTAATTTGATGGCCATTCAAAGGCTATTATGTTTCATTTAATGCATTTACATTCATAGGTAATAATCTTTAAAAAATCAGAAAGATGGATAAAACTTATATTCGCTTTATTTAAATACTCAGGTCGATGATTTCATGTTATTACGGCCATGTTGGCTTATTACGAATTTAAGGTTTTTTAAATGAATCATTGAATTAAATACGCTTGTCAAATGAACATTGAATTGAATGCCCTTGTCCAGTGAATCATTGAATTGAAGGTTCTCATCAACTGAATCAATGAATTGAAGGTTTTCGTCAATTGAATAAATGAATCGAAGACTTTTGTGAAGTGAATCAATGAATTAAAAGCCTTTATCAAATAATTACTTGGATTGAAGGATCTTGTCAATTGAATTATAGAAATGAAGGCTCTTATTAACTGAATCATTGAATTGAAGGCCCTTATTGACTAAATCATCATTTTTCGTTTTTTATTAGAGTCTAATTTTTAACTTAATTTAAATTGTTTTTCCTATACGTAAAAAATAAAACTTAACAATACGTAAAATAAAACTATCAATGTAAATCAGCATGTTCTGAATAATGTGCTGTATACAGCTTTTTTCTGGAAATTAAACTCGAGAATGCTGACCTCCGTAGCACAGTGGTAGAAGGCTTGTCTTACACCAGGAGGCTTCAGTTTCCATTCCTAATTTTATCAAAAGAATGATGACCAACGTGACCTACTCGAGTTCCTGAAAAATCTAAAATATCAGATTCCTGAATACCTTGAAAAAAATTAAAAAAGGGTTGATATTTTTGCATGCTAGATGCGTGCGAATATTGTTCCTCATCACGTACAGTATAATTGCTAACAAGTCCAATTACGAACAAGTTCAGTGCCTACTACAGTTCTAAACCTGAAAGATTAATTGATAAGGCTGAAGATTATCTTGTCTCCCAGCTAAAGCTATTGTATTTAATATGTCTGAATCACTCGTTCAAATAATTTGAAGGATACCATATGAAACAATAAAATAAAATAAACATGTTTCTAATTGGCTGGAAGAAATTTTAAAGCATAAAATATAACACGAAAAGTAACAATACTTAACAAAAAGAGAAAAAAGATACACATGCTACATGTTGTGATTAAGACTGAACTTTTGACATTCCTTAAATGACAATTGGTATCAAATATGTAACATTTACTAAACACTAAATAACTAATATTCCTAACTACTAACAATATTATTAGTTTAAAATATTTTTCGGAGTTGGTACAGTGTTTAATTGAATTAAACAATAGTCAATGTTTCCAAGATATTTCAGCCTTCATGTTGATGTTTAAAAACGTTGCCGAATTAATGTTTGACATCGCTCTAAAGAGAAAAACAAAACTTTCAAAATATCGGCCATCATTGAAGCCTACTAAATATGGCAACCACTCCAAAAAACATTTTAAACTAGTGAAAAATGGCAGTAAAAATCTTCGGATATAACTAACAATATTAACGATTTTATCATGGTCTATGTTTTACCTGGATTGGTGTTCTATGTTTTACCTGGATTGGTGTTCTATGTTTTACCTGGATTCGTGTTCTATGTTTTACTTGGATTGATGTTCTATGTTTTACTTCCTGTAATCGTCATTACGGATCAATTTTTAAAATGAATTACACAAAAATCTTCAATGGTTGAACAATCGACCGATGAAAGAAGGGATTTGGAAAATATTTGTTGCATTTTAACTAGTTTCATATAATAATATGACTGTTTCTATTAATTTTTTTCCAAAGAATTGCTGAAATGGCACATCTCTTTAAAAAATTCTCTTAAGTTGACAGGAGTATAAAAATAAATAATATAAAATTCTTTACCGCGCCATAATGGAATGGAAAATGATTATGTCTATCCCTTTCAACTATAGCTCTAAACTTCTCTTAACTAAGGTTTTATACTTCTCTTAACTAACACTGTGTGATTTCAAAGTGAGGTGGAATCTCTTAACATAATAACTGTGATTAATCTACTTTATTCACTGATTTAAAATACATTTCCTCACTACATAAATTAGTAAGAAACACAGTAAAATAATCGAAATCTCTCTCAAGTTGGTTAATAAACCCTCTTGATTTGTTTTAAAGGGACTGAAGCCAAGAATAATTGTTTTAAAGGGGCTAAAGCCAAGAATAGTATTGTTTTGGTAAATAAATATTTAAGTTTAAATAATTATAAAGTGAATTGAAAAATTGTCAGGCATTTCTAAATATATTTATTCACTAAATGATTCCACATTTAAAATGCTCGAACCATTTGTCTACTAACTCAATATTCAAACAAATTTAGTGTGAAATAAAAATAATATTTGTTTATACACAATGTTATGTTTGATCGAATAATCCACCTAGTGAAAATGCATTACTATGTATCGTTTTCATTTAATGAATGAGTGCACAGACCAAAACATTACTTAATGAATGAGTGCACAGACCAAAACATTACTTAATGAATGAGTGCACAGACCAAAAAATAACATGAATTAATATGTAACATTATTTTTTTTAGGCAGATCAATTCACTCACTCACACAATTAATAATTGCCATAAATATACACAATTTTGGTACATTTTCACAAAAAACGAATAATTTTGTCAAACAAAAGAACAAGTGGAATCGAATATTATTTGGATATCATACAAATCACTAACGAGCAAAGCTTTCAAATATTTAGTATGTAAGCTCACTTATTGCAAATACATCGAGGAAATGGCGCTTATGGCCTCCTTAAATAGTTAACTTTCAAGCACAAAGTGTTATCGTATGTATTTCGAGTCCGTAATGACGATTGCCCCCCCTCTAATGTAAATCGATGTCTGCCAACACGTGACTATGTAATGGATCACACTCCCCAGAAGCCGCTGGTGCGGCTGCCGGGGACTGCGCTGCCACTGGAGAAGGTGCGCCAGTGCGAGGTGCACATGCAGCCGCCGAGGCCCAACTGCTGCAAGATCTGGCTGTCCAAGTTCCCTACACGCTCCAAGCGTATCGACGTCATCTCGCGCATCACCTTCCCGCTGGTGTTCGCGCTCTTCAACCTTGTCTATTGGTCCACCTATCTATTCCGCGAGGAGGGTGAAGAGAACTGATGGGCGCGGCTGGCCCTCCCAGGCGTGTGCGTGCTGCTCTGTACCGCCTACGTGCTCATTTTCTTCGCCCGCCCCGAGGGGATGCTCTGAGTTTTTTCTCGCGCGCATCGCCACATCCCACCTGCATCATCTGCCCTACTTCCACCAACGCTAAGAGGTTTTCAATCTTCTCTTTATTGGAAAGGCTTCCAGCGCTGATCCCTACAACCGGATGGGCTATCGTGACCATCATTCATTCATTATCATATCACTCTGCATACTATGCTAATATAGGTTAGGTTTGCATTAACTGATTATTATATATCTATATGATGTTCGCAATAACTCAATTTGATCATTGCCCTAAATTTTTACCCAAAATGAAAATGGAGAATAACCAAAATGCATCTACAGCGCTAAGCTACTCTTGTTGTCAGCATTCTTTGAGAATTCTGCAATAAATTACCTTTTTAGGCCGAGTAGGCAAAACACGGTAAGTATTAAATATGATGATATGAGCTTAAAGCATTAAATATACCAAATCACCAAAAAAGAATTATGTTTTAATAAATTTCATTAAAAAAAAGCATTTGAATTTTTCATGGATTTTCATAATAACATCCATAAATGGATGTTATTAAGAATCCAGAACATATTTGAGGTGAAATTTAGGTCCATGGTCAATTTTGACTATATCGAATAACATATATACAGTGTGAAGAATAAATTCTTCAGTGAAGCATGTACTGATAACAGGGATCCACAGTGTATTTAGTTTGAGTTTGGTGATATGTCTACCTTACACATTGTAAAGTTTGAGTTTGGTGATATGTCTACCTTACACATTGTATAGTTTGAGTTTGGTGATATGTCTACCTTACACATTGTATAGTTTGAGTTTGGTGATATGTCTACCTCACACATTGTATAGTTTGAGTTTGGTGATATGTCTACCTTACACATTGTATAGTTTGAGTTTGGTGATATGTCTACCTTACACATTGTATAGTTCATATTCGCTGAATTAATTCTAACGAGATTGGCACTGAGGAAACTTTATTCTTACCTCTTTAAATGGAAATGATGGCAACTCTCGAACTGGATTTTTTAGTATCGAAACCTGGATTTCTTAGTATCAGGGAAACATATTTTATTACCTCATTCAAATTCGTTGTAAAACCCTAACAGAGGTGGAACGAAAGCCAATCCCAATAAAAGTAGACCAAACTCACGTACACTCTTTATAGTTTTTTTATTTACCAGTGTTGGATACCCGAAAATAAATCAAGGACAACTGGAACATGAAAGATCCTTTTATATTAGTGATCAGAAGTGTTAAGAGCAGAAGCTGTTTCGCTGGAGGCAGATGTGTTTGTGAGGAGAAGAAGTGATGTCGCGCTCTGTGTAACTCGGTTCTGCAGTGACCAATCTGAAACGAATTAATGGGTCATCTTCTACGCTGGCCACTGAACTATTTACTAATAACGGATGTCTTACTCGACAACCACTTTACTGTTACAAAGTTCTTCAATACATACGAGTATATAATATATTAAGGTGCATTCTTATTAGAGCAGTAAGTGACAAATTTTCAGCAGCTATGTCAGAAGATTTTGGCAGCGACCATTGTATACATGAAGATTGTTCACTCGGTCAATTAAACAAATTTAAAAGATCAGTTCCCAAATTATCATTATTCTTAACAAAATGTTTACCTAGTCAGGTCTTTTTAAAGAATTCAACAAATTGTAATTTATTTTTATCAAACACCGTTTATTCCACTTTTTTGTAACGGTATAACCCTACCGGTTTCAAGGCTTTCACCTCATCTTCAGGGGAGCAAAAAAGTCTTGTTTATGCTCCCCTGAAGATGAGGTGAAAGCCTTGAAACCCGTAGGGTTATACCGTTACAAAAAAGTGGAATAAAGTGTTTGATAAAAATAAATTATGTTTTTAAACCTCCACAACGTTAATGCCTTAACTATAAACAACAATTCAACAAATTGTTTGTTGCATAATGTTTGTCAATTGAACTAGCTAAGCGAATTAATTCACTGTTAGTACTTGCTGAACAATCTAATATTTGCTCACATATCCATCTAAAATGCACCTTAACGCATACAGTTTATTTATATACAATAATAATTGTACTCTCCGCCTATGTAAACCCTGTAGATCGACAAAATCAATGCGAAAAAATATTCAAATCGCTTTCATTGTTCCAAATTGTCACATTGTATTTTACAAATTAATAGAAAAAATCAGAGAATAACTGTAGTAATAACTGTAAATATCAATTTGTAATAAATATTAAATAACATATTGTAATAAATCTGTATTATTTATTTATTATTACGAATAAGAAAATGTCATTTGCATTGAAAGTCATTGAACGGTGAAACATGATGAATATATAAAGATATATTCGAGGGTGGACTTTTACATTTTGTATATAATTTCATTGAAACGACTGTCGCTTAGCGGAACCATTAACTATTTTGATGTAATGGAATAATTTATTATAAATATTATATATCAACAACGATATCAGTAATAACTAAATCTTTTGAGAAATGTATATTACGAGTACTTTCATTCAAATAATATTTTTTAAAAGTGTAGGTAAAATATTAATCGTGTAGTTCAAACATATACAGGTTGTCCCGTAACTCAATGTCAAGCCGGTATCGAGGAAAAGGCCAGCTTATGACGGTTCAGAGTTAAAAAAAAGCCTAATACTTTTCGAGTTATATGCGTTTATTTTAAATTGTGAAAGTACCCTGACTTAACAGGCCATCTTTCTATGTAACTAGCCAGGTTAGCGTAGTACATTATTTTTACAGTATGATGAGCTAAAGTTAGCTGATAAAAAATATTAAATTTTATAGTCGGACCAGAGCTATTTTTTTTTAAAACGTGAAGATTTTTTTTGTTTTATATCGGACTCCGACTAATAGCAGAGCTATCTAGTATTGCGATACAACCATTAAAATCATAAAATATGGCAATTTGTAGTCACAGCATATAAACATTTGGCACAGGGTAGCTACTTTCACAGTTTAAAAAAAAAATGCCTATAACTCGAAAAGTATAAAAGTTAAGGCTCTTGCAAGATTTTTTTTAACTCTGAACCAACATAAGCTGACCTTTTCCTTGATACTGGCTTGACATCGAGTTACAGGATACCCTGTATAACATTCAACATCGTTTCAGGTTCCGCTAACATTAAAACACTTAAAGGAAATATTAACTAAATCAAACATTTTTGCATTGACATCTGTATAAATTGAATTGAACATGTAAGTTATACCTGCACCATACATCTGAATATATTTCCGACTAAATTAATACAGAGAGATAAATTTTACAGTTTTCCTTCATTAATAAGAGTATTTATGGGTATTTGGGATTCTCATGGCTAATAAAACTGGTTAATGAAATTAATGAAAACATTTGAGATCAGAGATAAACACTCTTCCCAGCTAAAAAAAACTAAATTTTAAAATGTATCTAAGTCCACAACCTTCACGGCATAGTTGGCAAACACTTGTTTTCCACCCTGGAGGGGTTTAAGAGTTCCATTTCAAATGAGTACTTTAGAAAAAATAAAAGTTCCAGTCTGGTTTATTTTATCAACAATACTATTGTTATCTATTGTATTTGTGTGCAGTAGTTTTGATTATATGTATGACAATTAACTACGGGTTGCGTGCATAATCAAAGGTTTGTAATCCTGAAGGGTGACTAATTCATGGAGGATCTCCGCATTCTTTTTCTTCTCAGTGTCATGTCAGGTCCCCCCAACATTGAATGTGACTTGAAAGAAGACATCTTTGTCCCCGGCAGCCCGAAAAAGATCTCCAACGCCCCTTATGCCAGTCCAATCACGTATATTGCGGAGCCAGGAGATTTGCCTCCTGCCAACACCTCTTCGACCTTCTATTTTGCCTTGGATGATCAGATGCAGTAATTTATACTTTGCTCCTCTAAGTACATGACCCAAGTAGGACACCTTTGGGATTTTAATATTAGTCAACAACTCTCTATCAACTTTGGCTCTTTGAAGAACCCTCGTGTTGCTGACCATATCCGTCCAGGGTATCCGTAGCATTCTCCGGTGCATCCACATTTCGAATGCTTCCAGTCGGTTCATACTACTAACTTTGAGGGTCCATGATTCCACTTCATGCAATAACACTGAACAAACGTAGCATTTGACTAACCGTTGTCGTAGTTTCAAGTTTAGATTATCATCGCAGAATACGCTTCTCATTTTATTAAAAGCCGCACGAGATGATTCAATTCACCGCATTGATGATGTTATTATTCCAAGTCTATTTCTCTGTATTTCTTTATTCATTGATATATCTATTCTCACTGTTATGATTAAAGCAACAACGTGAAATATCTCTGTCGCTTTCTAACTAATTTAAAGTAGATAAGATGAAATTAATCCAAACATTTGTAAAAATAGCGTAATGTTCATACATACCGTGAAGTATTGGAACCCTCGGGTTTAAAGCTCAACTTATCTATACTGTACTGTACTGTATCTTGTAAGGACTTCTCTTTCTGAGACGGGGTGAAAGGAGAGAGTGCTTGAAAGCGTGCTGAGTATCAAATAGGGGTGATTGAGGGTGAGGCTCCACTAGCTTTGGAAATAATACTTTGCCAGATATAAAATTCAACGGTCCAAATTATGTACGGATTTATTTAACGTTTGAGAAAGATTTATATTAAAAACAAATTGGTATGTGATAAAAAAATTGTGTATAATTGTTCTTCTTACCTAGTTTATAACTGGTAAAATGTGTTTTTCTCGTGACTAAGTCATAATATTTAATCTTGAATCATCTGTCTCCATTCTTTCTGGTCTTGGGTCATGTTCAGAACAGCATTAAGTAAAGATATTGCTTTCGAACCATTTACCTGGTCTGGTTTCTCTCAGCTTTTCAACATTTTCAGTCGCAATAAATTTCCCCAGACTATTATTCTTTCTTCTAGCAACGTATCCGAAGGAGGGAGAAATTATTATTCTACAGTTTACAAGATTATATCTCGGATTTCAGCTCCTAAATTTTTCATCTTGGGATCTGTACGTGCAATACACGTATGCTAAATAAACATTTATTGTCTACCAACATCACATATCGAAATAAACATTTATTGTCTACCAACATCACATATCGAAAACATGCATCTACAGTCTCATTATTCGTACTTGGAATTACTTTTCCATTATATACAATATTGACATAGCCTTTTCTTTTCAAGATAATAAGCTTATTCCAAGATTTTTTTAATTAGCTTTCTGACTAATTGCAAAATCCATTCATTTGTTAATGGACTACTGCCTTTATAAAAACATAACAAAAATATTTGATATTATGCTAGAACATAATACAAAATGGAATGTTATGTCCCGAGGCCTGCTTCTACGAAGCGTTGTAGAGATTTCCAAACCTTTTTCAAAGCTTCTGGACCTCCACCTTCGCCAGTGAGTGTGTATGGAAAGCTCATTGGACTGAGTCCTCAGTAGCAAAGGTGATATAGGTATACTCATAGGAACATATTGCGTTGAGCGAGGACATACGAGTACGAGTAGGTGTACATTAGGATCTGTAAATTTATAGTTGTACTCTACACTTTGAAAGAATTTATTAATATTAATATTAAATAAATAACTAATGAAACAATTGTATTGGAATGTTGTGAATGATCCTTTCCAGGTTTACATTATGTGGTTATTTATTATATTATTCAATTTTTATATCTAATTATCTTTTTATTATTTTTTATCTATGAAAATGTTTATAAAATAAATTTATAAGTATGTTATCTATCAAGATTTTACTACTTTAAGTATGTTAATTTGTTGTTTTTTTTTTATTAAAAAACATATTAACAGCATCATCAGTGTATCGTTAAAATTTTACAATTAAAAGGTTATTTAAATTTTAAAATGAGTTTATATCAAGTTTTCAGAGATTCCTCCTAATAAAAGGGCGCTAAGGCTAAGGCAACACCAAAGTGCTTCGCTAGGTGCTACGTGAATAATAGACTAGGTGATTTCATGCTTGGCCACACCGAAGTGCTTCGCACAAATTCTTTTGACATTTGGGAGCGGTTGAGTCAACAAAGGATGCCACACTCAAAACTAACCAATTTCATTACAACTTACCTTATCTTTATTTACTTTCTGCGCAACTTCATTCCAAAGTGATTTTATTACAGGTACATTTTTGTATAATTTGCTCGATGGATTCCACAAAGGCTCCCTTTTATACACAGCGGTTATTAAAACTTCCGCCATTTTGTAAAATCACTTGGTGACACAATAAAATTAACCAACACGTCTGTTCGCTAGGAGACTCGGTGACTAATCGTCATGTAACGTGGCGCTAAGCGTGCAGTGTGGCCATTGCGATAGTATGCGGTGCGTTGATTCGCTAGGATATGCCGCCTAGTTCGCAGCGTAGCTCTAAGCACCAAGCGAGGCTCCTACCTGGTGGCCGAGGCGTAAATGAAACTTAATAATTTAAACTTTTAAAAAATTGTGTTGTGTAACAAATGAATTTATTTCTAATTGAAATTTGTAATTTTTAGAGTTGTTAATTTTAATATTGTAGGAAAAAATATATCCACAAAAATCAATGACAAAGCGAAAAGGAAAATGTTGACAGATTGTAAATTGAACCCCTATTTTGCTTTTTATAAGCCTATAAAAGTGTGCCTAAAATCAAATTTATATAGAAAGAAAAATAGATAGATAACCTGAAATCTCTAGATACTTGCTTCTTTTTCTATTTCAAGGAAAATTCACCTATATAATATAGGTATATTTTCATACGAGATGTGAAGAAAGTTATAAATTTTTTTTTTTTTCAAATATAAAATTCAAACATTTATATGAATGGCACAAAGTTACGCGACAAAATTTTAAATCGGTCTGTC
Source organism: Odontocerum albicorne (assembly GCA_949825065.1). Lineage (NCBI taxonomy): Eukaryota > Metazoa > Arthropoda > Insecta > Trichoptera > Odontoceridae > Odontocerum > Odontocerum albicorne. The sequence goes on from OX463849.1 coordinate 1,458,112, forward strand.
AAGAAAAATCGCTTTAGAAAAAGTTGTATTTAAAAGTAAAATGCCAAATTATCGCCCAATACATTTTTCCTTGATAGCGTTTAGAAATTTTTACTTGATAACGTTTAGAAATTTTGACATTCGTAATATGTGTTGTTTAAACAGTATTCATTTAAAAACTAAGCAATAAATTTGCTCAATTAATTTTTTTTATTTAAATAAAAGTTGTGAAATATTTGTGTTGGCAACCAAGTCATACTTTTTAATGAAAACAGGGTAATCCCCAGTTATTTTAACCCATTAACGCCCAAAAGAAAACTACATGTGAAAATTATTTTTTATTGTTATTTATTACAACATTGTGAACACTTAATACTATTAGAAAAGAAAAATTTAAATAAACACTTATATTTTAGAAAATAAAGGGCTGTACACGGCTGTGTACAGTGGGCGGTTTAAGAGTGAAATTGTCCAAAACACGGTCGCTCAACACACAACGTTTTCTTACAGAGTCCGCATCGCCAGCGACCTCGGTTGTGGCAAATAACACAACGCAATGGGTTTTCTATGCGTTCGGGGTTGTGACCATTATTTTTTTGCTCCAATCCAAGTATTTTTGACGATGTCGGATGACTTTTCGTTTTTATGTGTCGTATGTACCCTCGGGCAATCGTCCGTCTGAACAATAATTGGTCCATACATGTCACCTGTCCAGTCTTGCTGAGTAACACATGTAGTCGCCAAGCATTAGAAATAGCCATATCTAGTAAGTAGGTAAAGATTACCCACCACCATTTTTTTCCTCTTATGGACACTCGGTAAAGACTGATGGACTGATCCATTTGGTCGACGCCACCCATTCCTCTGTTGTAATTTATAAACAGTCTTGGGACATTGACTTCCACTTTTTGCTTTTGAACCTTGCACCATCTTCTCACTTTTCCCAGAGGCTCTATACTGTCAAAATTGGATCCCATTGTAACAACATTATTATCTTTCCAGCGTACAATTGTAATTTCATTTTTTGTGTCAAATCGGTAGTCATACTCTGCTCTAGGTCGCTTTTTCATTACCTTCACAGTGGTAAGTGGACAATTCTTAGTTCTATTCTCTCGCATTGTGCCTGTGGCCCTGTAGCCTAAGAGTCGCAAATCATGCAACAACTGATAATTTGTAAAAAAGTTATCGAAGTACACAATATGTTCATTTGGTACAATTGGCATCTTTGCCAGCAGAGATTTTACGACTCTCGCGCCGAGAGGATCAGCAGAAACTTCTGTAGATGACTTGCCGCAATAAATGTCAAATGTGTAGCAGTAGCCATCAGAACTTGTTGCTGCCCAATTCCGATAGCCAAACCTCACAGGTTTTCCCATTATGAATTGTTTGGCTGAATGACGGCCAAAATATTTAATCATGGACTCATCTACAGACAAATTTTTATGAAAAACTCCCCACTGGCACGAGTTTCTCTGAATGAGATTACACAATGGTCTCACTTTGAACATTTTATCATTCGAATTTTCAACTAGAGAATTGTCTGCAAAGTGTAGGTTTCTTTTTATTTCCAAAAACCTATTACGTGACATGCAATTTGCAACCAATGGAATGCCAAGATCTTCATCCAAACTCCAATAAGCACGTTCGGTAGGTAATTCGTGATATCCAGTCAATATCAATATGCCCAAAAAAGATTTCAAGTCCTCACAATTAATTTCAAAATTATGTCGATTATTTTGACCAGCGTACAAAACACTATTTTGTGTTATCAAGTTCATAACCTCTTCATCAAAGAATTTTTCAAACAACATTGTAGGGTTGTGGTCTTTTATGGATTCTACAACAGTCTTTTGTCTGCTCTGAATGGCATCGGTAATGTTATGTGTTGTATTATACTATATATAGGTGAAGTTTTTCTCCACTTAGGTGCGTCTTGACTTTTAACTCGTTTTGAAGATCTTATATAATTAGAAAGCGGCTCATCATCACTGTAGTCCCAGTCCGAAATATCATGGCCAGGACGACGTGGAATTACTTGCACTGTACCTGGCACATCTTTTGGAAGATTAGAGGACGTCAAATCATCGTCATTCCCTTCTTCTTCGTCACTCAGGACATCAGGATTTGGTGGAATCAATACTATATCGTATTCGACTTCATCGTTTTCATCGGACATTATTGATTCAAGGGCTTCTTCGAGTCTTGTATAGGTATTATGGCTTGTGAAAACACGACGGGCCGCCATTTTAAAAATTTTAAGGATTTCAGGATTCGACAATTATAGTTATCGGGTTATCAAATATATGTGTTATCGAATTATGCCTTTAGCACACTGCAGGGTATGAACTGAGCAAGAAACAAAAGCGAACTGAATATGATCTGCTTCCACGAGTCATTAACATTTTTACAGTCAGATGCCCATTGTACACGCTTGTGTACAGGGCAATAAAATATAACCCAGCACACCACAAAAAATTTTTTTCGTTGCAGTAATAAAATCACGCGTTATAATAGAGTCTAACTATACCTAATAATAAAAAAACAAGAGAAAATATTTTATTATTTATAATAAAAACGTTAAAAACATCTTACGAAAAAAATCTTATTTCATATCCATATTGCGATGATAAACCAATGATATTTATTTACGCATTATTGCCAAATTTTATTTTTTTATAGTTAACTACTATTTTATAGTTTCGAAATAAGTAATTACTTCCATAATAATCATATAAAGAAAACACCAATTCGCGCTTTGAACAGGTGTACACAAGCGTGTACGGCGGGCGTTAATGGGTTAAACTACGCTACGAAATTAATTGAGGGTATTGAAACAAAAGTAAAAATTTACCGAAATTATTGCGTTTTATATGCAATATTTGTGCAATAATATAAAATCCTCATTTACTTTATTAATTAATATGATTTTTTTTTTTATATATTATAACTAAAAAATGTGAATATAATTTTACCCCCAAGTAAGACATGGGAGAAAAATTTATCTATTGAGTTTTTTTTTTATTTGAATGCTTTGATAGAAATTGGTGTTAGAAATGATTTAATAAATGGTTTTTTAATTCAGCAAATAAATCAATGTTTTTGGTTTGAATTTTTTTACTATAAATGTATTATTGAAATAAATATGTCGTTCATTTACATTATCTTTATTTTTATACCTAAAAAAAACGATGTGATACTTTCCATAATGTAAAGAATGAATTCATCATAAAATGTCAAAAATATATTAAAATTAATATTCTTCAACAGAATGATTAAACACTGTGAATGTGAAACAATTATACACAATTAACTGAAATTGAAATGATACGCCTGTTTCACTTTACAAAAGCATTGCTAAACTGTACTGTATGTCAATACTTTGCTTACCAAGATTAGATAGCAAAATATTTTTCAATCCGGATTAAATATAATATAAAAACTTAACAGGAGCCAACTATCCTGAAATAATGGAAGCCGCCAGCTTTTAAACGACCAGCCCTCATAAAACTTTAATACTGCGATACTATCTTCACCCAACTTTGATATAAAACCAAATGAGAGAGATCAATTTAGTTAGAAGGTTTTCGAAAACAAATCGTTGGATTTTTTTTCTTTCTCTTGCCAAAAAGGGTTTTTAATGATGTTTGTGTCAACAAAAAAGGATTGAGCAAAGTAATTGCGAAAGAACTTTAAGAAAAAGTATTAAATGGAATGATTTTTTGACATTTTATGTTGAATTGGAAAATAAAAAAGGCATTATTTATATTAAAATACTTAAAGTATAATTATATACTAAAATAAACATTATAAATGTCTCAGTAATCACTACCACGGCTGAAAGCAACCCCTTTCCGAGTAACTTGTAAAGAAATACCATAATAAATTGAATGATTACTAATATGTATAAAAATATAAATTTACCACCTTTAGCAATTAGCTGAGCTGATTAAGGGTTAATTTAAGGCAATACAGGCACCGTTCACTTCCCATCTTTCATTTTCTCTCACCAGCCAATAGTAAATGTATGTAGGGTTGTGACACTCGGAGCCATTTCCTCTCTTTAAAGGACCTTGCGGTACGTTACATTATATTATGTTATATGAGATCACTATCTTAACTGATAGTCAATATTAGTACGAGTATTATATGTAGTGCCGTTTAGGGACTTAAATCAGTCTATAAATCTCTCAAAGCGTGTCCATTTTAAGAAATTTGTTAATATTTTCTACATTGATAAACTTTCAACACAATATAACGGATATCAACATTTTCACTTTGAAAATTTAAAAAGCGAGAGAAGCGAGCGAACTGAGATTCTATTTCTTTCGTTTCCATATACCGAAGTAGAGTGAAAGTGAGACGTGAATAGCGTAGCTTCCTCACCCAAAGCGGTTTCTTAGAATGAATATACCTACGTCACACACTGGCACACGTTTGATTGTATCGGTGGAATTTATTCCCGATTTTTACAAAATATCTATGATTTGGCCGATAAGTGCTAATTATTATTAATATTAATTTTTTCATTCAATGCGTAAATGAACCCAATATTTATTATATTTAGAGAGACACTAAAGTTTTTAAAAGCAATGTGTACTAGTTACACATCACAGGGAAGGAAGGGTTAAGAAGAGTTTGCTCTGTAAACAGCGCTATGTAAAATTATCCATCAAATTAAATAAAAAAAATAAAACTAATAAATTTAACAAGTAACTTTACAAGTATTTCAGTAAATGTTAACATTTCCAAAAATGTTGTAAAAAATATAATTTGTGACACTTGCTTAATTACATATATTGTATTTTCTTCCATGATGAAATCGCAAAAACCTTTTACTCCCATAAACGTCTTATATCAGCCTCTGGATACATTTTTAAAAGCTGAGCGCTAGATCCTGGCTTAATTGATCCTCATGAGAAAAAATGGCCCAGGTTGTCACACATAACACACAAAACTGTATTTCTTTATAAAATGAAAACACGTGCTGACCCGTAAAAGAAATGCTCGCAGTATGATAAAACAGCAAGAATTGTGAATGGTATCGTTAAGTTTATAATAAGTTATATTTATTTTGTGGTTAGTTTATTCTTTACTTAAGAATATTGAATACTTCGATAATAAAAAATTTAACGGGGAATCCCGTGCTTTCTTAAATATTTTAATTCAATACTTTTATTTTTGAACACTTTTTGATTTCTCATAATCCGTATATTCTTGTTATTTTAAAAATCAAAATTAAAAATTTTGAATCGACTATTGTAAATTTTTTATTTGCTGTTATCGAAATTAATTAATACAATATGGAGTAATTTTGTTTTTATTTTAGGTGTTAACTTTTCCATGGCTATAATAATATAGATTCACATACAGCTTACAAATAATATTTCGACGAATAAAAATATGCTGATTTAACTCTACTCGGAGCATTTCTGTGTATATACCTGATTATTTTTTATATATTTTTGATATGTGGAATAAAGAAATGGTATAATTTGTATGATTTGATTGAATATTGGATTTATAAATAATATCCCTCTTATGAAATAACAATTTAGTGTTTAGAAATAGTTCATTGTATCCCGGCAGGTTTTGTTCATAATTTATTATTTTTTATAGACCCTACAAAAATTAAAAAAACCTTCCCAAATCTGATATTGTTTTATTGAATTTCAAACCCAAAATATAATAGTTCAGTTTTTAATTATGAAATATTGATGATGCAATCGTATCAATGTTTAAAATGTTTTTGTGCTAGTTTAATATTTATTTGCAATTTTATTGCATATACAATCTGGCGGGCTTATTGCCAGACAAAAGTAAATGAAACAAGTTACGTGGTCGCACAAATCATTCAAATGACTATCCATCCCCACGAAATCCATAAACACATATGTGAGAATATGCCAATGAACCTTACAAAGACGGACAATCACCCAAACATTCTTTTTCTTATAAAGTGAGATATCATCAATCAAAAGGAAAGGAAGGGATGGTGGAAAGGAAAGCAAAAGAAAAATCAGGAATGAAACACGTTATTTTACCGACTAGAAATTAAGAGTTTTTTCAGTCGCTTCTTAAAGCATGCCAAAGACGGAGCGAGTCTTATATTGGTTTGTAACTGATTCCAGAGTTTCACTGCATGGAAAGTAAAGGACGACGTAAAAAAGACGAGCAATGAACTGGAAAGGCCAACAGACAATCTCTTAGATATGATTTGTTAAATGTTTCAAATGCATATGCCATATTCCAAAAAAAATATATATTTGACAGCTTCAATTTTATTGTATTGGGTATTTGGAAAGTAATTTTGTAATCTTTTATCTACTTTGCATGGATTTCTCCTATTACACAAAGATGCTCTGCAGCTTATTCGTCAGGAAGAATATCAGCCAGGATTCTTCTCACGCTGCTAGTCAATGCCGAGATTATATATCCACAGTGTCACTCAGTTGTTTCAATATCTCTATACAACGTATGACTGAGTGGTTTGACCATGATATTTGTTCTATAAGTAATTATGTATGATGAGAGGGTGATTCCGTGCAAGGCTATATTTTTTCTTCTTCTTCCCAGTGTCATGTCAGGTCCCCCCAACGTTGAATATCACCTGAGAGTAGGCATCTTTGTCCCCGGCAGCCCAAAAAAGATCCCCAACGCTCCTTATACCAGTCCAATCACGTATATTGCGGAGCCAGGAGATTCTCCTCCTGCCAACACCTCTTCGACCCTCTATTTTGCCTTGGATGATCAGGTGCAGTTATTTGTAGTTTGTTCCTCTAAGTATATGATCCAAATAGGACACCTTTCGGATTTTAATATTAGTCAGCAACTCTCTATCAACTTTGGCTCTTTGAAGAACCCTCGTGTTGCTGACCATATCCGTCCAGGGTATCCGTAGCATTCTCCGGTGCATCCACATTTCGAATGCTTCCAGTCGGTTCATACTACCAACTTTGGGATCCATCATTCCACTTCATGCAATAACACTGACCAAACGTAGCATTTGACTAACCGTTGTCAAAGTTTCAAGTTTAGGTTATCATCGCAGAATACGCTTCTCATCTTATTAAAAGCTGCACGAGATGATTCTATTCTGCACTTGACTTTGGTTTATGGGTCGAGGTCTTCCACTAGAATACTTCCGAGGTATTTAAATGTTTTCACTCTCTCTATATCAGCACCGTTCAATGTAAGACGTGCTCCTGCGGGATCCTGCCGGCCAAACACCATGAACTTAGTTTTACTCACGTTCATGTTCAGCCCCAGCCTCACACCGGCTTTATTAATTCTATCTGTAAGCGTTTGATGGTTGTTAATACTGTCTACCAGAACAACTGTATCATCTGCGTACCTGATGTTATTTTTTAGGAACATATAAACTTAGTGTTTCTAGTATCGCGGGACAGTTAAAGCAAGCTAGTAAAATATTTAGTAGGAATATCGCAATAGATTCTTGCCTTCTTGTTTCAAAGCTTCTATAGTTACACACCGTGAGAAGTTTGACATTGTGAGCATATTTTGGATAATCGCCCTTTATTCTGTTCCATAGATATCCAAGGATTTTTTGTATTTGTTCTATATCATTCTTATATTTGTGCTGATGAGGAAGGCCCAAACTGCGGATGCATATTCTAATCTATTTAGTTCTTATTAGATAAGTACGGGTATATAAGTTTCGAAGGATATTGGTACTGATAAATTCTCTTGATTCATTATAAAACCGAGTAGTTTGTAACAGTCCGATGTCAAACGTGAGACATGGTTAACGAACGTGAGTCCGACATCAAAGGTTACGCCCAAATCTTTGAATTCAGAAACTCTGTTTAATGCCACTCCCTGTATTGTATACTGATTGATGGTGGCTTTGTGAAAATGATCGATTATAGGATACTTAGATACCGTAATAGCCCGAATATAACGCGGCCTCGAATATAATGCGACCTATATATTTGGAGCACGAATGAAAGGAAAAATTCAAATATAAAACAAAAATTAATTGGGTAAATTGTACTATAAAAAATTCAGACATGTTAGAATTATCTCCAGTGTCGCTTGAATGATTACTACTCGATGCATCATTTATGGCATCTTCCTCTTCCCATAAAATGTCATCCTCACTCAAATCCAGATTGTTGGAAATGCAACATTCCTTAAAACCTTTTGCAATAAACGTGTCACTAATCTTCTGCCAGGCGGTCATGATCCATTCCCCTAAGACTGGAATTGATGGTTTCTTCAGGGATCAGAGGATGATTCCAGATCCAGCTAAGAGCCAATTGCTGTGTGCTCTGCGCTCATTGAACATGGCCTAAACCCTGAATATAACGCGAATGCTATTTTTGGAAAAATATTTTGAGTAAAAAATATCACGTTATATTCGGGTTAATACGGTACATTTATTTATATTGATAAGGAGATAATATTGAACAGGAAATGAATAGTTTTAAGTCAAAAAGTTATATTGTAGTTCGGAAAGTAATTCCATAGTTCAAATACATTAATAAAATAATCATTCTTTGTGGAAAGCATGAGGTATTTGTTGAAAGCACGAGGTATTTGTGGAAAGCATGAGGTATTTGTTGAAAGCACGAGGTATTTGTGGAAAGCATGAGGTATTTGTTGAAAGCACGAGGTATTTGTGGAAAGCATGAGGTATTTGTGGAAAGCATGAGGTATTTGTGGAAAGCATGAGGTATTTGTAGAAAGCATGAGGTGTTTGAGATTTTAATGAAAAATCAAGTATAATTGGTTTTTTTAAATACTCTTTATTTATAAAAATTTACAAAATCATTTTAATTACAAAGACTAGTTTTAAATACAATAAATCTTATGGAAATTTAATACTTAATATTTACAACTATAAATTGTTTCTTATAAATATCGTACGTCTACAATAAAAAAAATATTTTTACTGGGTTTTTGACATTTTTACATTGTCTTATTTATAAAAGAGGAAGATAAATCTATGGTTTTATGAACGTTACTTAACATTTACTAAAACATCTACCTGTAAGTTTAGATACAAAACAATATTTCATCCCTTAAGAATGAGTCAATGAAAGACAAAGTTCATTATTTACATTTACCGTATTGGCCCGACTATAGGGTGACCCTGATTATAAGGCGACCCCCCTATTTTTTAACCTGCTTTTTGGAGAAAAAAATATTTCCCTCACCATTTTTTTTAACCTGGCGAGTTTATTGCCATGTGGCAATCTCTTCCAACCAACCAGAAAGATGTTTTTATAGGCCCTGAGTGTTAACCAGACTGGAATCCTATTTTTAAAAAATCTGGGTTCCAGCGGGGATCGAACCCGCAACCTCCGGCTCGGCAGACAAGTGTCTTACCAGCAGGCCACGGAGGTCGTCACCATTATAATATTATGAAAAATAAAATGCAAAATGTTTAATGAAAAATATTTATTAAAACAAAGTACCCAGATAATATCAAAGTACTCGTACATGTTTAAACATGAAAAGAAGAAATAAAAAAATCCAACTACTGTAGCTTATCAGATCAGTGGATATCTGTATAATCTCTGTACTTGGTTCAATTCTACTGAGATATCTTGTAAGGTCAAACCTTATCACTCAAATCATTAGAAAATTGATGATTTCAAAATCCTGATGGGCCATCTTGAGTAAGTCAATTGATTTCAAAGTTAAAGTTAGTACTCACGGTCTCTGCCTAGAATCTCTGGTGCAATGCGCGGCTGTTAGAATATGCCGGTCTGCTAGCGGTGCGTGTAGGTCCGCTGAGAAATACAGCCGCCATCCAGGGCCAAGCACCGGAGGCCGCCTCGCTACCACCCACCACACGCCCTGAGCTCCATTCTGGCTCACCACATTCTGCAACATCGAGCATAAAGTAAGACATGTCAGGCACCAGGCTATTTTGCTCTATAGACAAGGTGAACTACTTGCGCCCAATTAACAAAAACTTTTAAGTTTAATTTTAAGAACAGGTGTTGTGTAGAAAAATAAAAAGTAAACTTGTTATTCTTAAATTTACTTTAAATCGCAAGAACATTAAAATCTCATTTTGTGTAGCTTCTCATTTGAAAATTGTATCACCCATTCAAACAGGCCAAGTACTGATATACCTGAGCAAGTTTAATTGATATAGTCACCAAGCAAAATAGACTGTTTTCCAACAGTAGAACTTGTCACCAGTTTCCTACTTCAAGGGCTGTTTGTCTTTAAACATGGTGATAAAATCTCATTTTTGAAATACGAGTAGGTACCTATTTTAACTAATGGATTTTAAAGAATTAAATTTTTTTAAATGTAAATTAATAAATTTCAAATTACCTTCAGGGTTGACATAATTGGTGTAGTTCATGAATGCACTAGTGTTGGAGACAGTGGCTAATTGAGTGCTCACCACAGATAGGCGGGTGGTAGTAATGGGCCTAGCAGTGGTGTAACGTGTCGGGGGTGGAGGCCGGTACACTGCGGGGGCAGTCACAGGCTTCCTTGTTGTCACGGGCAAAGCCAGAATAGGCCTGCTAGTAGTCAGCACCGTAGTCACTGGCGCTGGTAGCTCGTTGAACCCGACACCCAATTCCGGACAGCACACACCAGGGACAAACAGACTCTTGAAGCACAAACTCTGCCTCAGGTTGCCAAGGTTCAGCAGCAACTGGGGACAGTTGCTCAGGTCCTCGCAGGTCCCTGGTTTTCCTTCAGGAGTGGTGCAGGACCGGGCACCTGAATCGTTTCTATCTGTTAGTTTACTTCCAGGAATCACTTGTGGTAACGCTTGTCTGACAAACGGAGCTATCTTTTCCGTCACATTCTTTCCTAGTACGTTTTTACTGATCGTGTACAGTGCATTCGGTAAATTGTCAGGATAATAATAGGACACTGTCAGGATAAAAAGTATGCTAAGGACAACGGAAATAAGATCTCTGCGCGCTATTGCTGGAAAAACCTTGCGTGATCGTATAAGGCACTTTTCTCCCCTACAACACACCAAAATTCTTCCTAGAATTCCGCGGCACATCAAAACCTAAAATATATACGAGTAGATATTAAATTGATACACAAGTTTTACAATAAATTTTTGTTTTTTATTTGAAAAGTATACATACATAAAACTATAAAATATTTATTTTTACGCAATCTTAATAATTATTATAAAATAATAATTAATTAATGTGATACTTGCGCTTGTTTCAATGAACACAAAAGTTTTATATTCGGCTCGATTTTTTGACAGCGCAACCCGAAGTTCTCGGTCAAGACCTTTTAAGTATGACCGCTTATCATTTTTAATTAATAATATACAAGAGTTGAAAAACTTTGCTCACATAAATATGTCGTCGAAAATGGGAGTAGTGTTAAGATTGCCTTGTCGGAATTGCGAGGATATTCTTTTTTAACTTAAATCCAGAAACATCTAATGGAACTTCGGAGAAGTGAAGTTTTGAAGTCATGTCATTATTTAAAACTGTAAATTCCTCTCGAATTTGCAGAGGCAGTGCTTCCGTAGAATTTATTGCATCGGTTGCGAAAGGATTTCGAATCCAATCGTATTGTTCCGTATTAATGGAATAAAAATATTGATCAAATTTATGCTGAAGCATACTTAAATGTTGTCGGGCCAGATCCACAATTAATTGTTTGTTTTCAATTGTACTATGGTTGGTCCTTTGGTACATTTCCAAACATCCTTTTTGCAACTCTTTCTACCAAAGTTCGAGTTTTTTTTTCAACCCTTGTAATTTCTCGGAGCACGTCAATATATTTTCATTTCGACCTTGCATTTTTTTATTAAGTTCATTCAAATGCACGAATATATCAGGCATGTATGCAAGTTCGGTATCATGTATCCAGTAATCACCATCGAGGCGCTGGTGCTGGTATAGTTGGGGCATATTTTGATTTAAAAGAAACTCACGCACCTCGTGACGAAGCTCAAACAATCTAGCCAAAACTTTGCCTCGGGATAGCCAACGAATTTCAGTATAAAACAATAAGGATTCATATTCGGCTCCCATTTCTGCACAGAGTATTCCAAAGATTCACCAATTTAGGGCTCTTGATTTGATTATGTTTACGTTTTTAATGCATTCATTCATCGTATTCAAAAGTTCCTCCGGCAAATTCTTGACCATCGATGCTTCTCGATGTATGCAGCAGTTTGTAAATTGTAACGTCGGATTTTTTTGTTTTACACAAGAGACAAACCCCTTTTTACTACCCGTCATTGCCGCAGCGCAAAGCGCAAACAGCGATGCAATTGCTCCATTGCCGCAGCGCCATCCGTGCAAACAGCGATGCAATTGCTCCATTGCCGCAGCGCTATTCGTGCAAACAGCGATGCAATTGCTCCATTGCCGCAGCGCCATCCGTGCAAACAGCGATGCAATTGCTCCATTGCCGCAGCGCCATCCGTGCAAACAGCGATGCAATTGCTCCATTGAATATTATATATTTTGAAGAAATCATCGGTTACTTGAAAAATTTCTTCACCGTTAGTTCGTTCTGGAACCTCCTTACAAAATAAAAAATGTTCTTTAATAAAGTCCTCGTCAACGAAACGTACAATAGCTATCAGCTGTGCTTTATTTTTAAAATAGGTTGTTTCGTCGATCTGAAGCGCAAATTTTTCAGCCAATAACAGTTTTCTAATCAGTGTTCCTAAAATATTACTTGACATATCGTGAATACGTCTTTTAACAGTATCGGCAGACAACGAAACTTTATTGACTTCCTTAACTTCATTGGGCCCAAGCATAAGTCGAACGATTTCCATGCATGCTGGTTTAATAAGTGTTTCGCCGATAGTATGTGGTTTCTTCTGACGTGCAATTAATTTTGCAACATAGTAGCTAGCTTCTAAGGCCTTTTCAGAAGCTATAACGGTTGATTTCATAAATTTCTTCTGTTTTTTATTTTGTTCTAAGCACCTCTTAAAATATTGTCTGTCTTCGTTGGCGTAGCTGCGATGCTTTGAATATAGATGGCGATTTAATTTACTGGGTGCCATTGACTCGTTTGATAGCTGTTCGCCGCAAATGATGCACTGTGGATTTGGAGCCGTGTCGTCCCCACACCACGAGAATCCATATTTAATGTAGTCTTCGTCGTACTTTCATTTCACTATCTTCTTTGTTTTTTTTGTAACACTTGTGCTGGGTTCTTCATCATCTGTACGTGAAGACGGATCTTAAAAATCGTATGAGGGGTCATCCCTGACAAGGGATGAATATATGGTATTCATCTTTGCTCGCGAGCTGACCCATTTATTCGATTGACATATTATTGTCATCAGGGACTACATTTTCGGTTTTAAAAAGTAACCGCACCATTATCTCTGTCACTGGCCATGTGATCCAAATTGGCCGAGAATTAAATCCGCCTGCACGTTCAGTCTTGCCGACTATTGGTTCCAATTGGTCTTTACAGTATAAAGGGACCAGTGCATCAATTCAGTGTAGCGACGGTGCAATATAAACACTTGTGTGCGCGGATTTGTGGTACATGTGTCAGTGTGATCTATTGATGATATTATCGCGTGGATTGTATCGTTAATGGAGTGATAAATGGAATACAGCTGTTGAAAGTGCACTTGGAGTCGTATTGAGAGCAACACTCGTTACAAATTGGTATTTTTTTTAAATTTTTTTATTGTTTATTCTATATAAAACTGCATAATTTTTTTGGTTCTAGTTTAGTTTATTCATTTTTATAAAACATAATTCAAATAGTCGCCTGAATTCATTTCCACCAAAACAACTAACACTGTAGCATAAAGGCTATACTACAGAAAGTCTAGGATGAACCGTGGGACGTTTAAAACGTCATGTCACAAAGGGATGGGGTAAAATCGTTTTTTTTTTACAAATCGAATAGTTTTTTTATAAATCGAACAATGGTTTTTCTCTAAACTGACGTTTTAATTCCTAATTTTCATTATTCTGACTTTCTAATGTATTGTATGATTTGTATGTATCTTTAAATAGGCCAAGATACACTATGAATTAATACTAATTACGAACATTTAATTAAAATCGATTTTCGAAAATCCAACAATGCAGACTAACGTAGTGACTTTTGACAAACGTCACCAAATATTATTTGATTTTAACAAACTGCCACATTTTTGCTTATTTGTGACAAGATGTATTAATTTGTCATTATTGTTAGTTTTATGTAATGTATTTACCTAAATAATTTGCTATTTATTAGAATCGAGGCATATATTAAAGTTGATAAAATAATTAACATTACTGAACATCGTTACAAGGTTGTATTTGGGCAAATTTGTGAGCTGTCATACGACTCATCCTAGATTTTCCGAACTATAGTAAGAATAAATCTAAATGATTAGAGTAGAAAATGTCACTAACTTTATATTTAACTCAATTAAGAAACAAAATTAAAGTGCAAGTTAACAATATTTGAACACAAAAAGTGAACAATATTTAAAACAGTAATTAATACACCTGAGGTTGTTCACAAGTTGGAGCACTTTTACACCAACTCCAGAAAAGAACTTTATCCATATAGGGTTATCAACTTCTTCCCAATTTGATCAACCTTAATAATGACAGAGTAATCAAACACTGGAATACAAGATAAGTCAAATTAGTCATGATAAAAACAAACAATGTAAAATCAGCTGTACTTTCATCGGAATTTTCAACTGTCCCACCGCCCCCTCTTATTTTGCCGAAGATTTTCAGCGACTTTCTGATTATGAACTTGTGTTAAGTTCAGACAGAGATTGTCTTTTGACCTTTCCAGTTCACCGCTTTTCTTTTTTTTACGTCGTCCTTTACTGTTCCAAACTGGAGCACCCTTTAGGAGAGTTTTCTCTCTTAACAGCGCTTTATAAATTCTCCATTTATTATCGTTTGCTTTGTTTTCAGTGTTAGGTTCATCTTATATTGCATTTTTTTTATCAACACTGCTAACATATCAATGTTAAATTTTATTTCATGTTTTTTTCCGTCTAATATTTTGAATCAATGCTATTTGATCATTATTAGAAAAATTTAAAATACGTTTTGTAATTGGTAAAAAATTAAGCGGCCCTAATCAATTTTCGGAGATACCATATATATGTTAGAAGTTTCAACGCATTTTAACTGTTAAATGTCATTTTATAATAAAACAAGACCAAAGCCCTCGGATAGTTTTACAGAATCACGTATTTGGGATTTTCTATATTTATATTTACCTTGATTAAACCACCTTTTTATTATTTACCTTGATTTAACCCCCCTTTTATTATTTACCTTGATTAAATCCCCCTCTTATTATTAACCTTGATTAACCCCCCTTTTATTATTTAACTTGATTAAACCCCCCTTTTATTATTTACCTTGATTAAATCCCCGTTTTATTTCACTATTTTATTGTTTTGACGTTATGATGAGTTGACAAAATATTTTATACCAATTTTGATTAAAAATCTATATTTAAGTGTCATAGTAGAATTGCAGTTTCAACAAAATAATCTTCTAAACTAAACATATTCAAAGATCAAACTTTATCTCCATATTAGAATATTTAATAAGAAATTACATTTATATTCTACTAATTATACTTGATCACCGTGACACACGTTTCTACCTCCTACCTCTAGAATTTCTTCATACGGAAATATGTCGATTTGTTACAAAGCAATATTAAATTAACTGGTGTTATGTTTCAAATGAATGTGAGATACACTTCGGTTTAATTAACGTTCGGTTTAATTACCGTTCTTGTAATTTTTTTATAAAAAAATGTAACAGTGTCTTTTTAACTTCAGACCTCATTAACATCTTTCTGGTTAGTTGTAAGATATTACCATATATAATTAAACCCGAAAGCAGAATATAATTCAAAACATTTATGGTAATCTTCAAAATGAATTTTTAAAAAAATCTAAACATGTTAATTTCGTCTGAACCGAATCTCTGAATAGGGGATAGAAATTTGTGTTGCAGGAATAAAGTTTGTGGATTGATGTGGACATATTCGTATTTAGTTCAATACTGTCAGAGTTTTGAAAGTTGGTGGTAGAATTTACTGAGAAATTATTGTTTTGTTTTAGTGAATAAAATTTAAAATATCTTCACTGATCTACTGACATGATACTACTTTATATATGAAACTCGTTATTGAAATTTTAATCCTTGTTATTATTAATAAACTACTCGTATATGTTTTGTGTGATCTTGATTTATTTATTATAAGTATTCCTACAATAAAAATCAAATTTAAAATAAACTGTTTCCTTTGTTGCAGAGGAGTGTGATGGCGGAGCCGCCCCTCGCGCTGCTGCTGCTCGGGCTGCTGCTGTCCTTCCCCTTGGCCAGGTAACCTCTTCGTCACCATCTCCTTCCTCATCTTAAGGTCTTCTATTGCCGCTTCTACTACCCTTTAACAGTAATGATGGAAGTGGCAATGTGAGAATTTGTTACCATCGTAACTACTATTGTAACAATTTATCAAAAGTTTCGAAACACGTAACAAATTATTATTTATACGAGTAGTTAAGGCATTAATATTGTGGAGGTTTGAAGACATTATAATTTGTTTTATAAAACACTGTTTATTCCATAGAAAATGTATGGGTTCCTATCGATGATGCCAAATTCTTGCATGTCTGTAGTAACGGAAATAAATTGGACAGATAAGAGACCCTAGACATTTCTAAGTCAGTGCATCGAGGTGAACATCTGGGAAACACATATATCCCAAAAATCTCTCCGCTGCTCGCCGATGTCGTCCCATTCCTTCTCCAGCCCCCAGTCTCCAGCCCGAATGCTTACCATTAGAAGCGTGTATCTTGGTACCAGTTCGAACAGAATTCAGCCTTTTTTGTGCTACCCTGATGATGAGGTGAAAGCCTTGAAACCGGTAGGGTTATACCGTTACAAAAAGTGGAATAAACAGTATTTGATAAAACAAATTACAAAGTTACAAATTATGTTTACATTAATTGTTATATTGCATATTACTTACAAAGTTAACTGTATCTCGTAAAGTTGAGAATAACGAGTGGCTGCAAAATGTAACTGTGATAAGTCTAGAAGTACGCATGGTTGTAAAAGATTATGATGAAGTTAGCACAGAACTAATAGTGTGTGGGAGTGAGCGAATGATCGAGTGACTGAGACAATTTTTCAACAATTGGTATCTGACTATATACCGAAAGGCTGGAGGAGTGCATTGATTGTTCCGTTATGAAAAGGTGCAAGAACAAAGTGTGGAAGTTACAGAGCCAATAACTTTCTGAGTGTAGTAAGTAAACCCAGCTGAGAATATCTAGAAAATCGTGGCACAAGCAAATGAATCGAATTTTGAAAGAGTGAAAGCCTTTATAATAGGAGATTGTGCTTTACGATGTGTATTGTTGCTGGCCCTCGTAGTCGATGATCGCTTTTGCCATTTCAACGTTATAACAGTTGGAAAGCGAAATTGTGCCGTGGAGTTTGTTTTAAGTGAGTTAGTCGTTGCAACCAGCAAACACATCGGCCACATCGCAGCACTGGATCTGATGGGACACCAAAATGAAACGATCAGAGCTCAGCGCATGTTTTTTTTCTTCTTCTTTTTCTTATATTTTGTTTATCTTTTTTTGAAAGAATAGATATGACCGACGTCATATGTGTCTTTTTACCTCCAAATACTAGGCGGAAAAAATGTCTATGTCATTCGAGGGGAGAAGCACAGCGCGTGGTTCGAACCAACAATATTCTGCATGGAATCTGAGTGCGTTACACCTCACGATGTGTATAGAACAGATAGAAGCGAAATATGTGTGCCAAGATATAATGAAGTGAAGATCTCTCTTTTCCCCTACGCCAATAGGGGCATTAGTGATGGACATATTAACATTTAAATATTACACAAAAGTAACCATTGAAATTTATTTTTATCAAACACTTTTAATTCCACTTTTTTGTAACGGTATAACCCTACCGGTTTCAAGGCTTTCACCTCATCTTCAGGGGCGCACAAACAAGACTCAATTCTGTTCGAACTGGTACCGATATACACTCTTCCACGGTTGTGGGCTGAGGGGTGAGAGAGGTATGGGACGATTTCGGCCAAGAGCGGAGAGGTTTTTGGGATATAACTGTTCACCAGATGTTTGGATCGATGTACTGACTTAGAAATTTCTAGGGCCTCTAATCTGTCCAATTTATTTCCGTTACTACTGGATATGTAAGAATTTGGCATCATCGATAGAAAAAGTATGGCATAAAACTTTTATGTGCTGAATGTGATAATTTCTATAAAGGAAAGACAGGAAGATCTTTTGAAAAGAGATTTCGTGAACACAAATCCGCCTTAACAAATCCTCTAATTTGAAATCGTCCCATACCTCCTTCACCCCTAAACCCCCAACCGTTTGAAGCGTGTAATCGGTACCAGTTCGAACAGAACTTAGTCTTGTTTGCGCTCCCCTGAAGATGAGGGGAAAGCCTTGAAACTGGTAGGGTTATACCGTTACAAAAAAGTGAAATAAACAATATTCGATTAAAATAAATTTTAATGTCTAAACCTCCACAACGTTAATGCCTTAACGATAAACAACACAAAAGTAACCATGTACAAATCCAATTTTTTTATTTGCTAATTTGATATTTCTGCGGCAGTTGAGACATGGTTTAGTTCAGATATGGATCAAGGGAAGAGTAAACAGAACAATTTGCGGATAAAGAGGAAGTGGCCACTTAACAGGTTACCAGAAGTGCTGCAACTGTCTCGAGCTGTCGTCCAATGCCACTCTATATTTGCTCAACCAACATTAAGTCAAGATTGGATTTATTGAAGCAGATTGCAGAGCAGTTTAGGACTGAGGAAAAAGATCATGTGTTTTGACTTGACTCGTGATACAATAACATGTATAGCTGAAAAGGAAAGACTGAAAGATTCTGAAAGTTTAAATTTAAAATTAACCACAAATAAAATACATACTCGTAGATACAATCATGTCATTTCCCTATTCGATTGGGCAGGGGATAGAGTGTCAGACTTTCCTATCTCGACACACATCCTGTGCCTCTTCTACATCTAAACACCTTCTCAAAATACATAGATACAATCACGTCGTTTCCCTATTCGACTAGGCAGAGGATCAAGTGTCAGACTTTCCTATCTCGACACACCTCCTGTGCCTCTTCTACATCTATACACCTCAAAATACATAGATACAATCACGTCATTTCCCTATTCAACTAGGCAGAGGATAGAGTGTCAGGCTTTCCTATCTCGACACACCTCCTGTGCCTCTTCTACATCTATACACCTTCTCAAAATACATAGATACAATCACGTCATTTCCCTATTCGACTAGGCAGAGGATAGAGTGTCAGGCTTTCCTATATCGATACACATCCTATGCCTCTTCGACATCTATACACCTTCTCAAAATACATAGATACAATCACGTCATTTCCCTATCCGATTAGGCAGAGGATCGAGTGTCAGACTTTCCTATCTCGACACACATCCCTTGCCTCTTCTACATCTATACACCTTCTCAAAATACATACATACAATCACGTCGTTTCCCTATTCGATTAGGCAGAGGATAGAGTGTCAGACTTTCCTATCTCGACACACATCCTGTGCCTCTTCTACATCTATACACCTTCTCAAAATACATACATACAATCACGTCGTTTCCCTATTCGATTAGGCAGAGGATAGAGTGTCAGACTTTCCTATCTCGACACACATCCTGTGCCTCTTCTACATCTATACACCTTCTCAAAATACATACATACAATCACGTCGTTTCCCTATTCGATTAGGCAGAGGATAGAGTGTCAGACTTTACTATCTCGACACACATCCTGTACCTCTTCTACATCTATACGTCATGTGTCTCTTCTGGGTCTGCATCTTCCCTTCCTCTCGATGATAGTGTCAGATAATGGATTTGAGATGGAACTTAGCTATGTATAACTAAAATTAATGATTTATTTATGACGATGTATGGTATTTAAGACAATATATGGTATTTTATAGTTAAAATAATTACAATAGTAATACTCAAATTCTAATTTATAGTACACATGAATATAAAATCATCTCGTCACAAAAAGAATAAAAATCAACATTAATCACACAAAAAAATATAACAAAGCAGTACTCTTACACGCATACTACCGACCATACATATAACACAAAATTGAGACAGGCCAAGGCTTAGGAAATCCAAGGTTCTAACATACAAAAATAACAATCTATATGCATTGATAGCTTATTTTACATTTCCAATTATGACGTTTGTTTCAGATGTAACAACGCAAAGATAAACCTCCAAGAGATGGAGAAACAGGTGCTGGATCAGATACTGGGACCCGACAGATACGATGTCAATATCCGACCCTCCGGCATGAACGGAACCGGTAGGCCTTTCCTCTTTATCTACCTCGTAACACTATCAACCGCTGCACTCCTCGACCTTCATTACCACTATGAATGACTGAATTTAATGTCCTTCGTTGCCTAGTTGGTACGACATCCATCTCTCAAACCGGGTGTGGCGGGTTCAGTACGCGCTGATACCCATTTAAAAAGGGTTTAAACTGGTTTTCCTTAAAACCTCATTAACAGTTTTTGGTTGATTGGTGGTTGGAAGAAATTGCTTAGTGATAATAAATCTGACAGTTTATACTGCATATAAAGAAAGTGTAATATTATCCAATACAATACAAAATAAGGAATGTGATTATTAATTAAACATGTCAGAGGTCATATAACTGAGAAAGCAATCTGAATATTGGCAAAATGATTGTGTTAGTACTAAAAAATATGTGCAGAAAATTAATGAAAATGGACAACGACCTCAGTGACCTGATTGGTAAGACGCTTGTCTTTCAATTAATAAAAAGGGCAACGACCTCAGTGACCTGATTGGTAAGACGCTTGTTTTTCAATTAATGAAAATGGACAACGACCTCAGTGACCTGATTGGTAAGACGCTTGTCTTTCAATTAATAAAAAGGGCAACGACCTCAGTGACCTGATTGGTAAGACGCTTGTCTTTCAATTAATGAAAATGGACAACGACCTCAGTGACCTGATTGGTAAGACGCTTGTCTTTCAATTTTAGTGGAAATCAGATTTAATAAAAAAAAGGATTTCTGGTGACCTTTACATCAAATCGTAATATAAATAGGCAAAACCCCGTACGACGGTTGTCAAGTGGTTCACAAAGTGCATATGAACTCTATGTCCATTATAATGGACGCTAGGTCTGGAGAAGTTTTTCGTAAAGAAAAGCTCATTAAAGAGTGGATGAGGATGTCGCAAATCAATCAACTGCCTTTTATGACGGAAATAAGAAAATCACAGCCACTCGGTTTAACCTCCCGTTGAACAATCTGAAAGACTCTGTAGTGAGTAGACAGCAGGCGAGACGGAGAGTGACGTAAGAAACAGACTTCTTGTGGACGACTCGGCACTAGAATTTTTAAGTTTTTCTCTCGGAAAACTTCGGAAAGAGGGATGTACTTTAAATTGGGTCCTATCCTAGTCTAACGTTTCTTCAACTCTGTCTACCCTTTTTCTTTCGATTGCCTTCCAGCTCATATCGAGCTCATCATGACCTCCGTCAATCTTCGCCTCCAACTTATCTTCTCTTCCGCCACGACCCTGCAATCCTGAACTTTGTAGATATTGTACAGCTCGTCGTATCGTATTCGCCAGGTTTCGCCGTCATTCACGGGGCCCAGGATCCTACGTAGTACTCTTCTCTCGAAGGCATCCAGCAACTCTGTCTACCCTGTAACGGCAAAATGGTAAATATGTATAAAGTTCAACAACTCCTCATTGAAATATAATCCACAGTCACGATGGTGAATATGAAAAATTTAATGGAGAAAGTTTATTTTGCTACAATATTATATGTAGAAAACAACGAATACGCTGAGTTGTGGTGAAAAAGCACTCAAGTGAATGACATCAAAGCGAAACAAAAAGTGACTGCCCCCTGGCGCCGCGTCCTGAACGTGCCAAGTCACTCGCGTAATCCCTTTACCATATGCTACCCATTACCTCTGATTAAAATTCAATGAGCACCATCACATTACACTTTTAAAATGACATAAAGGATAGGTATGGCTTGATTAGATAAATCAATGCTTTCTGAACTTTATTCTCTATAACCTTCTGTAGACGCGGTTCTCAATCAGTGGTACGCGTATCCCTTCTATATCCATAACTCTATCTAATCGTCGTTGAGTCGAGGATCTCCTCGTCATTTCAACATAAATTCAGTTGGAAAACTAAGCTCTGTCGTCGAGTTGATGTTTCTTTATTCCTTTCTCCTTTTTAAGCGAGTGAGCCGTTGTACACCAGAAAACTCACGGGCCACGCCGCTATACTGGATCCGATGGCACACCTTCTCATACTACTTATACGATTTATCTTAACTTTTACGATTCCTTGTTTCAAAATATTATTCACTACTTCTTCTTAGTGTCATGTCAGGTTCCCCCCCCCCCCAACGTTGAATATCACCTGAGAGTAGATATCTTTGTCCCCGGCAGCCCGAAAAAAATCCCCAACGCTCCTTATCCATCAACAGTCCAATCACGTATATTGCGAAGCCTGGAGATTTGCCTCCTGCCAACACCTCTTCGACCCTCTATTTTGCTTTGGATGATCAGGTACAGTAATTTGTACTTTGCTCCTCTAAGTACATGACCCAAGAAGGACACCTTTCGGATTTTAATATTAGTCAGCAACTCTCTATCAACTTTGGCTCTTTGAAGAACCCTCGTGTTGCTGACCATATCCGTCCAGGGTATCCGTAGCATTCTCCGGTGCATCCACATTTCGAATGATTCTAGTCGGTTCATACTACCAACTTTGAGGGTCCATGATTCCACTCCATTATTCACTAGATTCAGTTATGTATTCCTTGGTTTTCCTTCCACTCACATTTACGTTGTATATTTGTTTTGTTAGTCTTTCTTAATTCATTCGTTCTACATGTCCAAACCATCTCAAAGCGTTCTTCTTTATTTTACTCAACACGTCATTCTTAATTTCACGTCCATTCCTAATTAAATTTATTACAGAGGATGTAATTAAAAACAAGAATGGAACTAAAAAAAATGGCTACCAACGGAAATTAAACTTGCAACTTCCGGGTCATGTGACAGGCATCTGTCCATTACAATACAAATATACCGGTTTCAAGGCTTTCACCTCATCTTCAGGAGAGCACAAACAAGACTGAATTCTGTTCGAACTGGTACCGATATATCATACAGGCTTTTAACGGTTGGGGACATTTGGAATGGGGACTGAGAGCTGAGGGAGGCATGGGACGATCTCGGCCAGCAGCTGAGAGATTTTTGGGATATATGTGTTTACCAGATGTTCACCTCGATGTATTCTTGTCTAGTTCTTCTGCCATTCAAATTCATTTTCGGATAGTGGCTATATCATAAATGAGAAATCTGAACATTCGACTGTGAGTGAAAAATCATATAAAGATGTGAAGAAGTGAACTCGGACCGTTTCTGATCTGAACCCCCATACTCGTATGGTGTTGGAGTAAACAACACCGTATGCGTGCTGAAAACTTTCAACTCTCGTGTCACTTTTCTAAGTTGGTTTTTTTAATCGCTCACGTGCAGGAATCAAGGCTAATCACTGTAGTGCCGTGCGATTTACATTATTTACAACAAATGCCATGAATTATCAACTGGTTTGAATTGTTTTAAGGGAAAACGCACACAAACATAAAATTTGTCGTCATAGAAGGACTTTTGGGTGTCTATTTAAAAAAAATAACGTGGGTGAAGGTTCCTCTGTCCGTCAGTTGTTTTGCCTGATGGGCACATGCGATCTCTCGATACCTCCATAACTTATGAGGAATGCCGCATTTGTATAGATAGCGCCCCTAGGCAGTTTGAAACTTGCCTTCCAATACCATCATCCATATTGATTTATTTATATAATACTTCATCTTAAAAATATCTGACGATATTATTGCCAGGTGACAATCTCTTCTTACCGACCAGACAAAAAATAAATAAAGGAAGTTACATGTTCGCAAAAATATTCCCCTTTACAAAATTCATGATCACTATACATGGTAAAATAAAAATGAGATATCATCAAAGGAGAAGGAAAAGATGGTGGAGGAAAAATAAATTCAAAGACAGTTTTATATAGCGCCGTTGAAAAAACAATTATTCCTCAAGGGCGCTCTAACTCGGGACTTGAACCCACTAATATTAAACAAATCACTTATCGCAGCGATAGCAGCGCCCGAGTGAATTACGTATATTTGCGTATTTCACAACCTTGTGTGACTACCGCTATCTGGCAATCTCGTCCAAACAAACCAGAAACATGAATCAAAGGAAAAGGAAGGAACGGTGGAGAGGAAAAAAACGGGAATGAAACACAATATACTCGTATATTATAACCGACTTGAAGTGAACAGTTTTTTCAATAACTTTTTAAAACATTCCAATGACGGATCGAGTCTAACATTGGTTTGTAACTGGTTCCAGAGTCTCATTACATGGACAGTAAAGAACGATGTAAAAAAGAAGGTTTCACTATCTTTCAACGAGACTTTTTTTTTTCAAAATATGATGAACGAAAGTGCCAATTTGTAAAAGTAAATGGAAAAATAATAGAAAAATTTAAATATAAATATAGGATTGAAAAATAATCATGTACAATTGATTAAATACGCTCAATAATACAAGGCTTCTGGAGAAAAAAAAATCATTCTGAAGGCAACGAGAATTCGAAAAATTACAAAAGAAATTTTAAAATTCTTAATATTTACGAAGTTAAAGCTATAAATGAGGCCTGAAACCAAAAGGCAGTCTCAACAGTGACGTCACACCTCTTCACCCTCCGCCAAAAAGTTCAAAACCACAATTTCAGCCAAGAAAATCATGGCATCAGTGACGTCACACCTCTTCACCCTCCGCCAAAAAGTTCAAAACCACAATTTCAGCCAAGAAAATCATGGCATCCGTGTTTTGGGACTGTCAAGGCATAATTTTAATTGAATATATGCCTCAAGGGGAGACCATCAACTCTGCAAGATACTGTGAGACCCTAAAAAATTGCTTTATACTTTTAATTTTTTTATACTCGTACATAAAATTAAATGTTCGTAATTAGTATTAATACATAGTGGATCCTGACCTATTTAAAGATACAAATCATACAATACATTAAAAAGTCAGTATAATGAAAATTAGGAATTAAAACCTCAGTTTAGAGAAAAACATTTTTTTCAATTTATGAAAAAACTATTCGATTTGTAAAAAAAACGATTTTACCCCATCCCTTTGAGACATGACATTTCAAACGTCACAGGGACACATATAACAGGTTGTTGATTTCAATTTACTTTATTTTTTGTGAGTGTGCTATTTCTTTAATTTCGTTTTTGAATTCGTATGCTGTAATATTTTTTTTGTTTTTTTTTTCATTATAAACCGTAGGCGTCAATCGCTGTGATCTTAGATGCTGCTACTCTCATTTCCTTCTTCAGAGCCATCATGATAAATGGATAAACACCATCTGATCTGATCTTAGAAGTCGATGGTTTTATACCTTATTAAGCATCAATAGAGTATGAGCGAATGAGCGGAATAAAAAAAATGTCCTGACAAAATAAAAATCATACCGAACACTTGAACAATTGAATATATTTTTTAAAAATCTGGAAAAAACGCGTCAAATGAAACACAAATTCTATTTATATTATCAAATATTATAATTACTTACCTCCAATAATAAACTCCACTTACCTAACGGTATTATATAAATCGTTCACAATATCATTTTTATTCAGAGCCATTCAAATTTCTTAAAATACAGTGGTTCCTCGGGTTACGAACTTAATTCGTTCTTTGATTCCGTTCGCGAGCCGAAATGTTCGCAAACCGAAATTCATTTTCTTGGGAGCCATAATGAGAGTTAATTTAATGCAAAATATATTTTATGTATATTGTATATTATATATATAAAAAGAAAAAAAATTATATGAAGAACAACGAACGCAACGACAAACAATGTTCACAATGCGCGCACCTGAGAACAACCTAAGTGAGTTTATGTTTTGCATAGAGTTGAAAGTTTTCAGGGCCGGACTAGCTGTAGCGGATAGGTAAGAGCCATTTCTATTCCTCATATCTAACTAGCAGCTACCACCGTCTCAGGTAAGCTTCAGTGTTGATTCTAACACCGTGCTATGTAATAGTATCACGTGATTCGTGATTATTACCATTTGTTTTAATTTAAATGTTAGATTTTAATATTTCAGTTCTTCATAACATCGAATTAGGGCAATCATCGATCAACCAAAGAGAACATATCAGTCATTCGTTAAACTATATATATGTACTACTTCATAAATATTTTTAAATGTTTTGATAAAGGAATATTTTGTGACAACTATAGAGAAAATATGTTACTGTGTTATATACATTGATACGTGTCCCTGCTTAATACTTATAGCGCTATAATATTAAGGGCTTAGTTGGGATCCCTGGGGAACTCCTGATGGGACAAACAATAAAAACTTTCTTTGTTTTCTGGTGCCTCTGCTAGATGGTCCCGCCATTGTCCGGGTCAACATGTTTGTGAGAAGTATCTCTAAGATCGACGATGTTAACATGGTAAGTTTGCAAGACGGAGCATCCGCTAACAGAAAAAAAAGACTTAATTTATAAAGATCTGAAAATATCGTGTGAGAGCGAAACAGAAGGAGTGTGTCGACGATTGTATTGACTGCTCCCAATACACTGATTATTTCTGATACTAGATTTTCAAAGAAATAGTACGAATAGAATAATTTGTTGATTTATCAATAAAAGACAAATAGTAGATACTGAGTGCGATGGAAGCAGTATTTATACATTTAACGATGCAACGAATTCTGTTTTAATAAACTTTTGAATTTTGGTCGCCTCCATTCATTCAGTCCTTCCGGCTCAGCGAGGTTCTGTTGCATTGTCCAGAACGAATAGCGACCAGCTGCCTGAATGATGGAACAGAAAGGACCAGTTCCAGTAACTGTGTCTCTGTTCGTGTTATTGTTTTGTTTTGAATAACTAACGACACGCGTTGTTTGTTGAATGTCTTACATTGTGATTTTGCGATGATAAGGTATTTAAAATTTCGATAGGTACATGATGAAATACAATACTTAAACACAGCTGTTCTTTCAATGTGTATATGAACACGCAGCTATGCCAAAATAATCATACCAATAATTGTATATTTTAATATTATATATTTTGTGTACATTTCTTATACAAGTTTTATTCGATTCGTATCATTTTCTTTTTTGTTTCGAAAAATGGAAATGAAATTTTACTTGGAAAATAAAATGTTTAAAATAATTGAAAAAACGTTTAATTATGGTAAAAAAAGACTTAATAAAAAAGATTATTTTGAAATACTCGTAGTCAATACTTTGTTATGAAGTTTCATATCAAACTTTTATTTTTTCGATACAAATAGTAATAAAAATATATATATTTTTTTATTTTAATCTTAGCTTTTTGAAATGGGGAAAAAAGTTGTGAAAGATATATTTTAAATTGTGTTGTAATTTGTTTAATAAAACAGTGTCTCTTCCAGTTAAAATAATGGTATAACCCTGCCGATTTCAAGGTATTCACATCATCATCAGGGGAGGGCAAATAAGGCTGAGGTATATTTGAGTCCGTAACGACATACCAAACGCATTTAACAGTATAAAAATGGAGTAGAGATTGCATGTGGAGGGAGGCAGGAAATAACTTTGGCAACTATTTCGCGTCACTCTCAATTCGCCCACCGATTTTTTACTGTAAGATGCGTTTAGTCTATCATTGCTAGCTCAAACATAATTCAGTCATGTTTGTGCTCCCCTGGTGATGAAGTGAACCACTTGAAACCGGTAGGGTTACACTATTATTTTAAGTGGAAAAAACAGCGTTTTATTTAACAACTTACAATGTTTTTTAAACCTCCACATTGTTAACGCTTTGACTATAAATAATATTTTTAATTGTATAAATAATGGAAAAAATTATTCTCAAATTGAATTGATCTAAGAACTTCACTACGAGAATATTCTGAATAGATGTTTTACTTTCTTTTACAATTTGTTATACTATGATAAGAAAAGGATTTTTCATTTCCACTTGTCGACTTCAGAGGTCTGCGTGGCGCCCAACGGGCAGCTTGACACCGCCACCTGACAGCACTCCATTCGCCGAGGACCCATACTTCACTCCTTGGAGAATTCACTCTTTCTAAAATTCTGCTTTTGTTACGAGCACTTACACGATGTACCGACAAGCTTTAACGATTATTGATAATACCTTATAATTAGGCTTCCAAATTCGTGTTTTTTTGTGTATATTATAATTATAACATCATTACAATTAAATTATGTAAAATATTTTTTCAAAACATTGACATTTTTAACTTAAAAGAATGTAAATAACAACTGAGGCTTTACAGTTGGTTTTTCTTTCAAAATTTTCCATTCATTTTTCGCTTTATGACTTGTACAAATAAATATAATGCTCCTAACAAAAAGCCCTTCTATGACGTTGCAATTATTTTATAACTATTTTTAACAATTTCAAATTATAATTCGATTTTAGAATATTATTTAAATAAACAAGGAATCTTCACCACCATCGAAGGAAACCTGATTCGAACCATAGACATTTTATGTCAAAAAGTTCAAGATCACGGACGAGTTGTATGTCGTCCAAAGCACAATGATTAATGTTAAAAATGTAAATCGAGTCATTTCACCTCATCTGTGTTACAAATAAAATAAAAAATCATTCCACGTATCATAATCATCGTTACCTGTCCATTGAAAAAAAATTCTTTTAACTTCACTTTCATTTCATTGACCATTTATCATAATTTCCATCCAAAATCTCAATTGCCGTTCTATAAAAACAATTTTTCGATTTATAAAAAACAATTTTTCGATTTATTAAAAAACGAGTTTTCCCCATCCCTTTGAGACATGACATTTCATTTGTCACAGGGATCGTGCTACATTTTCTCAAGTATAAATTCTAAAAGATTTTTTTTCTTAAATGCTATTGATGAAAAATATTCCGAAAAAAACTATTAAATATCACATATCAGAATAAAACGGACATTTCGACTTTGTCAATAAGAAAAAGGAATGCGTAACATGTCAAAATTGATCTTTTTCCTGGTGTACCGTGTCGAGTTGATTTAGACACTAAGAAATGCTATGAGATCAGCTGTCAGACTTATCCGTATATAATATGCGGGTTTAATACTCGTGCTGGACTCGCGCCAGTAGTTTTACTATCAGACAACTAATTTGATTATTTAAAGCCACGCATAACAGTGATTTGTCTAAACTGATCTTTAAAAATCTTTTCAATGTCGTGTGTATTTTATTTTATTAAAATAATATATGTTGATCGATGCTAAATTACAAAACAATAAAAAATGAAATGCTATAATATTACAATAGGGCTTAAAAGCTTGAAAAAAATATAAATAAATACTAAGCTACCTTAGTACAGATATTTTAAAAAAAATTGCTATTTCAAGTTGATAGTTTTACACTTTAAAATAGTCATTTATATTCTTATTGTAAATACATATTTTTAAAATTTTATAATTTATAATTATAAGAAAAACAGACCCATAAACTATTCTTAAATCCTGTTAAAAAAAAAACAATAATTGTTTTAAAACTTTTAGTGATATCTATGATAATTTGTACAAAAAGTAAAAAGCCGATTTATTCGAAGATTTTCATTAGTTTAAAATATTTTTCGGATTTTTTGTCATGATCAGTTTACTTAAATGAAGACCGAAGTTTCGAAGGCGTTGCAGCCTTCATATTTTAGTCAAAAGGCAATTTATATTACATTTTATAAAACAAAAAATATTTTAATTACTAATTACGTTAATTTAACGGACAAGTGTTTAATACTTTTGAAGAAATATGTTATTTTCAGAAGGCATAAAATGTGAGAAAATTTCATTAACTTGTTGTATTTCAGGAATACAGCGTTCAGCTGACATTCCGACAGCAGTGGCTTGACGAACGACTCAAATTCATTGAATTTGGTGGTAAGTTTCATGGTTTTATTTGACATTTGAGGAGATAACATTAAAAAAACGATATTGTCTATCGCATACAAAAAATGAGTTGATAAGCAGATGTTTTCTTATCGATTGTACGGAGCCGTTTAACATTTTCAGTTCAATGAAAAAAGCGCGTAAATTATTTTAAAATCATAATAAAAAAACAGTATTTTTTCAAAAAGAATCTCGTCCAGGTTTCAAACCAATCAAAATAGATCATGTCCGAATTTACCAATCATAGCTTTCCGATTGTGTCTAGCTTCATACCAGTTCACCAGCATCTGTCAGTTTTAAATCGTTCGTGCAGCTTTATTTCCCTATATGCGAGTATATATTTATAGTTTTATAGTAATATTTCTTCTTATTTTGTAACACTTTACTTATTTCATTTATTAAAATTAAAATAAATTACTCTACCCAATGTTATTTTTCTTAATATTACCTCCTTATTTATAATGATATTTTACACTCGACGTTTAATCCATATATTTATAGTCTGCATTCCACTGTATCAAATATTAACAAAGTCTTTTGACAAACCCTGTTGACTTGTTAGCTTTGTTTTGTCTCACAAATCGAGATCGGCCAGTCGTTAAAGTATTTTTGGTGTACTGTAAAAACTGTCTGTCTCAAGCGGTTTTTACAACAACCATATTTTCAGTCACTGTTGAGATCAATACGAGAATATGGCAATTTTCATTAATATTCGTAGATCACTTCGAGAACTCTCTATTCTCTATTATGTTATATTCTTAGAAAGCATAATTTTTAAATGTATATTCCTCCAAATTTGGGTTTCGCTGCATGTGAGCAATAAATGAGTTGATTACGTTTATTGAGAATACATAATATATACGAGAAGCACAATCAAGTAAACTTGAAATAATGCTACCAGGGCCGACATGAGGCAGATGCAAAAGGTGTAGTTGCACCTAGCCCTGCGCTAAGTGAGGCCGCGCGTTCATGACAGATACATAAAAAAATGAGTTGAACTAAGCGGGACTGGTGCAAAGCCAGATCGCGGGTCTTCTTATTTTTTATTTATAGCTACATCTACTCGTATGTAAAAGTGAAAAACAGGCCAAGTATTGTCCATTGGTTTTTAACCCATTTAAAATGTATTTATTTATTTAACCAATAATATTGTCATTGGTTGATTTGGATAAAATGTTGTGTAGCAATAAGCCCGCCAGATGTAACATATTTAATCATACACACAAAAGAATGAAAGTAAAACAAATAAATGTTTATGAGTCATGAGCGCTTAGTGCTAAGGCCAGATCTGTTTAAAACGTCGATTTTTGTAAAATGTTCCGTTGTGAAAGAATGTCTAATATGCCTCCGACACGTCACAGGTGTATAATATTTGTCTAGAGATATACCATATATCTCAACCAAGGGATAGACTGCACTTGAGGTTGCAATGTTTCGTGATATTTCTCTTTCTTATTGATTCAGAGTCCCATTTATGTTGCCAATCAAAAATCAATTCAATTAAATTACATACTAGGCGCGTCCAGAAAGTAAAGAACGATTGCGCACCACACCCGGCGCCGATCCCCCCCCACCGCGATCGTATGCGCGCCAGTTAGCTCCTTCCCTCGCTTCAGTGCGAACCGAGTTTTTTTGCTGAACGGTCGTGCGTCTTTGTTCTGTAACTTTCAAAGTGGCTGCGCCCATCGAAAATCCCGCCAAATGTGAAGTGCGTAGTGTCATTCGTTTTCTGAATGCACAAAATGTTCGGCCTATCGAAATTTATAGGCAACTTTAAGCACAGTACATGAATCTTTCCCACAAATTTGACGATCACTCCTACATGAAATAGTGACAGAGCACCTTGGCTACAAAAAAATGTGTGCTCGGAAAAGAAAAACCGAATCTCAACACCAGAAAAGTGATAGCAACAGTTTTTTGGGAACGAAAGGGGTTGATCCACGTGGAGTTTATGCCAAGAGGATACACAATAAACTCAGAGGCCTATTGTGAAACTCTTCAACGACTTAGACGCGCCATCCAAAACAAAAGACGAGGAATGTTGTCGGGAAAGGCGGTTTTGATTCATGACAATGCGCGGCCTCACGCATCAGCACAAACACAGCGAGAACTTCAACGTCTTAAGTGGGTAATTTTTGGACATCCTCCTTACAGCCCTGACTTGGCACCGAGTGATTTTCACTTATTCCCGAAACTAAAGGAATTTTTGAGTGGAAAACAGTTCGCAAACGATGAAGACCTCAAACAAGAAGTGACATACTGGCTCAAATCTTTGGCGGTAGAAGAGTATAACATCCGAATTGAAAAATTGGTTCCACGTTACAATAAGTGCTACAGCTTGACAGCTATGGCGACTACATTGAAAAATAGAGTAAGGTACTGTGACTTTGTAAATAAAGTTTTGTGATGATATATTTAATTTGTATTTAGTTATGCCACAGCGTTCTTTACTTTCTGAACGCCCTTCGTATGTATCAAAGGTTTCGTTTAGAACTTTGTGGAATTCCACCTTTAAAAAACCATGATATTTCGAAATTTTACTGTTAACACTTTATATATTATTTATAGTTAAGGCATTAACATTGTGGAGGTTTAAAGACATTGTAATTTGTTTTATCAAAACACTGTTTATTCTTATCACTATAGATAGAGGAGGATCTAAATAAATAAATATAGATTTATCGATAGCAACATATACGTGTATATCCTGAAATTACATATTTATTTCAGGATAATGGAGAAGATAATACTTTTAAGAGAGAAACTATCAAAAAGTCTGGGCTCATCTCATAACATCCCTTTAGTCGAGATACGAGCAATAGAGAGCAAACTCAGGGCACTAGAAGTTTTCAGCTCACACCATACCATAAAAAAGAGGTGCATGGTTGCACGGGAGTGCAGAACTGTAATTAAAGAGGTATACTCGTACATAGTATTTGCGCTGCCCCTTTCATGGATGACCTGTTTAGATTTTTTAAATTTTTTACCTTATAAGCGCTTTACTCTACTTAATTTGAGGAACAGTACCATGTTCTGTTGTAGTATTGCTAGTACCTACGATTACAAACAACCATGCCTACTCCAATAGTTCCAGAAGCTGGAGACAATCTTGTCTTCTAACCAAGTTCTTCAATATGTCTGCAACACCTACTGGGATAAATTGAAGGGTGCGATACGAGTGAATGAATGTGAATCCTTAAGGTTGACATATAAAACCTGCCCCTCGCAATGGTTTTCTTATTATTATCATACATATTTTTTTTAAAGTCATTGAGGCACCCTTGGAATGGTTCACTGTCAATCATTACTTAACAGCAACGAGGAACGAATCATTAATAGCTTTGGTTACAAATGCTCCATTTATATTTCCAGGTGGCCTGAAGTATCTAACCCTCACGGAGGCAAGCCGAGTATGGAGGCCCGATCTGTTCTTTACCAACGAGAAGGAGGGCCACTTCCACAATATTATCATGCCAAACGTGTACATCCGCATCTTCCCCTACGGCTCCGTACTCTACACCACCCGAATCTCGCTGACGCTCTCCTGCCCCATGAACCTCAAGTTATACCCTCTGGATCGGCAGGTGTGCAGTCTCAGGATGGCCAGCTGTAAGTATCAAGTGATCTCTAATATTATACATGAAAGAAAGTTTCTCGAAATTAGATCAGCTTCGAATGAAGGAGTTAAGTCCCTCAAGGAGTTAAGTCTGGTTTGTCATAAAGGCCTTACAATGATAATCTTCTATTTCTAGTTTATAAGACACTATCTTCCAGTCCGGGGTTTGCGCTTTTGATTCCCAGTGGTATCCAAATTTTATTTAAAAAAAGTTTCCTGTCTGATTTTCACTAAAGGCTTATTTAACAGCTTTGTGATTGGTTAAACGGGATTTCCACGTGGCTATAAATCCGCCAATCCGTGGCTATAAATACTCTAGACAACCAAATTGTAATACAATATAATATAGATGACCTCCGAGGTAAGACACTTGTCTCCCAGCCTGGAGGTTGCGGGTTCAATCCCCGTTGTAATCCACACTTTAAAAAAAAAAGGGTTCCGTTCTAGTTTTAATTTAAGGTATCTTTAACATCTTTCTGGTTGGTTAAAATATATTGCCACATGGCATTAAGCCTACAAGGCTGTACTGTATATAATGAAAGTGTAAAACAATACAATATGTTTTTTGTGTGAAATTCTTTTGTAGTATTGTACCACATAGTTTGCCTGGTGAAGTTGACTACATGCAAGCCCTGAAGATGTATTGTACCACATAGTTTGCCTGGTGAAGTTGAATACATACAAGCCCTGAAGATGTATTGTACCACATAGTTTGCCTGGTGAATTTGAATACATACACGCCCTGAAGATGTATTGTACCACATAGTTTCCCTGGTGAAGTTGAATACATACAAGCCCTGAAGATGTATTGTACCACATAGTTTGCCTGGTGAAGTTGAATACATACATGCCCTGAAGATGTATTGTACCACATAGTTTGCCTGGTGAAGTTGAATACATACAAGCCCTGAAGATGAAAAATATAACGCTTTTGAAACGTCGACATTGTAAGCCAAATCACGTGGTAGAACACTTCAAAAAAACCTTATACTACAAATAACTGATTGTGCTCTGAAATTTACAATTAAAAAATTGATCGAAATTTTTGGACTGTCCAATAGATTTGCCTGTTGGCCTTTCCAGTTCAAAGTTCCTCTTTTTAACATCGTACTTTACTGTCCATGCAGTGAGACTCTGGAATCAGTTACAAACCAATATAAGACTCACTCCGTCCTTGGCATGCTTTAAGAAGCGACTGAAAAAACTTAATTTCTAGTTAGTAAAATAACGTGTTTCATTCCTGATTTTTATTTTCCTTTCCTCTCCACCATCCCTTCCTTTTCTTTTGATTGATGATTTCTCACTTTAAATGAAAAATAAAATTTGGGTGATTGTCCGTCTTTGTGGGGTTCGTGGGCATATGCTCACGTATGTGTTTATGGATTTCGTGGGGATGGATAGTCATTTGAAAAATGTATGCGACCAAGTAACTTGCTTCATTTACTTTTGTCTGGTTGGTTGGAAGAGATAACCGTCTAGTAATAAGCCCGCCAGATTGTTTTTGCAATAAAAGTGATAACAAATAAAAATAATAGTTTTTGAACGTGATAAAAAATTATGATTTTTTTTTTACGTAATCAAGGTAAAACGGTTTTAGGTAAAACACCGCTTTTATATGCGATAAAATTTTGTAGCTTATCTAACGGTCTAAAGTGCCTACATATTTTACTTGCTGAGGTACTAGGATGAAGCCGTTATATTTTAAAGTACTACTGCTTTACTTTCTTCTTCCTGGCACTGTCCCAACTCATTGCCTAGGTAGGCTGTTGGGGTCGGCTCTTCTCGTTCTCAGGCTGTATGTTCTTCGGTTATGGGTGTCGCTTTCATCTAGGTCGTTTCTCTGCAGGATTTTGGAGCATTGCGTTATCCAGAAGTTCTTTGGTCTTCCTCTGGATGGCTGTCGAGGAAGATCCACAGACATTGCCTGATTTACCGTATGGTCTGGTGGTCTCCGTCTTATGTGCCCGTACCCTCTCAGCTATCACTCTTCCAGCTTACTGTTTATGTCAGTGACTCCCAGACTACCACGAATGCGTGATCTCTTAATTATATCTTACAGTGATACTCCTGCTGACCACCTAAACATTCGCATTTCTGCTATTTCAAGTTGCCTTGAGTAGTAGCTGTACATAGTCCAGCATTCTGAGCCATACATAATTGCGGGTCTAACGATAGTCTGGTATACCTTTCCTTTCAGTTTTATAGACATTTTGGGGTCACACAAGACTCCTGTTACCGATCTGAATTCATTTCGTAGTATTGAATAACATCGATAGTATACTATACATTGCTTAATATAATATACCCATATTGACTGACAGACGGCCGGACGACCGACGACCTGGTGTTCCTGTGGAAGGAGGGGGATCCCGTGCAGGTGGTGAAAAACTTACACATACCACACTTCACGTTGCAGAAGTTCCTCACGGACTACTGCAACAGCAAGACCAACACCGGTGAGTATACACATACACCTTTACTTCTTATCCTTTATCTGAGTTGCTGTGTCTGGAGTGACTCTCTCGACAGGTTGACCCCTAACTAGGGCTTCTATTTAACCGCCTAATTTAACTTACCGGTTTTTGGTTATTTTTACATTCAATTAACCGGTTAACTGAATTCGACCGGCTGCTCTGGTTTAACCGGTTATGCAAAAAAAAAGTACTTTAGGAAGACAAATAATTTTTTTATGGTACAATTTTTTCTCTTTTTAAATTACTATTTCTATGGTCAATTCACTCGTTTTAAGAAAATTGGAATAGCTTCTTGGCAGTCGAGGGATTTGAACACGCGACCCATAGCACTCAAGTCCACAACTGGATCTGCTCTGTCGCAGAGCTTCTCTTCCGTACTCGGCATTATTTGTTGATGGTTTACAGTCTCGTTATGTATTATAAATTGGGCATACTCGTATATATTATTTTTATCTAATGTAGTTGATTAAACAAATAATAAAACCACTTCTTGCATTATTACCAGCGGCGGCTGGCCCCGAGGTGCGCTGGTGTGCTGACCACCAACGCACCTCGAGATGCTAAGCGAATATGAAATATCGCTGTCTCACGGTTTACTGTACATCTCTGTCTGCCCTATATGAATTAGCGTTTCCGTCCGGTGCGTATTGGAGATTGCTCCGGTAGTATTGGCAAACTTGGCCGGTCAATTTGAAAGAAATATTTTTTTAAATTTTACTTCAAATATTTTTTTTTAATTTTCACTTAAATAAAAATACTCGTACTAATTGTCAGTATTCTTATATATATTTAATCTATACAAATATATAACATTTTTGGAAGTCATGTTTACGAATATATAATTTAATTATTGCGAATTATTTCTCCGGTTCAGCGCACCAGCGCACCTCCAGACCAGTCGCAGCTGATTATTACAACAATTTAACTACATCTATCAAAACAGTATTAATATTAATGATTAAATAAATACTTTTTGATAAAAAATATAAAATTTCATTATTTTTTTTCAAACCTCGTATATGCTAAATAACCAAATGGTTCTGTAGTGACTATACGTGCGGTCACTGAACCCACGAGGCGACCTTTGCCCGCCCGGTCATCATCAAACTCGCATGATTCACAATGCGAGACAAACAATGGGCAAAGTTCACACGGTCGGTCATTCAACTCACTACTAGCGGAGACCGCATTCCATGAGGAAAGGAGAGAGCTACATATCTTCCGCGCTGTCAGTCAAAACAACGAATACCCTACGTGGCGACAATAAACATATTGTAAGGCAAAGACGAAACAGCGATATATCTCTTGCGCATTCCCGCACACATTCCAAATATTATAAATACCGACGTTTATCAATAAAATACCTCTTTGCATATTCCGATTTCAAACGAGTTTTATTTATCAACAATCATCCTCATCATCTCTCCTTTAAGGAACAACCGTTCCTAAAGTGGTGACCCCGAACGCGAATTTAACCGAATTTTGACTTAACCGAATTCAACCGACTTGATAACTACCAAACGATGGCAAATGCATCACCGCCACAGCACCTCGCTGGTATCGCACTAGCAATGCGAATCACGGCATTCTGGCGTGACAAACCACGCCTATGGTTCATCACCTTTGAAGCCGCCACCCAGGACCTCCACCGCAGCCAAGCCCAGCTGGCTCAGATGGTCCTCGCCCGGCTTGACAAACAAGACATCGAGCAGATCGCGGATCTCCTCTACAGCCCGAGCGCGAACCAGTATAAAGACGTAAAAAACAGACTCATCTCCATCTACGAAGAGAGCGATGGGAGACAGCTGCAAAGACTGCTGTCAGAGATGGAGCTCGGCGACCAGCGCCCATCGCAGCTGCTACGACGCATGCGGAACCACGCCCGTGAGATGATCCCAGATGCAACGCGGCATCTGATGTGGATGAACCTGATGCCAGCTCATGTGAGGTCGGTCCTGGCGATCAGCCACACGATCTCCAAGACTGCCACCCTCGACGAACTCACACTGCTGGATCGAGCAACTCCGCCTGCAAATGGCGGAAATAAAATCGCAGACTACCTCCAAAGACTATCAGCATCGACGATCAACGTACTGCAGACAATCAGAAGTGCGCGCCACACGTGTTAGCAACAATGGTGTCTCTCAACATCCCTTATTTACTATTGGACTACTATATTTCCTGTAAATACCAAGAGCGTATATCTGAATGGACTGATCTCTCTGCAGGCGTTCCCCAAGGTGGAATTCTCTCTCCACTACTTTTTTCTATATTCATCAACCCAA
Source organism: Odontocerum albicorne (assembly GCA_949825065.1). Taxonomy (NCBI): domain Eukaryota; kingdom Metazoa; phylum Arthropoda; class Insecta; order Trichoptera; family Odontoceridae; genus Odontocerum; species Odontocerum albicorne. Next base: position 1,496,559 of record OX463849.1, read on the forward strand.
TAACATCGTCTCTTAAATGTTCTTATCATCTGTATGCGGATGACCTGCAGATATATACATATTCATTTTGATCCAAATTTCTTTCACGCGGCTTTGAACAATTTAAATGCGGACCTTCAATCGATCTCGGAGTGGACTGGGGAGCATGGCTTACTCATAAATCCTAAGAAGTCTCAAGCGATCCTCATTGGCAGCCCTCAGCTTCTCGGTAAATTCAACACTGACTTACTTCCTCCAATATTACTTGATGGCTCTATCATACCATTACATAAAACTGTTAAAAACCTAGGAGTGCTAATAGATAACACTCTCTCATGGCGAGATCAAATAAATGAGGTAAGCCGAAGGATCTTCTTCAGCCTTCATTCCCTTAAAATGTTGCAAAGATTCCTACCAACTAAAACCAAAATTTTACTCGTACAGTCTCTGCTCTTTCCGATTCTGGACTATGCGGACGTATCTTACTTGGATGTTACAGAGGAACAGCTGGACAAATTACAGCGTCTTCAAAATGTGTATCTAAGATTTATTTTCAACCTACGAAAGTACGATCATATAACTTCATACCAGAAGGCATTGAATTGGTTGAATGTTAGAAATAGACGCCAAATTCACATACTGTCTCTATTGTATAATATCCTTAACTGTCCCGCCGCACCCTCTTATCTCGCCGAAAATTTTCAGTGTCTTTTCAATCATGGATTAGCCCTACGCTCAAACAGAGATTGTTTATTGGCCTTTCCAGTTCACCGCTCCTCTTTCTTTACGTCGTCCTTTACTGTACATGCAGTGAGACTCTGGAATCAGTTACAAACCAATATAAGACTCGCTCCGTCCTTGGCATGCTTTAAGAAGCGACTGAAAAAACTCTTAGTTTCTAGTTCGTAAAATAACATGTTTCATTACTGATTTTTCTTTTCCTTTCCATTTGATTGATGATATCTCACTTTATATGAAAAATAATGTTCGGGTGATTGTCCGTCTTTGTGGGGTTCGTGGGCATGTTCTCGCGTATATGTTTATGGATTTCGTGGGAATGGATAGTCATATGAATGATATATGCGACCACGTAACTTGCTTCATTTACTTTTGTCTGGTTGGTTGGAAGATGGAAGAGATTGCCACCTGGCAATAAGCCCGCCAGATTGTGTTGCAATAAAAATGTTAAACATATTTACGAAGCGCTCTTGAGGTAGTCATAATGATCAGAAAACAACGCTATACCAAATCATCTAATAAAAATATTAACCTTTAAATCATTTCATTTTGGGTGTTATTTAGAACAAGCAATAATTTGTCAATGTTTTTTTTTTTGAATAGGCATTCCACCCAAACTAGAATAAATGATTTGTGCCACCAAATTAAAGACGTTATGGAGTTAACATACTTTTCGGAATTTTTTGAGGTGTGAGAACAGCCAGAAGTCAGAGGAGCTAAATCTGGCGAATAGGGTGGATGCTGCAACAATTCGTACCCCAATTCACTGATTTTCGCGATGGTTTTTTGAGCTGTGTGAGCAGGTGCATTGTCTTGATGAAAAATGATTTTTTTCTTCTGCAAACCGGGTCTTTTTTCACAAATTTTTTCATCCAACTGGTCCAAAAGGTCACAATAATAATCAGAGTTGATTGTCTTACCAGTTTGGAGATAATCTATCAATAAAATTCCTTTTGCATCCCAAAAAACTGACGCTAACACCTTCTTGGCCGATTTCTGGACACGAACTCGCTTCGGAGCCAAAGTGCCTGGTTCACACCACTCCTTAGCCTCTTGTTTTGATTCAGGATCATGGTGGTAGACCCAAGTCTCATCCATAGTGATGAATCGACGCAGAAAATCTTTTTTATCCTTTCGAAATTGCTCCAAATGTTGCTCAGAAAGTCGTATTCGAACGTGTTTTTGTTGCATTGTTAGCAAATGCGGCACCCATTGTACACACAGTTTTTTGAAACCCAAGAAAATACACTGACACGTCAACTTCAAATGGCTTGTAAACAAAGAATGAATTGACAGATCGAAATGAAATTTTGAGTACGTTCTTATGAAAGATGAAATATTAAAATGGCGTAGAAATTTTGGTTTTTCTACTGCTCCATAGATGACGCTTTCAAAACTTTTTGACTAACCTATTAGTGCACATGGTTTCTAAAAACTTTAATATCTCTCTATAAATATAATAAATACTGGGTTCAGGTTTTAGGTATTCCTCTGTAATACATTTACACATTGAATTCCACCCTACGATCATTCATATTATTTTTCATAAAAAAATTACAAAATATTCTTCGAAAGCTAAAAATACAACCTAAAGTTCTATACCCCTTTCAATCAACTAAGATTGTAACAAAACGAAGTTCACGACAATTAAAAAAATATATTGTTTATAGTTAGGCATCAACGTTGTGGAGGTTTAAAAACATTGTAATTTGTTTTATCAAACACTGTTTATTCCACTTTTTGTAACGGTATAACCCTACCGGTTTCAAGGTGCACACCTTATCTTCAGGGGAGCACAAAGAAGACTGAATTCTGTTCGAACTGGTACCGATATAACATTCTGAATTTTTCCAAATAAAGTCGGGAAAGATTGTTGTCTTTATTTTGACCGGATCTTAAAGTGTTAAGAAAGATGAATGTGCCTTCTTATCGAATTATATAAAGACGCGGTTTCAGGATTTTCAGCGGTGGCACCACCCCTAGCGAGGCTCTACTCTTCTTATGCATATCATGTGGCCGAGAACGGAAATTACCTTTTGATTGAATGTTTCTCACTTTTAGCAAGTATTAAGATTAGCCCCGCTAGAAGGGTCACACATTAAGGGTCGCTACTATATTAACGGGGTATATTTCACCATTTACACCTCTAATTTGCGGCTATAATCGTATATCAAACACATGTTGTTTTATTACATGACTTCATTCGATAATTATTGTATAGAACACACGCGGAAGGGAAGTTTTGTTTTCCAAGGTCTTGACCGCTTTATTTATCCAATATTTGATAGAGATATCTTTAGCCTTACCTGTTATTCAATATTTTCGTAATGAAAGTTGAAAAGTTTTCACTTAAAATCTCTTGAATATCTTTCTGGTTGGTTGTAAGGGATTATCAGAGGACAATAAGTCCGCCAGGTTGTACCGTATACAACGAAAGTGTAATACAACACGGTTTTTAAATATATATACACACATACGAATACATCACGCCGTTTCCTTGTCGGGGTAATACTATGATTTATTTATTTACTATACTCAAGAAAATGTAGGGTGGTCCCTGTGACGTTTGAAATGTCATGTCTCAAAGGGATGGGGTAAAATCGTTTTTTTACAAATCGAATCGTTTTTTTATAAATCGAAAAATGGTTTTTCTCTAAACTGACGTTTTAATTCCTAATTTTCATTGAACTGACTTTCTAATGTATTATATGATTTGTATCTATCTTTAAATAGGTCAAGATCCACTATGAATTAATAATAATAACGAACATTTAATTTTAGGTATAAAAAAATCTAAAATCCAATTATCGTATACCCCATCCTTAGCCAATGCAGACTAACGTAGTGACTTTTGACAAACGTCACCAAATATTATTTGATTTTAACAAACTGCCACATTTTTGCTATAGTTCGGAAATTTTAGGATGAGTCCTGTGACAGCTCACAAATTTGCCCCAATACAACCTTATGTAATGTATTTACCTAAATAACTTGCTATTTATTAGAATCGAGGCTTATATTAAAGTAAATAAAATAATTAAAATTACTGAACATCGTTACAAGGTTGTATGGAGGCAAATTTGTGAACTGTCACAGGGACCATGCTATATTTTCTCTAGTATAACTGAAAAGTTTGTCAAAGAATATGCGAAAACAATTCCTATATACTCGTACTTATTAATTGTTACACCCATCCTACCCCAGCACGTCATGTCCTTTACAGAGTAGGCAGAGAGGATCGAGCGACACACATTCTATAGTTCATCTCACACAACACCTATTCTTCATACTTTTCACCTTACCCTCTTTCAAAATTTGAATAACATGTTCCTCACACGTAACTCTCGGACATCCTCTTTTCCTTGCTTCTCTTCACTCATCCATATATATTTTCTAGATCATCTTATCCTCACTCACCTCTCTCACATCCACATTGTTTCTTTATTGCGACATTTATAACTTTATGAATCAATCTTTTCTCACACATCATTCTCAACAATTGCATCTTAACTGCAATATAAATTATATTTTGTAATGCTCTTGTATAACTATCGTAATTTTTAAATTATGATTTTTGGTGATTTTTAAATTATGATTGGTGCTCAAAACGTTGTCCTGTACACCGCGTTCAAAATCAAATTCCACGAATCCTGTGCGCGGCACAATTTCGGCGTTTTTAAATTTCTAAGTTTAAACGCGTATTTTGTTTAGAACCACTGATATTTGATTACACCACCAAGTAAACATGACATTCAAGTAATTTTCTAATAATAAATAAGTCATTACTTTTAAGGAGACTCATTAAATAAAGGAGATATACTAAACATTACGTAAAATACACAAAGGAATGCTACAGATCAGATCACAGGTGTTTGTGCTTCCCGCGAGGAACACGTTAATTCATTGATCTGTAGCAAATTAGAAAGCAATGCTTGCATTTGGAGCCCGGTGGGGGCGCAGAACTCACTCATGGTGGAGAAGGTACAATAAAATATCTACGATATCTCTATATGAGTGAGTTCGGTGTCTATCCATGGTTTTATCCTCCTCAGTTTCTGCTGGGCATGCTCGGGTATAACTCCTTGAGCGTAAGAAGAGGTCTGCGTCTCCTGGTGTACGTTGTCAAACTCGTTAGAGAAGTTGTGAGCTGTCCTGCATTACTACGAAGATTAACGTTAAATGTTCCTAATAATTACCATACACTAGACTGCGCCGGCAAGAACTGTTCTCAATAATATGCGCAAGAACGGGTCTTCCAGGCGCTATGCCTGTTGGAAGGACCTTAACTCTTCTGAACGGGACTGCTTCGGATATTGACATATTTCACATCACATTACCAAAAGCAAAAGTTAATTTTCTTCTAAGATTGAGCGCGTTAGAAAGCACTCATCAACGTACTTATGTTACTTTGAATATATGTGTATGTTTGTGTGTGTGTGTATATACAGGGTGTCCAATACCTCAACGTCAAGCCAGTATCGAGGAAAAGGCCATCTTATGACGGTTCAGAATTTTTAAAAAATCTTGAAAAAGCCTCATACTTTTCGAGTTAAAGGCATTTCTGCGAGAATTGTGAAAGTAGCTACCCTGCGCCAAATAATTATACGCTGTGACTACAAATTGCCATATTTTATGATTTTAATGGTTGTATTGCAATCCTAGATAGCTCTGCTATTAATCGGAGTCCGATATAAGACAAAAAAAAATTAGCGATCGAAAAAAAATTTTTTTTGTCCGATCATAAAAAATAATATTTTTTATCAGCTAACTTTAACTCACCATACTGTCAGAATAATGTACTTACTATATTTACATTATGATGAGTTAATTCTGAACCGTCATAAGCTGGCCTCTTCTTCGATACCGGCTTGAAGTTGAGGTATGGGACACCCTGTATGTATGCATATACTTTATTTTTTATTTTATTAAATTTTTTTATATTCTTTATAATTTTTCTTTATTTTAAATGTTAACATTTCTTGTATTTTTCAAAGTAATTGGGCTAAGCCTGTTTTGAGAAAATAAATAAATTCCAACTGTGCCGTGTCTGCTCTGCCGTTGCTGCATGTTATCAACTATCATATAATTTGCCTTACCCTGCCGGCGTTTCTCATTTTGATTTTGCCTATCTTCGTTGGAGATCCGTGATCTTCGATCCTCATTAAGAGGTTGTTTTTATTCAGTGTTTATAGTTTGTGGCCGTAGACTTACTCTTTAGAGAGCAGTCGTGATGATTTGGTTTGATATTACTCTTTAGAGAGCAGTCGTGATGATTTGGTTTGATATTACTCTTTAGAGAGCAGTCGTGATGATTTGGTTTGATATTACTCTTTAGAGAGCAGTCGTGATGATTTGGTTTGATATTACTCTATAGAGAGCAGTCGTGATGATTTGGTTTGATCTTACTCTTTAGAGAGCAGTCGTGATGATTTGGTTTGATCTTACTCTTTAGAGAGCAGTCGTGATGATTTGGTTTGATCTTACTCTTTAGAGAGCAGTCGTGATGATTTGGTTTGATCTTACTCTTTAGAGAGCAGTCGTGATGATTTGGTTTGATATTACTCTTTAGAGAGCAGTCGTGATGATTTGGTTTGATATTACTCTATAGAGAGCAGTCGTGATGATTTGGTTTGATATTACTCTTTAGAGAGCAGTCGTGATGATTTGGTTTGATATTACTCTTTAGAGAGCAGTCGTGATGATTTGGTTTGATCTTACTCTTTAGAGAGCAGTCGTGGTGATCTGGTTTAGTCGAAGGTTGTAAAATTGATGCTTCTGCGTGCGTATAACATATGAAATAATTAACATTCTATGTTCTTCCAGGCGAGTACAGTTGCCTGAAGCTGGACCTGCTTTTCAAACGGGAGTTCAGATACTACCTAATCCAGATCTACATCCCCTACTGCATGTTGGTCATCGTCTCTTGGGTCTCCTTTTGGCTGGACCAAGGCGCCGTGCTCGCCAGGGTCTTGCTCGGTAAGTTGTCCTGCTATTTGAAACAGTCAAATTCATTTTCAAATATAGAGGTAATGTCCAAGAAAACATATTACTTATATATTATTTAAAGTTAAGGCACTGTGGAGGCATTCACATTGTAATTTGTTTTATCAAACACTGTTTATTCCACTTTTTGTAATGGTATAACATATCATATCATCAGGGGAGCACAAAAAAGACTTCTTTGTCATGTTTGTGCTACCCTGATGATGAGGTGAAAGCCTTGAAACCGGTAGGGTTATTGATTGAAACCGTTACAAAAAGTGGAATAAATAATGTTTGATAAAACAAATGAAAATATTACTTTTATATCCTAACACTAAGGCTCGATATCATAGTCCGACCATAACACTAAATGGTAAATCTTTCCTATTATTTTACTGTTGAAAGTTGTATCATTATCTAACATTTAAAATTTGGAGCATATGAGATCAGTTTGAAGCATATGAGCTCAGTTTGAAGCATATGAGATCAGTTTGGAGCATATGAGATCAGTTTGAAGCATATGAGCTCAGTTTGAAGCATATGAGATCAGTTTGGAGCATATGAGATCAGTTTGAAGCATATGAGCTCAGTTTGAAGCATATGAGATCAGTTTGGAGCATATGAGATCAGAGCCTAAATACAAAACACGAAATTTTTGGATTAGAAATTGTGGGATAAACTTTTTGGTCCGTCTGAAATGATGAATTATGGTGGGTTTGGTTCGCTTGATACATATACGAGTATGTAATTGAGTTACACTGTTTATCAAGTTGACGAGAGTCTGCAACAAGGTGTTGTATTATCAACAATCTGAAAAAAACATCAACTTATTTTTCTATGTAATGTTATATGTCCTCAGTAAGATACAGGCAGAAGTCTAGTTTACTGGAGACACCACAAACCTAGTTTCATATACATTTTTTCCACTTTTAATTACCTGTTGTTTTTTTCATAAATTATATATTTACAAAATTTATTATCATGTGTAAATAAATTAAAAAAATTTAAGTATTTATATCGTACTATGAATTTGGGCCAAATAAAACAAATATACGAGTATAGTGCAAATGTGAGTGGAAGGCGTAGTAGAGGAAGATCATGTGGAGTATGGTTGGATCAAGCGAATGATATTTTAAAAGAAGGAAATGTAAAAAGTCATGGAAATCGTAAGAGTTCTACGAGATAGTGTATGGATGTAGAAGAGATGAAGGATCTGTGTTGGGAAAGAAAGCCTGGTACTATGTCTTCTCTGCCTCCCCTGACAGGGAAATGGCTCGATGATATGATGACTTCGAGCCAAAGACTATAAAATAATTTGATCATTTTTAAAAACACACCACTCCTACTTCTATATCAAACTCCCCATTCTTCCTTCCAGGAGTGATCACTTTACTAACGATGGGCACGCAGACTTTAGGCATCAATGCCTCACTGACGCCGGTGTCCTATACAAAGGCCATTGACGTTTGGACTGGCGTATGTCTGGCTTTTGTCTTCGGTGCATTGCTTGAGTTCGCGTTGGTCAACAACGCCTCCCGTTCCGATGTGCACCGAGATAACATGAAGAAGAAACGCCGCGAGATGGTGAGCGCCCAGAGCATGGTTGCTGCATCAGATCTGATAGATACAGACAGTCATGACACATTTGCAATGGTGAGCGCTGACACGGTATAGTATAGTATGTCTGTTTATGTTCAAAGGCATGGCTCTCATATCCATATTCCACGACAGCTTCTTACAGAATGCTCATCAATCTTAAGTAAGCATCGAATAGCCCGAACGGTTTCAAGAGGCTTTTGGAGACTACAAGACTTATGTCTTTAAAAACACTACACATTACACTACTTAATAGCGATTACTGATCAGAAAATCTACAGAGAGTAGTTCAATTAACCTTGTTAAGTTTATGCAGTTTAGGTTCAATTCCTGGCAGATTCACTTCCAAATTAATTTTACTCTTACGTTTAATATCTAAATTTATGTGTTTCTGTTGCTTATACAGGTTGTCCTGTAACTCGATGTCAAGCCGGTATCGAGGAAAAGGCCAGCTTATGACGGTTCAGAGTTAAAAAAAAATCTTGCAAAAGCCTTATACTTTTCGAGTCATAGGCGTTTTTTTGAAAATTGTGAAAGTAGCTACCCTGCGACAAATGTTTATATGCTGTGACTACAAATTGCCATATTTTATGATTTTCATGGTTGTATCGCAATCCTAGATAGCCCTGTTATTAGTCCGAGTCCGATATAAAACAAAAAAAACCTTCACGTTCGAAAAAATAACTGTTTTTGTCCAATCATAAAATTTAATATTTTTTATCAGCTAACTTTAGCTCAACATACTGTAAAAATTATGTACTACGCTAACCTGGCAAGTTACATCAAAAGATGGCCTGTTTAGTCAGAATTTCAAAATAGTATAATAAATACCTACTACTCCTTTAAAAATAATTAAAAAAATAATAATTTCTGTACAATGATAACACTTTTCAATAATCAAATATAAAAGAATGTTAAAAAAAATTACTGTATTTAATGATGACACTTTTCAATGTAGCGTTACTTCTTGTCTCATATTAACTTACGGAGAATGGTGACTATTTGTGTCACTCTAGTCGATGGTATCGAGTTAGAGTAAGACAGCTAGTGTCACCATTCGATGGATGTCGAATGGTGACACTAGCTGTCTTACTCTAACTTGTTCATGCGCTTTATCGTTTGTCTCGCTCAAACTTATTGAATTCGATCTTTGATTATTGAAAATTGTTATCATTGTACAGAATTTTTTTTTTTATTATTTTTAAAGGAGTTGTAGGTATGTAATATATCATGTTCAAGTATATTATTTGTTCATTAATCTTTTTTTCGGTTCACCTGTTGAGATATTTTGCAACATTTACAGTTCCATCAGCTTGAAACATTTTACTTTTACTATCTTTACCAAATAATTCACAAATCGATTCGATCAATAATGATGCAATCAATATATGAAAAGCCCTGTCTTTGACATGAGTTTATGTCGTTTTTGTATGTTAAAGTATATTTCAGGGACTTTCGGGGGAATAAGTAACTCTTGTTTCATGTCATGTATGTTGATTTGAAAAACATACTTAATGCTTCTGAATTCAGATAAGTCTAAGTAAATTTATTAATGCTGTCGATTTGCAATTTATGTAACTCCATTTTCAATTAAGAAAATCAAAATTAAACACTCTAATAAAGCTGTTTTGACATACAATGACAAATTTAATAGTTTGCAAGGCCAGAGTTTGACAAGACAATTAAAGCTTTTAATTTTGGTCTTCCTAATCCAAGTACATCAATCAAAAACTAAAGTGATATCAATTGAAATGATCTCTAAATTCTCCTCACGTCTCATTGATGAAGTAAAGTCCTTTGGATATTTATTTGAATATAAAATGACTTCCTTAGCTTAGTTGATAAGACGCCTGTCTTTTGATCTGAGAGTAAGGGTTTAACCCCCTTTGAGACCCAATTTTTCCAAATAGGGTTACTTACAGTCTGATTTTTAGGTAATTTAAGACATATTTGGTTAATTTAAAGAAATTCCCAAATTGCAATATATTGTATACAATGAAAGAGCAATACAATACAATAATATTGCTGTTTTAATGATCTAGATGTCTCAATTTAAATCACAGTAAGAGATTATTAAATTTGTTTATCGGTAATTATAGGCTCTCGTTTTAAAGTGTAAAGAAATTATGTATTTTTCAGATGATACAGTACTTATAACAAAACAGCACTATAGAAGCCATCTCTTTATTATTATTAAATTAAGCATGAGACAAAAGGCTTTGCTTATTTCTCGAATGATCTCCTGGAATATACTTTAAGGCTTCTATTGTTCGGTTGTAGCTGTTTCTCACTTTGTGTTTTTTTTTCGTAGACTTTGTGGTAGACGGCTTGTCTTACACCAGGAGGCTTCAGTTTCCATTCCTAATTTTATCAAAAGAATGATGACCGGCGTGACGTACTCGAGTTCCTGAAAAATCTAAAATATCAGATTCCTGAATACCTTGAAAAAAATTAAAAAAGGGTTGATATTTTTGCATGCTAGATGCGTGCGAATATTGTTCCTCATCACGTACAGTATAATTGCTAACAAGTCCAATTACGAACAAGCTCAGTGCCTACTACAATTGCCTAAACAAGAATAGTATTGTTTTGGTAAATAAATATTTAAGTTTAAATAATTATAAAGTGAATTGAAAAATTGTCAGGCATTTCTAAAGATATTTATTCACTAAATGATTCCACATTTAAAATGCTCGAACCATTTGTCTACTAAGTCAATATTCAAACAAATTTAGTGTGAAATAAAAATAATATTTGTTTATACACAATGTTATGTTTGTTTGATCGAATAATCTACCTAGTGAAAATGGATTACTATGTATCGTTTTCATTTAATGAATGAGTGCACAGACCAAAACATTACTTAATGAAAGAGTGCACAGACCAAAACATAACATGAATTAACGTGAAACATTATTTTTTTAGGCTGATCAATTCACTCACTCACACAATTAATAATTACTATAAATATACACAATTTTGGTACATTTTCACAAAAAACTAATAATTTTGTCAAACAAAAGAACAAATGGAATCGAATATTATTTGGATATCATACAAATCACTAACAAGCAAAGCTTTCAAAAATTTAGTATGTAGTAAGCTCACTTGTTGCAAATACATCGAGGAAACTGCACTTATGACCTCCTTAACTAGTTAACTTTCAAGCACAAAGTGTTATCGTATGTATTTCGAGTCTGTAATGACGGTTGCCCCCCTCTAATGTAAATCGATGTCTGCCAACACGTTACTATGTAATGGATCACACTCCCCAGAAGCCGCTGCCGGGGACTGCGCTGCCACTGGAGAAGGTGCGCCAGGGCGAGGTGCACATGCAGCTGCCGAGGCCCAACTACTGCAAGATCTGGCTGTCCAAGTTCCCTACACACTCCAAGCATATCGATGTCATCTCGCGCATCACCTTCCCGTTGGTGTTCGCGCTCTTCAACCTTGTCTACTGGTACACCTATCTATTCTGCGAGGAGGTTGAGTTCTACAACTTCCACTAACGCTTAGAGGTTTTCAATCTTCTCTTTATTGGAAAGGCTTCCAGCGCTGATCCCTACAACCGGATGGGCTATCGTGACCATCATTCATTCATTATCATATCACTCTGCATACTATGCTAATATAGGTTAGGTTTGCATTAACTGATTATTATATATCTATATATGTTGTTCGCAATAACTCAATTTGATCATTGCCTGAAATTTTTACTCAAAATGAAAATGGAGAATAACCAAAATGCATCTACAGCGCTAAGCTACTCTTGTTGTCAGCATTCTTTGAGAATTCTGCAATAAATTTACCTTTTTAGGCCGAGTAGGCAAAACACGCTAAGTATTAAATATGATGATATGAGCTTAAAGCATTAAATATACCAAATCACCAAAAAAGAATGATATTTTAGTAAATCTCGATAAAAAAAAGCATTTGAATTTTTCTAAATCCACTTTATGGATGTTATTAAGAATCCAGAACATATTTGAGGTAAAATTTAGGTCCATGGTCAATTTTGACTATATCGAATAACATATATACAGTGTGAAGAATAAATTCTTCAGTGAAGCATGTACTGATAACAGGGATCTACAGTGTATTTAGTTTGAGTTTGGTGATATGTCGACCTTACACATTGTATAGTTTGAGTTTGGTGATATGTCTACCTTACACATTATATAGTTCAATGTATTTGCTGAATTAATTCTAACGAGATTGGCACTGAGGAAACTTTATTCTTACCTCTGTAAATGGAAATGATGGCAACTCTCGAACTGGATTTCTTGGAATCGAAGCCGGGATTTCTTAGTATCAGGGAAACGTAGTTTATAACCTCATTCAAATACGTTGTAAAACCCTAACAGAGGTGGAACGAAAGCCAATCCCAATAAAAGTAGACCAAACTCACGTACACTCTTTATAGTTTTTTTATTTACGAGTGTTGGATACCCAAAAATAAATCAAGGACAACTGGAACACGAAAGATCCTTTTATATTAGTGATCAGAAGTGTTAAGAGCAGAAGCTGTTTCGCTGGAGGCAGATGTGTTTGTGAGGAGAAGAAGCGATGTCGCGCTCTGTGTAACTCGGTTCTGCAGTGACCAATCTGAAACGAATTAATGGGTCATCTTCTACGCTGGCCACTGAACTATTTACTAATAACGGATGTCTTACTCGACAACCACTTTACTGTTACAAAGTTCTTCAATACATACGAGTATATAATATATTAAGGTGCATTCTTATCAGAGCAGTGAGTGACAAATTTTCAGCAACTACGCCAGAAGCTTTTGGCAGCGACCATTGTATGTATACATGAAGATTGTTCACTCGATCAATTAAACAAATTCAAAAAATCAGTTCAAAATTAACATTATTCTTAACAAAATGTTTGCTTGGTCAGGTCTTTTTAAAGAATTCAATAAATTGTAATTTATTTTTATCAAACACTGTTTATTCCACTTTTTTGTAACAGTATAACCATACCGGTTTCAAGGCTTTCACCTAATCTTCAGGGGAGCACAAAAGTCTTGTTTGTGCTCCCCTGAAGATGAGGTGAAAGCCTTGAAACCCGTAGGGTTATACCGTTACAAAAAAGTGGAATAAAGTGTTTGATAAAAATAAATTATGTTTTTAAACCTCCACAACGTTAATGCTTTAACTATAAACAACAATTCTACAAATTGTTTGTTGCATAATGTTTGTCAATTGAACTAGCTAAGCGAATTAATTCACTATTTGTACTTGCTGAACAATCTAATATTTGCTCACATATCCATCTAAAATGCACCTTAACGCATACAGTTTATTTATATTCAATGATAATTGTACTCTCCGTCTATGTTAACCCTGTAGATCAACAAAATCAATGTGAAAAAATATTCAAATCGCTTTCATTGTTCCAAATTGTCACATTGTATTTTACAGATTAATAGAAAAAATCAGGGAATAACTGTAGTAATAACTGTGAATATCAATTTGTAACAAATATTAAATAACATATTGTAATAAATCCGTATTATTTATTTATTATTACGAATAAGAAAATGTCATTTGCATTGAAAGTCATTGAACAGTGAAACATGCCCAGCATTACTACAAAGATTAACGTTAAATGTTCCTAACAATTACACTAGACTGCGCCGGCAAGAACTGTTCTCAATAACATACGCAAGAACGTGTCTTCCAGCCGCTATGCCTGATGGAAGGGCCTTAACTCTTCTGAACGGGACTGCTTCGGATATTGACATATTTCATATCACATTACCAAATGCAAAAGTAAATTATCTTCTTAGATTGAGCGCGTTAGAAAGCACTCATCAACGTACCTAAGTGACTGTTAATATATGTGTATCATATGTTTGTGTGTATATACTCGTTTGTATGCATATGCATTATTTTTTATTTTATGTAATTTTTTAACTTATTTTTTTTCCTCTATGTAATTTTTCTTCTCTTTTGATGTTTTGTATTTTCAAAGTAATTGGGCTAAGCCTGTTTTGAAAAAAAAAAAAAAAAAAAAGTAAAAATTCACCGAAATTATTGTGTTTTATATGCAAAATTTGTGCAATAATATAAAATCCTCATTTACTTTATTAATTAATATGATTTTTTTTTTATATATTATAACTAAAAAATGTGAATATAATTTTATCCCCAAGGAAGACATGGGAGAAAAGTTTATCTATTGAGTTTTTTTTTTATTTGAATGCTTTGATAGAAATTGGTGTTAGAAATTATTTATTAAATGGTTTTTTAATTCAGCAAATTAATCAATGTTTTTGGTTGTTGGTTTGAATTTTTTTACTATAAATGTATTATTGAAATAAATGTGTCGTTCATTTACATTATCTTTATTTTTATACCTAAAAAAATCGATGTGATACTTTCCATAATGTAAAGAATTAATTCATCATAAAATGTCAAAAATATATTAAAATTAATATTCTTCAACAGAATGATTTAACACTGTGAATGTGAAACAATTATACACAATTAACTCGAAGCCGTAGAGTACTTCCATAGTGTCATTTACGGAACGCTAGATATCTGCGTCCCACAGAAACATAATCTACCAAATTTGCCCAACTATCCAGTTTGGTTCAATGTCGATATAATCCGAGATCTCAAAAATAAAAATAAACTTCATAACAATTATCTTCAAAGCAGAAACCAGTCTGATTACTTAGAATACTCAAGGCTGAGAGCCAAATTAAAAACTCAAATAAAACAATCGCGCCAAGAGTATTTAGCCAAGATAGAGACCGACATCCGAGGAAACCCTTCGAATCTTTGGAATCATGTAAAAAATAGAAAAACGAATAAAACTAGCTTCAAATCTATGAAACTGGGTGACAGTATAACTGAAGACTCCCAAAAGATTGCAGAAAACTTTACACAATACTTTCAATCAGTTTACCTAGATTCAGCGGCCAAATATGACATAAAAAATATATTAAACAGTTCGTCAGACAGCAGAAGCATATCGCTCCATTCCATTTCTAAGGAAGAAGTGCTGAAAAGCATAAACTCCTTGCAAACCGACAAAGCAATCGGACCAGATGGGTTATCAGCCGACATTTTCAAAGTCTATGCGAAATACGTGTGTGATCCCATCTGCTACATATTTAACTTGAGCATAAATACCAATACATTTCCCGAAAGCTGGAAGACAACCAGGGTCTGCCCTATCTTCAAATCGGGAGACCCGTTAGACTCTCATAATTACAGACCTGTAGCTGTTCTCTCTTTGCTTCCAAAAATTTTCGAAACTGTACTGTGCAACCAATTGACCCACCAAGTGTCAACAAGACTTATTGGAAACCAGCATGGCTTTTTGCCAAAACGATCGACTGTTACCAACCTTCTCTCTCTCACACAACAGATTGCGTCAAACTTAGACGAACTTTCACAAACGGACGTAATATATACAGACTTTCAGAAAGCTTTCGACAAAGTTGATCACGATATATTACTTAAGAAAATGCACAAACTTGGCTTCAGCGATAATCTAATTGGATTATTTGCATCTTACCTAAAAGAAAGATCTCAATACGTAACAAGTCTTCTGTGGAATTTATCGCAAGATCTGGTATACCACAAGGATCCAATTTAGGTCCCCTACTATTCCTCATATTAATAGACGACATTCAGAATTCCATAAGTCACTCGACATGTTTATTGTTCGCTGACGACTTGAAAATATTCAAAAAGATCAATTCACCTCACGACTGTGCACAGTTACAACAGGACCTAGACTCCCTAGTCTCCTGGAGTGAGCAAAATCATCTTCTGTTCAACATTAACAAATGTGTCTGTGTATCTTATAGTCGATCGTTTTCACCAATCCACCATCAGTATACTATACAGGGAGTGGCACTAAACAGAGTTTCTGAATTCAAGGATTTGGGCGTAACCTTCGATGTCGGACTCACGTTCGTTAACCATGTCTCACGTTTGATATCGGACTGTTATAAACTACTCGGTTTTGTAATGAGAATATCAAGAGAATTTAACAGCACCGATATCCTCCGAAACTTATATAATTATCTAATTAGAACCAAATTAGAATATGCATCTACGGTTTGGGCTCCTCACCAGCTCAAATACAAAAACAATATAGAACAAATACAAAAAAAATTCCTCAGATATCTATGGTACAGAACAAAGGGCGATTACCCAAAATATGCTCACCATGCCGAACTTCTCACGGTGTGTAACCATAGAAGCCTTGAAACAAGAAGGCAAGAATCCATTGCGATATTCCTAATAAAGGTTTTCCAAGGTTCCTTTAACTGTCCCGCGATTCTAGAAGCACTAAGTTTATATGTACCCAATAAATATATCCGTGCAAGGAATCACCCTCTGTTCTACATACCAACTTACAGGACGAATATCATGGCTAAACACTCAGTCACCCGTGGTATAGAGATATTGAACCAACTGAATGACACGGTTGATATATTCTCGGTACCGTCTAACAGTATGAGAAGAATCCTGGCTGATATTATTCCTAACGAATAAGCTAACGCTAGAAGCAAACCCTCTTTGTGTAACAGGAGAAATCCGTGCAAAGTGGATAAAAAAAAAAAAAAAAAAAAAAAAACTGAAATTAAAATGATACACCTGTTTCACTAAACAAAAGCATTACTAAACTGTACTGTATGTCAATACTTTGCTTACGAAGATTATATAGCCAAATATTTTTCAATCCGGATTAAATATAACATAAAAACTTAACAGGAGCCGACTATCCTGAATTAATGGAAGCCACCAGCTTTTAAACGGCCAGCTCTCATAAAACTTTAATACTGTGATACTATCTTCACCCAACTTTGATATAAAACCAAATGAGAGAGATCAATACAGTTAGAAGGTTTTCGAAAACAAATTATTGGAATTTTTTCTTTCTCTTGCCAAAAAGGGTTTTTAATGATGTTTGTATCAACAAAAAAGGATTGAGCAAAGTAATTGTGAAAGAACTTTAAGAAAAAGTATTAAATGGAATGATTTTTTGACATGTTATGTTGAATTGGAAAATAAAAAAGGCATTATTTATATTAAAATACTTAAAGTATAATTATATACTAAAATAAACATTATAAATGTCTCAGTAATCACTACCACGGCTGAAAGCAACCCCTTTCCGAGTAACTTGTAAAGAAATACCATAATAAATTGAATGATTACTAATATGTATAAAAATATAAATTTACCACCTTTAGCAATTAGCTGAGCTGATTAAGGGTTAATTTAAGGCAATACAGGCACCGTTCACTTCCCATCTTTCATTTTCTCTCACCAGCCTAAATGTATGTAGGGTTGTGACACTCGGAGCCATTTTCTCTCTTTAAAGGACCTTGCGGTACGTTACATTATATTATGTTATATGAGATCACTATCTAAACTGATAGTCAATATTAGTACGAGTATTATATGTAGTGCCGTTTAGGGACTTAAATCAGTCTATAAATCTCTCAAAGCGTGTCCATTTTAAGAAATTTGTTAATATTTTCTACATTGATAAACTTTCAACACAACATAACGGATATCAACATTTTCACTTTGAAAATTTAAAAAGCGAGAGAAGCGAGCGAACTGAGATTCTATTTCTTGCATTCCCATATACCGAAGTAGAGTGAGAGTGAGACGTGAATAGCGTAGCTTCCTCACCCATAGCGGTTTTTAGAATGAATATACCTACGTCATACACTGGCACACGTTTGATTGTATCAGTGGAATTTATTCCCGATTTTCTCAAAATATCTCTGATGTGACCGATAACTGCTAATTATTATTTATATTATTTTTTCATTCAATGCGTAAATGTATTACGGAGGAATACCTAAAATCTGAAGCCAGTATTTATTATATTTATAGAGATATTAAAGGTGTTTAGAAGCAATGTGTACTAGTTACACATCATAGGAAAGGAAGGGTTAAAATGACAATTTTATATAGCGCCGTCAAGGGAGCAACCTCTACTCAAGGGCGATCTTACTCGGGACTCGAACCCACTATTATTAAATAAGCTAAGCTAAAATTTGAACCCAGTATTTATTATATTTATAGAGATACTAAAGTGTTTAGAAGCACTGTGTACTGGTTACACATCATAGGGAAGGAAAGGTTAAGGAGAGTTTGCTCTGTAAACAGCGCTATGTAAAATTATCCATCAAATTAAATTAAAAAATATTCTCATAAATTATATACTTAGTAATAAAACTAATTAATTTTACAAGTATTTCAGTAAATGTTAACATTTCCAAAAATGTTGTAAAAAAATAAAATTTGTGACACTTGCTTAATTACATATATTACATTTTCTTTCATGATGAAATCGCAAAAACCTTTTGCACCCATAAACATCTTATATCAGCCTCTGGATACATTTTTATAAGCTGAGCGCTAGATCCTGGCTTAATTGATGCTCATGAGAAAAAATGGCCCAGGTTGTCACACATAACACACAAAACTGTATTTCTTTATAAAATGAAAACACGTGCTGACCCGTATAAGAAATGCTCGCAGTACGATAAAATAGCAAGAATTGTGAATGGTATCGTTAAGTTTATAATTATTTATATTTATTTTGTGGTTAGTTTATTCTTTACTTAAGAATATTAAATACTTCGATAGTAAAAAAAAATTAACGGGGAATCCCGTGCTTTCTTAAATATTTTAATTCAATACTTTTATTTTTGAACACTTCACAAAAAAAACTTAGGATAGAGTAAGATTTCTCATGATCCGTATATTCTTGTTATTTTAAAAATCAAAATTAAAATCCAACCAAGTATATTCTTGTTATTTTAAAAATCAAAAATAAAAATGTTGTATCGACTATTGTAAATTTTTTATTTGCTGTTATTGAAATTAATTAATACAATATGGAGTAATTTTGCTTTTATTTTAGGTTTTAACTTTTCCATGGCTATAATAATATAAATTCACATACAGCTTACAAAGAATATTTGGACTTGTTGAATGTTGTTTATAAATAATAAAAATATGCTGATTTAACTCTACTCGGAGCATTTCTGTGTATATACCTGATTATTTTTTATATATTTTTGATATGTGGAATAAAGAAATGGTATAATTTGTATAATTTGATTGAATATTGGATTTATAAATAATATCCCTCTTATGAAATAACAATTTAGTGTTTAGAAATAGTTCATTGTATCCCGGCAGGTTTTGTTCATAATTTATTATTTTTTATAGACCCTACAAAAATTAAAAGAAACCTTCCCAAATCTGATATTGTTTTATTGCATTTCAAACCCAAAATAAAATAGTTCAGTTTTTAATTATGAAATATTGATGATGCAATCGTATCAATGTTTGAAACGTCTTTGTGCTAGTTAAATATTTAGATATGATTTATTGAATGCTTCAAATACATATGCCATATTCCAAAAAATATATATTTGACTGCTTCAATTTCATTGCATTGGGTATTTAACATTATTATGGGTAGAATCATAGAGGAGGTGACTTTTCTGGGCCTGGGTTACAAAATGGGAAATAAATTGATCAGTATAGTGTGTTATGCGGACGACGCTGCAATATTAGCAGAAAGCGAAGATGATCTTCAGAGAATGCTTTACAAATTTCACCTTGCTTCTAAGAAATACAATATGACGATTTCTGTCAATAAAACAAAGTGCTTAACAATATCAAAAGAGCCACTCAGATGCAAACTGATCATCGATAATGTACCCATCGAGCAAGTCATGCGATTCACTTACCTAGGTGTAGAGATCTCCAGCAACAGTGACCTATATAGTGAAGTACAGCTTTGACTGGCTGGATGACAGCTTTGGCTGGCTGCCTGTGGGACACTATATGGAGAAACAAAACATGCTAACCCAAAGTAAGGTCAGGTTATATAAGACATGCGTCCCTCCCATCATGACATATGGGATAGAAGTGAGAGCCGATACCAACAGGACAAAAAAAACCTTCTCAGAGTGGCAGAAATGAGAACCCTACGCTCCATCGCAGGCAGAACTCTTAGAGATCTGGTCAGAAATAAAACGATAAGGTGTGTCTGTGGTGTTGAAGACATAGTGAGGTGGAGAAGAAACAGAAGCCACTTTTGGAGGGATCATATGATCCGCATGGAGGATTTAAGACTGGCAAGAATCACTAAGACTGAAAACCCTAACCAGGAAGGCTGCCGAAAAGGTGGAAGTATAGCTGGACGTCATACGACCTAAACCAAGAGGAAGAAGAAGGGCATTTGGAAAGTCATTTTGTAATTTTTTATCTACTTTACATGGATTTCTCCTATTACACAAAGATGTTCTGCAGCTTATTCGTAGGGAAGAATACTAGCCAGGATTCTTCTCATGCTGCTAGTCAATGCCGAGACTATATATCCACAGTGTCACTCAGTTGGTTCAATATCTCTATACAACGCATGACTGAGTGTTTAACCATTATATTTGTTCTATAAGTTGTTATGTAGAACAGAGGGTGATTCCGTGCAAGGCTATATTTTTTCTTCTTCCCAGTGTCATGTCAGGTCCCCCCCAACTATCACCTGAGAGTAAGCATCTTTGTCCCCGGCAGCCCAAAAAAGATCCCCGACGCTCCTTATCCAATCACGTATATCGTGGAGCCAGGAGATTTGCCTCCTGCTAACACCTCTTTGACCCTCTATTTGGCCTTGGATGATCAAGTGCAGTAATTTTCACTTTGCTTCTCTAAGTACACGACCCAAGTAGGACACCTTTCATATTTTAATATTAGTCAGCAACTCTCTATCAACTTTGGCTCTTTGAAGAACCCTTGTGTTGCTGACCATATTCGTCCAGGGTATCCGTAGCATTCTCCGGTGCATCCACATTTCGAATGCTTCCAGTCAGTTCATACTACCAACTTTGAGGGTCTATGATTCCACTCCATGCAATAACACAGACCAAACGTAGCATTTGACTAACCGTTGTCAAAGTTTCAAGTTTAGGTTATCATCGCAGAATACGCTTCTCATCTTATTAAAAACCGCACGAGATGATTCTATTCTGCACTTGACTTTGGTTTATGGGTTGAGGTCTTCCACTAGAATACTTCCGAGATATTTAAATGTTTTCACTCTCTCTATATCAGCACCGTTCAATGTAAGATGCGCTCCTGCGTGATCCTGCCGGCCAAACACTATGAACTTAGTTTTACTCACGTTCATGTTCAGCCCCAGCCTTACACCGGCTTCATTAATTCTGTCTATAAGCGTTTGAAGGTTGTTAATACTGTCTGCCAGAACAACCGTGTCATCTGTGCACCTGATGTTATTTTTTAGGGACATATAAACTTAGTGTTTCTTGTATCGCAGGACAGTTAAAGCAACCTAGTAAAATCTTTAGTAGGAATATCGCAATGGATTCTTGCCTTCTTGTTTCGAGGCTTCTATAGTTACACACCGTGAGAAGTTCGTCATGGTGAGCATATTTTGGATAATCGCCCTTTATTCTGTACCATAGATATCCAAGATTTTTTTGCATTTGTTCTATATCATTCTTATATTTGTGCTGATGAGGAGCCCAAACTGTAGATGCATATTCTAATTTGGTTCTAATTAGATAATTATTGTATATAAGTTTCGAAGGATATTGGTACTGTTAAATTCTCTTGATATTCTCATTATAAAACCGAGTCGTTTGTAACAGTCCGATGTCAAATGTGAGACATGGTTAATGAACGTGAGTCCGACATCAAAGGTTATGCCCAAATCTTTGAATTCAGAAACTCTGTTTAATGCCACTCCATGTATTGTATACTGATTGATGTGGCTTCGTGAAAATGATCGACTATAGGATACATACGAGTAGATACCGTAATAGCCCGAATATAACGCGGCGTCGAATATAACGCGACCTCGAATATAACGCGACCTATATATTTGGAGCAGGAATGAAAGGAAAAATTCAAATATAAAACAAAAAGTAATTAGGTAAATTGTACGAGTACTATAAAAAATAAGATTTTTTTATTCAGACATGTTTGAATTATCTCCAGTGTCGCTTGAATGATTACTACTCGATGCATCATTTATGGCATCTTCCTCTTCCCATAAAATGTCATCCTCACTCCCATCCAGATTGTTGGAAATGCAACATTTCTTAAAACCTTTTTCAATAGACGTGTCACTAATCTTCTGCCAAGTGGTCATGATCCATTCCCCTAAGACTGGAATTGATGGTTTCTTTATTTTCCCTGCAGGGGTCAGAGGATGATTCCAGATCCAGCTAAGAGCCAATTGCTGTGTGCTCTGCGCTCATTGGACACGGCCTAAACCCCGAACATAACGCAAATGTTATTTTTGGAAAAATATTTTGAGTAAAAAATATTGCGTTATTTTCGGGTTAATACGGTACATTTATTTATATTGATAAGGAGATAATATTGAACAGGAAATGAATAGTTTTAAGTCAAAAAGTTATTTTGTAGTTCGGAAAGTAATTCCGTAGTTCAAATACATTAATAAAATAATCATTCTTTGTGGGAAGCATGAGGTATTTGTGGAAAGCATGAAGTATTTGTTGAAAGCATGAGGTATTTGTGGAAAGCATGAGTTATTTGTGGAAAGCATGAAGTATTTGTGGAAAGCATGAGGTATTTGTGGAAAGCATGAGTTATTTGTGGAAAGCATGAAGTATTTGTGGAAAGCATGAGGAATTTGTGGAAAGCATGAGTTATTTGTGGAAAGCATGAAGTATTTGTGGAAAGCATGAGGTATTTGTGGAAAGCATGAGTTATTTGTGGAAAGCATGAAGTATTTGTGGAAAGCATGAGGTATTTGTGGAAAGCATGAGTTATTTGTGGAAAGCATGAAGTATTTGTGGAAAGCATGAGGAATTTGTGGAAAGCATGAGTTATTTGTGGAAAGCATGAAGTATTTGTGGAAAGCATGAGGAATTTGTGGAAAGCATGAGTTATTTGTGGAAAGCATGAAGTATTTGTGGAAAGCATGAGGTATTTGTGGAAAGCATGAGTTATTTGTGGAAAGCATGAAGTATTTGTGGAAAGCATGAGGAATTTGTGGAAAGCATGAGTTATTTGTGGAAAGCATGAAGTATTTGTGGAAAGCATGAGGTATTTGAGATTTTAATGAAAAACCAAGCATAATTTTTTTTTAAATATTCTTTATTTATAAAAATTTACAAAATCATTTTAATTACAATACAAAGACTAGTTTTAAATACAATAAATTGAATTCTTAATATTTACAACTATAAATTGTTTCTTATAAATATCGTACATCTACAATAAAAAAAAGTTTTTTTACTGGGTTATTGACATTTTTACATTGTCTTATTTATAAAAGAGGAAGAAATATCTATGGTTTTATGAACGTTACTTAACATTTTATTTAAAATTTATGTTAAATAAATAAAAATTATCAAATTTATTGCAACACAGTAATACAATAAATAAATTGTTAAACATTCTTAATTTTAAGGGAAAAAATGTATTTGGGACACTAATCATTTATGATTTCAAGACAAATATAAAATTAAAAACAATGGAAAAAAAGCATACAATAATACTGCCATTATTTTTTATAAATAAATTAGGTTAAAATATTTAAAACTAAGCAATTAATAGATACTTCACAATAAACACGTTGAGATATATATTTTTTAAAAAGCTAAAGAAGAGTAGATATAAAGTGAAGTACCATTAGGTCACTCCGAGCTCACATTATACTCTTCCATATATCCTTATAAAGTGAAGTACCATTAGGTCACTCCGAGCTCACATTATACTCTTCCATATATCCTTATAAAGTGAAGTACCATTAGGTCACTCCGAGCTCACATTATACTCTTCCATATATCCTTATAAAGGGAAGTACCATTAGGTCACTCCGAGCTCACATTATACTCTTCCATATATCCTTATAAAGTGAAGTACCATTAGGTCACTCCGAGCTCACATTATACTCTTCCATATATCCTTATAAAGTGAAGTACCATTAGGTCACTCCGAGCTCACATTATACTCTTCCATATATCCTTATAAAGTGAAGTACCATTAGGTCACTCCGAGCTCACATTATACTCTTCCATATATCCTTATAAAGTGAAGTACCATTAGGTCACTCCGAGCTCACATTATACTCTTCCATATATCCTTATAAAGTGAAGTACCATTAGGTCACTCCGAGCTCACATTATACTCTTCCATATATCCTTATAAAGTGAAGTACCATTAGGTCACTCCGAGCTCACATTATACTCTTCCATATATCCTTATAAAGTGAAGTACCATTAGGTCACTCCGAGCTCACATTATACTCTTCCATATATCCTTATAAAGGGAAGTACCATTAGGTCACTCCGAGCTCACATTATACTCTTCCATATATCCTTATAAAGTGAAGTACCATTAGGTCACTCCGAGCTCACATTATACTCTTCCATATATCCTTATAAAGTGAAGTACCATTAGGTCACTCCGAGCTCACATTATACTCTTCCATATATCCTTATAAAGTGAAGTACCATTAGGTCACTCCGAGCTCACATTATACTCTTCCATATATCCTTATAAAGTGAAGTACCATTAGGTCACTCCGAGCTCACATTATACTCTTCCATATATCCTTATAAAGGGAAGTACCATTAGGTCACTCCGAGCTCACATTATACTCTTCCATATATCCTTATAAAGGGAAGTACCATTAGGTCACTCCGAGCTCACATTATACTCTTCCATATATCCTTATAAAGTGAAGTACCATTAGGTCACTCCGAGCTCACATTATACTCTTCCATATATCCTTATAAAGTGAAGTACCATTAGGTCACTCCGAGGTCACATTATACTCTTCCATATATCCTTATAAAGTGAAGTACCATTAGGTCACTCCGAGCTCACATTATACTCTTCCATATATCCTTATAAAGGGAAGTACCATTAGGTCACTCCGAGCTCACATTATACTCTTCCATATATCCTTATAAAGGGAAGTACCATTAGGTCACTCCGAGCTCACATTATACTCTTCCATATATCCTTATAAAGTGAAGTACCATTAGGTCACTCCGAGCTCACATTATACTCTTCCATATATCCTTATAAAGTGAAGTACCATTAGGTCACTCCGAGCTCACATTATACTCTTCCATATATCCTTATAAAGGGAAGTACCATTAGGTCACTCCGAGCTCACATTATACTCTTCCATATATCCTTATAAAGTGAAGTACCATTAGGTCACTCCGAGGTCACATTATACTCTTCCATATATCCTTATAAAGTGAAGTACCATTAGGTCACTCCGAGCTCACATTATACTCTTCCATATATCCTTATAAAGTGAAGTACCATTAGGTCACTCCGAGGTCACATTATACTCTTCCATATATCCTTATAAAGTGAAGTACCATTAGGTCACTCCGAGCTCACATTATACTCTTCCATATATCCTTATAAAGGGAAGTACCATTAGGTCACTCCGAGCTCACATTATACTCTTCCATATATCCTTATAAAGTGAAGTACCATTAGGTCACTCCGAGCTCACATTATACTCTTCCATATATCCTTATAAAGTGAAGTACCATTAGGTCACTCCGAGCTCACATTATACTCTTCCATATATCCTTATAAAGTGAAGTACCATTAGGTCACTCCGAGCTCACATTATACTCTTCCATATATCCTTATAAAGTGAAGTACCATTAGGTCACTCCGAGCTCACATTATACTCTTCCATATATCCTTATAAAGTGAAGTACCATTAGGTCACTCCGAGGTCACATTATACTCTTCCATATATCCTTATAAAGTGAAGTACCATTAGGTCACTCCGAGCTCACATTATACTCTTCCATATATCCTTATAAAGTGAAGTACCATTAGGTCACTCCGAGGTCACATTATACTCTTCCATATATCCTTATAAAGTGAAGTACCATTAGGTCACTCCGAGCTCACATTATACTCTTCCATATATCCTTATAAAGTGAAGTACTATTAGGTCACTCTGAGCTCACATTATACTCTTCCATATATCTTTATAAAGTGAAGTACCATTAGGTCACTCCGAGCTCACATTATACTCTTCCATATATCCTTATAAAGGGAAGTACCATTAGGTCACTCCGAGCTCACATTATACTCTTCCATATATCCTTATAAAGGGAAGTACCATTAGGTCACTCCGAGCTCACATTATACTCTTCCATATATCCTTATAAAGGGAAGTACCATTAGGTCACTCGGAGCTCACATTTTTTAGAATTTATCTTAAGAAACTCGGAATAGAATGACAGTGGACAATTTGGAATAGAATGGCAGTGGACAATTTGAACACCCAGCAAAAGTGTATATGCCTATTTCAGTTTTCAGGACTGAATATAAATCAATCAAACTCAACTATTACTGTAAAAATCAGTACAAAATTTTACAAAATTCAAATGAAAGAGTATAATCAACTAGTTGCAACCCGTGAAATATTCACGGAAGTAAAACAAATTCTACATTTATGAAAATATATATTCATAAATGTAAAATTTGTTTATACTATATATATATATACCATTTATACATCGTCCCCTTTTACACCGGTTCAAAAATTGTTAGCTAGGTATTTAAAATTCGTTCAGTTATCACGGACCCACCGAGATTCAAATTTCGAATTACTTTCGGAGAGAATCCAAGTATTCCTCTCTCGCTCTCTTGTATTCAAAATTCAATTCTCGTATTCTTTCTTTGACTTGTTCCCCATAATTTGTTCCCCATAATTTAATTTTTTTAGTGATTGTGTGATTTATTTTGCGAAATTTGTTCCCCATAATTTAATTTGTTTACGTGATCGTGTGATTTATTTTGTGAATTTTTTTCCCCATAATTTCGTTTTTTTAGTGATCGTGTTATTTATTATGTGAAATTTGTTCCCCATAATTTAGTTTTTTTAGTGATCGTGTGATTTATTTTTCGAAATTCCCCTGAATAATGAAGAAAAAAATAACAAGTATTCAAAATACATATAAATAATATAATTATAAATAATTTATATCAATTATTCTTCAGAAGTTTGAAGTAAATTCACTAATTACTGTCCATTTTGGGACATCATCCAACACTTGACAGAACACTGAGTGCTGATGTGATAGTTATTTTACAAAAGATTGGCTCTGGTAACAGTTCTACTTGCTGTAAACCCTGATCTTCCTTCTATCGGAGATTGGCCCTTATCCAGTCCATGTAATGGGACACACGTGTGTACACTCCGGGGTAGCCAGGCTCACCACACTTATTCCCGAAGGATACCACTCCTATCTGCAGCCAGCGGCCTTCTGGCCCCTTCAGCATCAGAGGACCTCCTGAGTCACCCTATCACAAAGATCAAACTGTTAGTTATTCTTCATCTTCATTAAATATCAACACTATCTTACGAATAGCATCAGAAAAGATTACATGTAACAATACATTAGTTATCTATAAATCACCACGTTCTTGACATCAGTTTAAGTTACATAAGATTTCTGACTTTGAGGTTTTCAATGCAATGAGTAAATTTATTTAAAAAAAATCTTGAATCTTCGAAAAGACTTTAGTTTCACTTTATGGTGCCATGTTTTATGTAAAAAAAGAAATAAAATTTTAGCGGATGTCCTTGTTGGACGTGCTGATGATTTTGATTGTTTGGTATTTAAAATAAAATACGTCGATTAGCAATGCGGAAAGTGAGAGTGAATAATCAATGAATAGTAAACAGTGAGAAATAGTCAAATGATTAATGATTCTTTATTTATCGGTAAGTAGGTATTTATACATATTCAGAACGGGGCGCGTGAGTGCGCCCGCAATATATTTTTATCTCACTCCTGTGCGTGCAGAGATGGTCGCAGACGTCGCGAATAATATTGTGGGTAGATAATTTGTTGGCGAAAACGGCGAGACAGCGCGATGCGTTCTCTTTCTACTGTGGAATGTATCGTAAATAGTATTTGCGGGTAAATAATATTAATGTTCTGGTATGCGACCTTTGGACATATCCGAAGGTCGTTTCGTCGGTCGTTGACCGTGCGTGTTGACAATATTCAGGGACGACCGTAGTTCCTACAAAATAAACAAATAAAACACTTATTTTATATTTTTGTGTTCCCCACTGGTTTATTTCGAGTTAACTACCGGTTTCGTACACCTCCCTCCGTCTTCATCGTCAGGTAAAGATACACTTTGAGTTTGAGTTGAGTTTATCTTCACCTGACGATGAAGACGGAGGGAGGTGTACGAAACCGGTAGTAAACTCAATATAAACCAGTGGTGAACACAACACATATAAAATAAGTGTTTTATTTATTTATTTTATTTCTTTTTTACATTATCAAAATTTATTTAACAGTATCTAGTTATTTAGATGATTTTAACCAAATGTGTTTTAACCTTTAATTAAATAAAAAAAATAATTTAACCTCTAATTATATAAAAAATGTAACGCTCTAGCGATTCGAGTAAACATACAGTTGATTAGTAAATTAGCGATGTTTCAAAGGTCTCCACAACATCACTAAAATATGTGGGTCCGCGCTTCCCAATGTTATTGCCGTGTTACAATACCGGCGCTTAGCAGCTGTGTCTGTCAAATATTGAGAAAGCTTGTTCATATAGCCATCTTGTGTAGCAAAATGTTTATAGCATTTCAACTTTTAAAATAAAATAACATCTTAAAACTCCCAATAATCACGGATAATCAGTTTCTCCCAATAATCACGGATAATCAGTGCTCTACTGTATTTAAAAAATAAAATTGAAAATTTTTATTTCTTCTTCTTCTTCGATGGCTCTACAACTCATATCGGGCCTTGGCCTCCATCAATCCTCGCCTCCAACTCCTCCTGTCTCCCGCCGCGGCCTTCCAATCTGTCACCTGTAGCAGTTGGGCCGCGTCCTTTTTCCCCTCATCCTCCCATCGCAGCCTAGGTCTTCCGGCCTTTCTTCTTCCGCCCGGATGTCCCTCAAGGATGACGGCATTCTCTACACATGCCCAGCCCATCTCAGTCTGCTCAGTCTAGCATATACAGAGAGCCTGGTAGCTTTATAAATATTATACAGTTCATCATTGTATCCTATTCTTCAAGTTTCGCCATCGTTCACGGGTCCCAGGATTTTACATAACACATTTTATTTACAAAAATAAATTAACAGATACAATGACTTAGTTTTTTAAAATCAGTTTACAGTTTTAGTTGTACAATTTGTAAAGAAAATGAAAGCGGATATTACATCAGAAAGATAAACCAATATAATAATGAAGGAATAATTAGACAATGATCTCACCTGACAAGCATCTACTCCACCTTCTGAGTACCCTGCGCAGATGAACCCTTCCGAGATGGGCTGGAAATAGGCCCTGTCGCAGTCCCGGTTCCTCCACACAGGCAGCGAAGCCTGCCGCTGTGCCGTACTCTCGCGGCCCCCATAGCGCGCCGTACCCCATCCCACCACCGTGGCCCGCCGTCCAGCCCAACTCTCACCCGCCTGAGGTCCGTTGGGCAGACATAGTGGGATTACATACTTGTTCTTCACCACACGACCTGAAAGTATTACTATCAGGATCATGAACTATTCCAACTTTCACCGAATTATTTAGATCAGTGGTTCGCAAACTTTTATTTAATTGTATCACCTGATGAAGGTTACAAATAGTGATGTACCATCAGTACACCTCTCGACACTCTCCTCCACCCCTAACCATTCATAAACAAATTTTCCTCGTAAAGGTATCTATGCCCACCCTTTTTACTCGTTGTATAATTAATATACTTTTTACTCGTTGTAGAATTTGTTTAAATGTTTATCTGGCTGAGCGCCGCGCTAACCTGACCAAGTTGACAAGTTAAAAATATGATATTAAACGCGTATCGATCTAGATAGCTGGACTTGTCACAATAATGCCTGATGAATGACATATACCTGTGGAGTGTCTCCATCCTGACCTAAACAGACTCTTCACAAAGATGGGTCGGACCTGGGACAACCTATTCAAATTTGAGATCTTGGACGCCTTTACCTACGCCTGTGGGGAGCTGTAAAACATTGACCACCTCTAAATATGTAATGGCCCAATGAAATGTGATTTTGACGATATCCTACAGGCAAGTGACTGCGGTGTTGCCTTCGCCAAGCACTAGGGAGACCTCCTTTAATGAAGTTACGGTATGAGTTGAAAATTATCTGGGCTATCACACTTCAGAAATTGTAGCACGGGTCCTATGACAGTTCATAAATTTTCCCCAATACAACCTTGTAACAACGTTCAGTAACTTAAATTATGTTATCAACTTTAATATAAGCCTCGATTCTAATAAATAGCAAGTTATTTAGGTAAATACATTACATAAAACTAACAATAATGGCAAATTAATACATCTTGTTACAAATTAGCCAAAATGTGGCAGTTTGTTAAAATCAAATACAATAATATTTGGTGACGTTTGTCAAAAGTCACTACGTTAGTCATCGTTGGCTAGGGATGGGGTATACGATAATTGAATTTTCGATTTTTTTATACCCAAAATTAAATGTTCGTAATTACGAGAAGTATTAATTCATAGTGGATCTTGGTCTAATTAAAGATAGATACAAATCACACAATACATTAGAAAGTCAGTATAGTGAAAATTAGGAATTAAAACGTCAGTTTAGAGAAGATAAAAATTCAATTCATAAAAAAACTGTTGATTTGTAAAAAAAAACGATTTTACCCCATCCCTTTGATACATGACGTTTAAAACGTCACAGGACCCATCCTACATTTTCTGAAGTATAATACAATGATTTTTTTCTGACAATTTAGGACTAGGACACAAAGGGTATCTACCAGGATGCCGAGACAAATTATTCAAAACCGGCACTGTTCCGGTCAAAGTGAGATATCTGGTCTGATCATATTCCCCAACAAAACTATAAAGGCAGGATAACCATTTATGATGCAGTGAAATGAAAGTCACGACCATTGTTGAAGATTCTATCACTGTTATAAATAAGCTAATCAAACAAATATATTATTAAAATAAGAAAGAAATTGTTATATCACCTTCTAGTACGAGTATGGCGATGTCATTGTAAAAGCCAACCCTGGAGAACTCGGGATGTGCGCGGACCTCTGCCACACGTAACGTTACGGGCCGTGAGGGCTCGTCCTCCCGCTGCAGATCCACGTCGCCCAACCGCACAGTGAACTGCCGAGCTGCAAACCTGAATACAACACAATGGCGTTACACCTAATAACATTATTTTGAGCACACAGAGAAAGTAATTATATTATTTCGAGGTCAATAATATTTTAAGGAGTTCCGCAAGAAAGTATTCTTGGGACACATACTCGTATATCAAGTAAGAGTGAATTGCAGCAATATTATACAAACATTTACTAAAACATCTACCTGTTAGTTTAGATACAAAACAATATTTCATCCCTTAAGAATAATGAGTCAATGAAAGACAAAGTTCATTATTTACATTTGCCGTATTGGCCCGATTATAGGGTGACTTTGATTATAAGGCGACCCCCCTATTTTTTTATCTGCTTTTTGGAGAAAAAAATATTTCCCTCACCATTATAATATTATGAAAAATAAAATGCAAAAGGTTTAACGAAAAATATTTATTAAAACAATGTACCCAGATAATAGTCAAGTACACGTTTAAACATGAAAAGAAGAAATAAAAAAGTCCAACTACAGTAGCTAATCAGATCAGTCAGATCACATATGACTATAGCATCCTCAGCATCAGGCTTATCTCATCTTCAGTGATATTATCGTCTTCGGAATCCTCAATCATATTTTCCCATAAAATATCATCTTCAGCACCGTCCATTTTATTGGACATGCAACATTTTTTAAATCCATTGATGATGGTTTTCATTGGAAATTTGATGAATTGTGACTCGAATATAAGGCGACCCCCCTATTTACGTGTCGCCTTTTTAAATAAAAACCTCGCCTCGTATAGTCGGGTTAATACGGTACTACAACTGATGTCGTTCAAAAAAGTTAGAGAATACCACCATTGGTCTTAACAAACACTTATTGAAAGTAGCTTTTTTTAAATCTCTACTTCTGCAGGATGTGTGAATATCTGTATAATCTCTGTACTTGGTTCAATTCTACTGAGATATATTGTAAGGTCAAATCTTATCACTCAAATCATTAGAAAATTGATGATTTCAAAATCCTGATGGGCCATCTTGAGTAAGTCAATTGATTTCAAAGTTTAAGTTAGTACTCACGGTCTCTGCCTAGAATCTCTGGTGCAATGCGCCGCTGTGAGAATATGCCGGTCTGCTAGCAGTGCACCACCGCACCAGAACTCGGTGCGTGTAGGTCCGCTGAGGAATACAGCCGCCATCCAGGGCCAAGCACCCGAGGCCGCCTCGCTACCGCCCACCACACGCCCTGAGCTCCATTCTGGCTCACCACATTCTGCAACATCGAGCATAAAGTAAGACATGTCAGGCACCAGGCTATTTTGCTCTATAGACAAGGTGAACTACTTAATTAACAAAAACTTCGAATTTTAAGAACAGGTGTTGTGTAGAAAAATAAAAAGCAAACTTGTTATTCTTAAATTTACTTTAAATCGCAAGAACATTAAAATCTCATTTTGTGTAGCTTCTCATTTGGAAATTGTATCACCCATTCAAACAGGCCAAGTACTGATATACCTGAGTAAGTTTAATTGATATAGTCACCAAGCAAAATAGACTTTTTTCCAACAGTAGAACTTGTCACCAGTTTCCTATTTCAAGGTCTGTTTGTCTTTAAACATGGTGATAAAATCTCATTTTTGAAATACGAGTAGGTACCTATTTTAACTAATGGATTTCAAAGGATTAAATTTTTTTAAATGTAAATTAATAAATTTCAAATTACCTTCAGGGTTGACATAATTGGTGTAGTTCATGAATGCACTAGTGTTGGAGACAGTGGCTAATTGAGTGCTCACCACAGGTAGGCGGGTGGTAGTAATGGGCCTAGCAGTGGTGTAACGTGTCGGGGGTGGAGGCCGGTACACTGCGGGGGCAGTCACAGGCTTCCTTGTTGTCACGGGCAAAGCCAGAATAGGCCTGCTAGTAGTCAGCACCGTAGTCACTGGCGCTGGTAGCTCGTTGAACCCGACACCCAATTCCGGACAGCACACACCAGGGACAAACAGACTCTTGAAGCACAAACTCTGCCTCAGGTTGCCAAGGTTCAGCAGCAACTGGGGACAGTTGCTCAGGTCCTCGCAGGTCCCTGGTTTTCCTTCAGGAGTGGTGCAGGACCGGGCACCTGAATCGTTTCTATCTGTTAGTTTACTTCCAGGAATCACTTGTGGTAACGCTTGTCTGACAAACGGAGCTATCTTTTCCGTCACATTCTTTCCTAGTACGTTTTTACTGATCGTGTACAGTGCATTCGGTAAATTGTCATCGTCTTCAGTATCGTCATCTTCGTCATCGTCTTTCTCATCTCTATTATCTACCATGTCGACTAGATAGTGTCCCACAGTATTGATAGCTCCAAGTGTCTCAGATATGGCTGAAAATGCTGAATCTGACAACAGGCGACCCTCGTTGTTTTTAATTTCTCCCGCTGCTGGTCCCAGTGCTCTGTTAGTCTCAACATAGTCTTTCCCGTCACTTCTGTATACCCTTT
This sequence comes from Odontocerum albicorne, assembly GCA_949825065.1. NCBI lineage: Eukaryota > Metazoa > Arthropoda > Insecta > Trichoptera > Odontoceridae > Odontocerum > Odontocerum albicorne. Next base: position 1,530,517 of record OX463849.1, read on the forward strand.
TGCCCTGGCTGGCTTCATGTGAGGAGAAGGAGCTTAGCAGACCCTCAGTGTGAAGCGTGAGCGTGTCTCGGGGGGGCTGGCTGCCGAGGTGGATAGAGTTGGCTCTCCTGTACAGGGGGACAGGACCGGGAGGTGGTGACCAGCCCCATGAGGGCGCGGGAGGAGGAGCTCCTCCCGGCAGAGGTTGCCATGATGTGAACTGAAATGAATTTACTGCAAAATGGTAAAGCAAGCGGTTGAATTTTATTAATACATTTTTATTCATATGATTTATGGATATACGTATATATTTAAAAAATCAACCACACATTTTCTCGTTTTTAAATATTTGAATAGTTAAGTGTTACAAGAACCGGTACAGGTTTACATAAATTGACTTTTTTATGACTATACTTAACTATGAAATTTGAGTTTTTCTAATTTGACATTCTTTCTAATTAATCAATGATGTGTTTGGTTGGTTGGACATATTTGCATATGAGCATATATGTCTATAAACATGTATTGGGTGTTAACATAAGTTGTGTCCGTTTTTTTTTTTTCAATTTAAAAATGAGCACCAAAAGTAAAACAAAATACTTCATTCGAAAGAAAATTGTTTGCTTTAACGTCACATATATTATTTTATTTGATTACAAGCCTTCAAAATGGAATGTCAAGTAGACGAAAGTGAGCATTTTCGACACCTCCTTCTGTTCGCATTCAATCGAGGGAATAAAGCTGCCAAAGCTGCTCGCGATATTTGCGAAGTGTACGGTGAAGATGCTATGAATGAAAGGACAGGTCGTCGATGGTTTTTGCATTTCAAAGACGGTAATTTCGAACGGCGGGCTTATTGCAATACGACATATTTTACAACCAACCAGCTTATACAGTTTGTTTTAACGGTAATACAATGATATTCTTTTTTTTAAGAATAAATATGACCGAAATCATAGGTATTCTTATACCCCCGAATACTAGACGGAAAAAATGCCTGTGTCATATGAGGGAAGTAGCAAAGCGCAAGGTTCGAACCGGCGCCCTTCGGCACAGACTCCAGTGCGTTACCACGTAGCCACACACCTCTTTTCTTCAGTCATTTCCCTCTTACATTTTATTGTGAGAAGAAATTCATGGGAAATAGTCTAAAGCAAAAAAATATATACATCACATTAAAATTATTTCTTAATTGTTTATATTTATATGATTTATGAAAGATTTCAGATTTAATAATGTAGAACCAAATATTAGAATATTCAATAATATATTACACGCAATACAGCATTTGTATAGATGGCGCCCCTATAGGCAGTTTGCAACTTGCAACCCTCCTTGCCCCACCCCATAGTATATGTAATTTAAAAAATGCTTACGCTTTCCCTTTCGGATGATGCTGTATTCCACGCCACACAACAAACCTCTACAGTTTACTTCTTACATTCTGCTCCATCTATGATGTCATTGAAGTTTACCTCTTACATTCTGCTCCATCTATGATGTCATTGAAGTTTACCTCTTACATTCTGCTCCATCTATGATGTCATTGAAGTTTACCTCTTACATTCTGCTCCATCTATGATGTCATTGAAGTTTACCTCTTACATTCTGCTCCATCTACATATGATGTCATTGAAGTTTACCTCTTACATTCTGCTCCATCTATGATGTCATTGAAGTTTACCTCTTACATTCTGCTCCATCTACATATGATGTCATTGAAGTTTACCTCTTACATTCTGCTCCATCTACATATGATGTCATTAAAGTTTACCTCTTACATTCTGCTCCATCTACATATGATGTCATTGAAGTTTACCTCTTACATTCTGCTCCATCTACATATGATGTCATTGAAGTTTACCTCTTACATTCTGCTCCATCTACATATGATGTCATTGAAGTTTACCTCTTACATTCTGCTCCATCTACATATGATGTCATTGAAGTTTACCTCTTACATTCTGCTCCATCTACATATGATGTCATTGAAGTTTACCTCTTACATTCTGCTCCATCTACATATGATGTCATTGAAGTTTACCTCTTACATTCTGCTCCATCTATGATGTCATTGAAGTTTACCTCTTACATTCTGCTCCATCTATGATGTCATTGAAGTCCATATTCACTGTTTCTTTATTGAATATTTTTGTAACCTATTTATGAATCTTTGGGCGCCCCTTGGGCTTGGTGCCCCTAGGAAAATGCCTAGGTTTGCCTGTTAGCTAGCGTGGCTCTGATTACATGGCTTGACAACCTTCATGTCATAGTTGGTAAGATGCATGTCTTCTGACCTGAAGGTTGCGGGTTCGGATTTTAGGTATTCCTCCGTAATACATTGACACATTGAATGAAAAGAATAATATTAATAATAATTAGCACTTATCGGCCACATCAGAGATATTTTGTGATAATCGGGAATAAATTCACCAATACAATCAAACGTGTGCCAGTGTGTAACGTAGGTATATTCATTCTAAAAAACCGCTATGGGTGAGGAAGCGACGCTAATCACGTCTCGGAGCGCAAGAAATAGAATCTCAGTTCGCAGTTGTTTCTGCCTTCGAGGTATAACATATGGTACGCAGTATTAGTGTTCCGAGTCCCGTCTCAGTAGCTCGCGGGCATTCGTTTGAGGTGGTCTCTTCGCCCGTTTTGTGAACGGCGGCCGATGTTTTTTTCATGTTTTCAGCAATTAAATTTAAATTATTGTCACTTTTGACTTCAAATTTTATTAATTTAAGCGATTGGCTATGAATATTCTTATTTTTATGATTTTAAATCGCTCATTTTTACATGTGTATTGAACACACAGCGCCGGAACGCGCGGATTTTTTTAGCACAGAAAGGGAAAGGTTAATGAATTAATTAATGTTTTTTCACCAATCACATTAATCACCATGACATATATTTCTACCTCTTATCTCGATGCTCTCTTCAGACAGAATAATTCCAGTCTTTTACAAGAGTAATGTGTATGTTTTGAACAAGAACTAGGTGTGTAAGTATTGTTATCAGATTAACACTTTGTTTTCCCAACATCAACGGGAATCGAACCCGACACTTCCGGGTGGAAGTCAAGCGTCTTGCCATCATGGGTTGGAAGATTGAAATTTGTTTGGTATAACCACGGTCTAGTGATCATCCGGCTTTACTTAATGTTGTGAATATGAATGGATGTAGATAAATGTAAAAATGGTAAAAATAATGCGTACCTACCCTGACGCTTTTCTCTATGCCCACTGCAGCCGGGAGAATCAAACACCAACAGTAGACCTGTAAAAAAAATTGTTCAGAACCACATTAGAATAAATGTGCATGTTAAGGCTGGGTTCCTATTTATTTATCGATATATTTACTAAACACTTCATTGTTTAAAAAATCTAGTGGATTTATTGCCAGGAGGCAATCTCTTCCAACCAATCAAAGTAAATTGAGGATGTCGCAAAAATTATTCACATGTACAAAATTCATAAACAATATACATTTTAAAAATGAAAGGGAGATATCATCAATCAAAGGAAGGGATGGTGGAGAAGAAAACAAAATCGGGGATGAAACACGTTGCATTACTGACTTGAAATTAAGATTTTTTTTAGTTGACGGAACTGGTTCCAGAGTCTCGGCGCATGGAGAGTAAAGGACAACATAAAAAAAGAAAAGCGGTGAACTGATAAAGCCAATAAAAATCTCTGCTTGAGCATAGCGCAAGCCCATAATCGGAAATCTCTGCTTGAGCATAGCGCAAGCCCATAATCGGAAATCTTTGCTTGAGCATAGCGCAAGCCCATTATCGGAAATATCTGCTTGAGCATAGTGCAAGCCCATGATCGGAAATATCTGCTTGAGCATAGCGCAAGCCCATTATCGGAAATATCTGCTTGAGCATAGCGCAAGCCCATTATCGGAAATCTCTGCTTGAGCATGGCGCAAACCTATGATCGGAAATCTCTGCTTGAGCACAGCGCAAGTCCATAATCGGAAATATCTGTTTGAGCATAGTGCAAGCCCATTATCGGAAATATCTGCTTGAGCATAGTGCAAGCCCATTATCGGAAATATCTGCTTGAGCACAGCGCAAGTCCATAATTGGAAATATCTGTTTGAGCATAGTGCAAGCCCATTATCGGAAATATCTGCTTGAGCATAGTGCAAGCCCACTATCGGAAATCTCTGCTTGAGCATAGCGCAAGCCCATGATCAGAAAGACGTTGAATACTCGTATTCTCGGTGAGATAAGAGAGGGTAACAGGGCAGCTAAGGATATTATACAAGAGTGACAATATGCGAATTTTGTGTATATTTCTCATGTTCAATCAGTTTTTGATAAATAGAAGTGTAACTTGGACTTGGCAGAAGAAGGAAACAGTAAGCTTAATGCTGTGGAGATGTGTGCACTAAGGAAAATTTATAGAGTGTCAATATATGGTTGTGTGTGCGTTATCTTCTCATTCATTTTTATAATACTGCTTAATTATTTCCATATGTTGTGTTGTGGTTTTCATGTGTGAACATCATTTTTATAATACTGCTTAATTATTTCAATGTGTTGTGTTGTGGTTTTCATGTGTGAACATAATTTTTATAATACTGCTTAATTATTTCCATGTGTTGTGTTGTGGTTTTTATGTGTGAACATCATTTTTATAATACTGCTTAATTATTTCCATGTGTTGTGTTGTGGTTTTTATGTGTGAACATCATTTTTATAATACTGCTTAATTATTTCCATGTGTTGTGTTGTGGTTTTCATGTGTGAACATAATTTTTATAATACTGCTTAATTATTTCAATGTGTTGTGTTGTGGTTTTCATGTGTGAACATCATTTTTATAATACTACTTAATTATTTCCATGTGTTGTGTTGTGGTTTTCATGTGTGAACATCATTTTTATAATACTGCTTAATTATTTCAATGTGTTGTGTTGTGGTTTTCATGTGTGAACATCATTTTTATAATACTACTTAATTATTTCCATGTGCTGTGTTGTGGTTTTCATGTGTGAACATCATTTCCCATTTGTCATTTTACTTTTGTAAAATTTGGACTCCTTGAGACTTTTCTTTTATTCGTTCTTGTCGACAGTTAACCTGAGGTGGTATACTCGTATGTGGGTTTACTTTTTATTTTGTTTTCTACCACATATTTTGTTTTTTTTAGTCTAGATGTACATGGGTGTGGGCTGAAAGCCCCCCCGATGTCCTTGCAGTCGGGCTCGCCCTACATTAGTGGGGTGTATCTCGGTCAGGGGAATGTTTATAGGATGAGCTCGAACCTTTTAATGTATTCTATCTTAAATGTGTTATCTGCAATTTGTTTTGAGATGTATGTGCGATACTCGGAATGAGTTTATTATATGATATATATGTACACATTGTGTTGCTGTCAGAGAACCTTTATTTGTTTGTTTGAATTGATCTGAGGCGGTATTTGTGGATTTGTTGTTTTTTCTGGCATCTATTTATTTTCTGTTTTTATTCTTCTTCTTATTCTACATGTGCAAGGGTGTGGGCTGAAAAACATCTGGTGTCCCCGTGGCTGGGCTTGCCCTATATTGGTGGGGTGTATCTTGGCCGAGGGGATGTTATAAGATGAGCCCAGACATTTTGATAGCTTCTATCTTAAATGTATTTTCTGCATTTTATGTGTTTTTGAAGTGTATTTAAATATATTATGCACATACTATGTTGCTAGGTGGTTTGATCATGTGGAACGAATGAATGAAGAAAGACTAACAAAACAAATATATAGTTATGCTAATATGTATGGAAGGCGCGGTAGAGGAAGATCAAGGAGAGTATGATTGCATCCAGTGAATGATACTTTGAAATATGAAAATGTAAGAACGAAGAGAAATAGTAGAGTTTGTATAACAAGGTGTATGGATTTGTATAAAGCGAAATATATGTGTCGAGATAAGAAAGTCGTACGCTCTGACATCTCTGTCTATCCCATCAGGGAAACGGTGTGATAGTATATGCATGTATTAGTTGCACAAATGACGACCGCCAGGTTTATTGCTGTCAATCTCTTTCAACCAACCAGACAGGAGTTACCAATGTCGTGCCAATTACTAGACGAAATATTACAACGTATTTAGGCAACAAATGCATTTGGATGGTTAGGACACGTAGAAAAAGCGAATGAAGAATGGGAAGACCGATATGATATGACCAAATTTACCATTGGATGATCAGGTGTAGTAATTCATCCAAGGCAAAATAGAAGGCCGAAGAGGTGTTGGCAGGAAGCAAATCTCCTGGCTCCGCAATATACGTGATTGGACTGACATAAGGGGTGTTGTAGATCTTTTTCGGGCTGCCGGGGACAAAGATATCTACTCTCAAGTGATATTCAACGTTGGGGGGACCTGACATGACACTGAGAAGGAGATGACCAAATTAATCAAATTCGGAAATTCGTAAAAGTGACTCCTTGTCTTCTTTACCTACCCCGGCAAAGAAACGGCATGATGGTATGTATTAATGTAATTATTGTAAAGCAGCGAATGTTCACAGCATACTAGAATCTATTTCTAAGCCGCCAGAGCAATTTATAATAATCATTCTCATAATTTGTTTTGTTCTGAAAGTGATTTTTTAATTGCGAGACATACTTCTGTTAACATTGTATATTTAACTTTCGATCTTCGTTGTTAACACAAAAGGCCTACTTCTTATTTAATCAGGGATGGACATCCTCAGTTATTTTTAATTCGGATTATAATCAGGGTAGACATCTTCAATCAATCGTACTCGATCACTCATGATCGAGTACGATTGATTGAAGATGTCTATTGGTATAGAATTGATTGAACGATCAATCAATCAATCATACTCGATCATGAGTGATCGAGTACGATTGATTGAAGATGTCTATTGGTATAGAATTGATTGAAAGATCGATCAATCAATCGTACTCGATCATGAGTGATCGAGTACGATTGATTGAAGATGTCTATTGGTATAGAATTGATTGAACGATCGATCAATCAATCGTACTCGATCATGAGTGATCGAGTACGATTGATTGAAGATGTCTATTGGTATAGAATTGATTGAAGATGTATATCGGTATAGAACGGTATAGAAGTCTATCGATATAGAACCTCCGTGATCGAATTGGTAAGACGCCTGCCGACACATACATATTTGCTCAATATTATTATGTTAAAATGAACCAAAATATTGAATCAGGTACATAATGACATCTCACCATGTCTTCGTCGCCAAGAATTGGATGCATTCATGGCCACTGCATTTGCTGCAGACCTGAGGAACCCTCTCCATTTACAGGGAATGACAGTGAGTTATGTATTATTTTGCAGTTTTTCTACTATCATTTTGTGATAAAAACCAACATTGTTTTATGTGCGAATTTCTTTTAGAATCCTTTTTGATCAACTTTAATAAACCCAATATGCTTTACACGTGTCGTTATTTTTATCTGAGTTTTAATCTAATAAATCCAATATGCTTTACATGTGTCTTAATTTTTATCTGAGTATTATTATAATAAATCCAATATGCTTTACATGTGTCTTTATTTTTACCTGAGTATTATTATAATACATCCAATATGCTTTACATGTGTCTTTATTTTTATCTGAGTATTATTATAATAAATCCAATATGCTTTGCATGTGTCTTTATTTTTATCTGAGTGAATACACATTCAAAAAACATTGACAAATGTATCTCTTCGTGAATGTTCATATTTTTTATTAAATTATGACTAAATAATTTAATAAAAAATATGAAATCCATCAGCAAGTTTTGGCATATTGTTACATAACAGGATAAATATGAAATCCATCAGCAAGTTGTGGCATATTGTTACATAACAGGAGAAATCCATCAGCAAGTTGTGGCATATTGTTACATAACAGGAGAAATCCATCAGCAAGTTGTGGCATATTGTTACATAACAGGAGAAATATGAAATCCATCAGCAAGTTGTGGCATATTGTTACATAACAGGAGAAATACTGTAAAACAAATTGAGAATAGAATGTACGGTGCATAGTACAGTACCCGGCGGTAAGTAATACACATCGGGCTTAAGAAAGAGACTGTCGGCCATAATCTGCTAACTTCAGCATTGTAGAGCGTCGTCTCTGTCGCACGATGCGCTACGCTTACGCTTGACAACGACTGACAAATCGCGACGGAACACGTGTATGAATGACAGAGACGACACTCTACAAAGCCGAAGTTAGTCGATTATGTCAGTCGACAGTCTCTTTCTTAAGCCCGATGTGTATTACTTACCGCCGGGTACTGCTTGTGCAAACTTCATATAAACAATAGTGTAGCTACCTTAATTTATCAGATATTCTGGAAGATGACTTGAATAATGCAGTTTTGTTAATTTAATACCTGCCAACGTTTCCTTCTTTCGAAATATAATTTATTTGATCTAAGCATATTCGTTTTGTTAGTATTTGGTAATGAAAAAATATATACTTATATGCTAAATAATTAAATACCACATAGGTGAAACCTACTCACGCAATTCGTCCTTATTTAAAAGTATTTAATTCGTTTTCGTTGTTAAATATCAGCGTTTTAGGTTGTGTGCTGGCATAAGCATTGCAACACATGGAAATGAAAAGCGAGTCGAGTCCAAAGTGCTATGTTGCAAGGTCCCATCATGCTATGGAAATCCCTGCTGTTGTTAGTCAGGGTTTCTCAACGTCTCAAGTTCCATGGACCTTTTTGGCAATCAGAATTTATGATGAAAGTAAGATAAATGCTGTGGAGATGGGTCAACTATACTAGAGAAAATGTAGCACGGTCCCTGTGACAGTTCACAAATTAGCCCCAATACAACCTTATAACGACGTTCAGTAATTTTAATTATTTTATCAACTTTAATATAAGCCTCGATTCTATTAAATAGCAAGTTATTTAGGTAAATACATTACATAAAACTAACAATAATGACAAATTAATACATCTTGTTACAAATTAGCAAAAATTTGGCAGTTTGTTAAAATCAAATAATATTTGGTAACGTTTGTCAAAAGTCACTACGTTAGTCTGCATTGGCTAGGGATGGGGTATACGATAATTGGATTTTCGATTTTTTTTTATACCTAAAATTAAATGTTCGTAAATAGTATTAATTCATAGTGGATCTTGGCCTATTTAAAGATAGATACAAATCAAACAATACATTAGAAAATCAGTGTAATGAAAATTAGGAATTAAAACGTCAGTTTAGAGAAAAACAATTTTTCAATTTATAAAAAAACGACTTGATTTGTAAAAAAAAAATTATTTTACCCCTTCCCTTTGAGACATGACATTTCAAACGTCACATGGACCATCCTACATTTTCTCTAGTATAATAAAAAAATGACGTCCGTGACCTAGTTGTCTTAGACGCTTGTCTTCCAGCCCGTGAAGTATGAAACCCAGATTAGTTTTAAAAGGTTCCAGTTTTCCCTTAGTATCAGATTTAAAAAAGGATTCCAGTTTGGTTTAAACTAAAGGCCTCATTAACACCTTTCTGGTTGTTAGGAAGAGATTACCACGTGACAATAAACCCACCAGGCTGTACTGTATACGACGAAAATGTTAGACAATAAAAAAGAATGTGAAGTGTCAATGTATAAAAGAAGGCGGAACGAAGACATCAGAAACGAATGCATGATTTAAATTGACATTTTAACTGAAGTGAAGAAATTACCTTTAACCCTTACAGGCTTATTGGTACACGTTATGTACCACCTTTTTTGACGCAGTACTGCACAGTGGTATACGCAATGTACCACTTATTAAACCTCTCTCTATTGCTGCACGAACGCTCAGATTATGTACCACTTCGTATAATATAATACTTATGATTCATATCCGCACAGCTGCAGGTCTGGTCCTGTTCAAATTAATTTAACTTCTAATATTATTGACAGTTAGTTGTTCTTGGTGTGCCGACTTGTGCGTATGAAAGAAAACGTTATATACTCGTATTTGTATTAAATTTTAATAAAAAATAGTTGTGTTGTGATAAAATTGACTTCAGTAATTGTGATAAATTTATATTTAGGTTAAAAATTAATTTGGTGGTGCATTAAAAGTACCAGTGGAAATATGGACTAGTGGTACATAAGTTGTACCACCTCACCAGGAGTTCCTTGACTTACCGAGGAAGTGGAAATATGTTAATTTAGCATTTGTATGTATCATTTTTCAAACACATTAAAGAAAATAATGAGAAACTTGACTTTTTATTTTTTTGTGCAGGCTGAGTAAAAATAAGTGAAGTTTACCTGTGCCTGTAAGGGTTAAGATGATTTGTGCATGTGGAGAAAATGAATGACGAAAGAGTGACTAAGCGAGTATACAAGTCGGAAGTGCAAGGTGTGCGTGTAAGAGATAGATTAAGGTAAAAATGTCTGGATCCAATAGACCAGGTTTTAAAATAAGGTTAAGTGAGAAGTATGAATAAAAGAAGGCTGCGCATGACGAGTTGTATGAATAATGTGGAGTAGGAGTAAGTTGTGTACGTGGATAGAAAATTAAGAAGATCAGTTCACGTTCTCATAGAACTCTTAACATTTGTCTGACTTTTTACGTTTCTTCTTTCATCGTTCAACCATATAACGCACATACTTTTTCTTTCACATTTTTCTATCATCATAACATTGGATTTTGCAACACTCATTCAAACCTTTATCTTCGCATCTCTCAAGTAACTTACTTATTAAACTGCGTAAATGTTTGTTTAAGATTTATTTTCAACCTACGTAAGTACGATCATATAACTTCATACCAGAAGGCATTGAACTGGTTGAATGTTAGAAATAGACGCCAAATTCATATACTGTATCTATTGGATAATGTCCTTAACTGTCCCACCGCCCCCTCTTATCTCGCCGAAAATCTATCAATCGACCTCTAATGGCTCCATATACTATGGATTGAGATCCCCTGTCGTAGATGAAGGCAAAACCTCATACCACATTGACATTGTGTATTGCGTCAGTACAAGGCGGAGTCGGAGAAGCCGTGCCCAACATACAAAGGGAGTAATGAAATAGATGTAATGGGTTTTTTTGGGTCACCTGACCCAGGGTTTATTCTCATATGAAATACTCATTCATGTAAGAAATCTAGAGACTATCATTCTCATATGAGATACTCACTCATGTAACAAATCTAGAGACTATCATTCTCATATGAGATACTCATTCATGTAAGAAATCTAGAGACTATCATTCTCATATGAGATACTCATTCATGTAACAAATCTAGAGACTATCATTCTCATATGAGATACTCATTCATGTAACAAATCTAGAGACTATCATTCTCATATGAGATACTCACTCATGTAACAAATCTAGAGACTATCATTCTCATATGAGATACTCATTCATGTAAGAAATCTAGAGACTATCATTCTCATATGAGATACTCACTCATGTAACAAATCTAGAGACTATCATTGTCATATGAGATACTCATTCATGTAACAAATCTAGAGACTATCATTCTCATATGAGATACTCATTCATGTAAGAAATCTAGAGACTATCATTCTCATATGAGATACTCATTCATGTAACAAATCTAGAGACTATCATTCTCATATGAGATACTCATTCATGTAACAAATCTAGAGACTATCATTCTCATATGAGATACTCATTCATGTAAGAAATCTAGAGACTATCGTTTAAAGGTTGAATTATTGACAAAAATATTTGCTAGATGCAGGTAATAAGGTATGTTTTTGGAAGAGGTATCGATCACGTAAAAACACGGGACCCAGACTCAAAGCAAATCTAGTTTATCACGTTAAAACACGGGACCGGGACTCAAAGCAAATCTAGTTTATCACGTTAAAACACGGGACCGGGACTCAAAGCAAATCTAGTTTATCACGTTAAAACACGGGACCGGGACTCAAAGCAAATCTAGTTTATCACGTTAAAACACGGGACCGGGACTCAAAGCAAATCTAGTTTATCATGTTAAAACACGGGACCCAGACTGAAAGCAAATCTAGTTTATCATGTTAAAACACGGGACCCAGACTGAAAGCAAATCTAGTTTATCACGTTAAAACACGGGACAGGGATGCAAAGCAAATCTTGTTTATCACGTTAAAACACGGGACCGGGATGCAAAGCAAATCTTGTTTATCACGTTAAAACACGGGACCGGGATGCAAAGTGTAAAAAGAATATCTAATATATTTACTTGTATGGTTGATAATATTATTTACAATGCAGTAACAAGTTATACAACATATAGCGTGTTACTTAAAAGTTAATTGCTCGGTAATCGTTTTAAATTTATTGAAAACTCACGTCAGTTTCATTTTCTTGCACGTCTTCATTCCGTCTAATGAACATAACACCAATAAATAAATCAATTCATGTTTTTTCTGAATATTCTACCGTGTTTTAAACTGTCAGCAGGGCCGACGCTCTAATACGAGCAAAGGGGGAGATGCAATTATTGTGGCGGCCAAATACTAACTCAAGATATTCCTCTTTCCTTTTTTGAAACAGCATTCAAGTAATCAGTGAAAATAAATTATTTTGGAAGATAACTTTAATTTTTCATACCACTCTCAAAGAACTGAGAGTTACGGAGGGATAGTCGATAATATGCCTATTGTAAGAGCTCCAATGCGTTGTACTATGCCAGCTACAATGGTATGTCTCTAGTTAGATATATGGGTGGCGTGTACAGCTTTAGGAATCACTTAAAGACAACTCTTTTCGGAAATATTATAAAAAAAACATGATTATATATTATATGAACATCACACATATGCACTACACTCCACCTAAAGCCGAATGTTTTATTATAATATATCGGGAAATCTACAAAGGTTTTCTTAACATACATTTATACAAAGACACTTGACTCCCAGCCCGGGAGTGGCGGGTTCGATTCCCGTTAGAACCCAGTTTTAAAAAAAGGATTCCAATCTAATTTTCACTCAAAGCCTCTTTAATAACTTTCTGGTTGGCTGGAAAAGATTGCCACATATATACAAGCTCGCAAGGCTGTACCGTACACAACATAAATGTAATACAATACAAATGCGGGGTAATACCTAATCTAATGGCCGCAGCCACTACCTTCCTATTCCGACACTCTCTAATTTTTATATATGTATGTTGTGATATTTTTAATTTGTCAATAATATTCTTCTTCTTCCTCTTGGTCTAGGTCGTATGACCTGTTTGTGACGGTGGGCTGTCCTGGGATGATAACGTACACCTGTCCTTTCACCTTTTCGGGGGCCTTCCTGGTAATCTCCTGCTGCTAGGGTTTTCAGTATTAGCAATTTTTGCCAGTCTTGTATTCTCCATGCGGTCCACATGATCCCTCCAGAAGCGCATTCTGCTTCTTCCCCATCTCACTATGTCTTCAACACCACAGACAGACCTTATCGTCCCATTTCTGATCCGATCTCTAAGAGTTCTGCCTACGATAGAGCGTGGGGTTCTCATTTCTGCCACTCTGAGAAGGTTTTTTGTCCTGTTGGTATCGGCTTTCTCTTCTATCCCATATGTCATGATAGGGCGGACGTATATCTTATATATCCTGACCTTACTTTCGGTTGGTATGTGTTTGTTTCTCCATATAGTGTCCCTAATATTGTTGGTTCAAATCCTGAGTTAGAGCGCCCTTGATGAGAGCCTGCACTCTAAATTGTCCTTTGATAGAAGATTTATTCACGTTTGCTTCCTCAACGCATACACATATTCTTACTACTATTGAATTGTGAAACGAGAACTTAAACATTGGCAGCAGTCCCCTAGGGACGGCCCTGCTCCCGGCAGTGTGCACTCAAGAGAGAAGTGTCCGGAAGTGCCGCGGTATTGTCCGCTATTCAACTGGAAAACTATTCCGAGTGTAAAATTATGTTTTAAGCAAAAATAAACCGGATATGCACTGTTAATGTACTTTTCGTCCACTTTCTTTAAGCATTGGCGTTACTCAACATCGATTTTTACACTTGAATAATTCAAGTTTATTTTAATAACCGTTAACTATAACTGAAACGTAGATAGGAAAAGAGAATAGAATAGATCACCAACACGCTATATCAATTTACATGATAAAATATTATACAACCAGGCAACGTTCCCTCTAAGGTGTGCGCGTATGCGGCCGCACATTTGTTAAAAATTGTCCGCATACATGTTTCCATCTTCCGCACACATCTCAAAGAAATGAACTTGTAACCATATTTTGTTTTGCGCAATTATATATTTTATTTGATACTTTATGATGGGTTCTCATGTTCCTTTCTTTGATGTGTGCGGAACATGGAAACACCATATAGAGTCCACGCGCCGTAAGGAAAGAATATTGTAGAAGGGTGACCATGATTTTTTATTTATTACATATTCAGATTATTTAGTTTCTTTATTTATTATTCATTTAAAAATACAGAAGTGGATTTTTTTGTTTAGAACAAATATTTGTTTATATTTGAAAAATGTAATTTATGATTTCGTGGTACGTTACGAGTATATTGACTACTCAGTTTTATCCATGCATGAATATGCATATTTGCGCACTTACCTCTTTTTTTCTTGCACATATAAGTTGATGGGCCGCACACACAATGAAAAAATTAGAGGGAACGTTGCAACCAGGCCCACATAATATTCCTAATGGTGCATGGCCACGCGATAACGCACTTCCGTGCGGAAGAACGCCGGTTCGCACCCCGCACTGTGCTACTCCCCTCGAATGACACACACATTTTTTCCGCCTATTATTCGGGGGTAAAAGGATACATATGACTTCGGTCATAGATATTCTTTAAAAAAAAAGAAAAAAATAAATGCCGGTATGCACCTATCGTCTCACTTCAGATATGCCATCGGATCCAACACATAGCGGTGTGGTTGGCGAGTTTGCTGGTGTACAACAGCTTACTTACTTAAAAAACGAGATTTAAAAAATATATGAAAAACCACGGCACCAACCCTCCACGGCACAACTTAACTTTCCAACTAAATTAACGTTGGAATAGTGATTGGGATCTTCTACTACGACGGCCAACAACGATGTTCGTTATTGTACGAACTGGTGGACTCTATTATCTGGTATCAAATGGAACACTGTTGATGCTGTCCTCGGAGTGTCGGTCCGATTTAAGACCTTACGGAGCAAATAGCTATAGTTATATAACTTGACATCGATCGATCGTTACTGCGTCTCGAAGTCGATGATCGCCTCATCACTTCAACCTGAATTTTAGCATCAGTTGGAAAGCGAAGCAGTGCTGTGAATTTTTTTTAAACGAGTGAGCCGTTGTTCACCAATAAGCACACCAGTTACACCGTTGTACTAGATTCGATGGCACACCAAAGTGAGATATTATCGGAGCATATCGCCATGTTTTTAAACGAGTGAGCCGTTGCTCACCAATAAGCACACCAGTTACACCGTTGTACTAGATTCGATGGCACACCAAAGTGAGATATTATCGGAGCATATCGCCATGTTTTTAAATGAGTGAGCCGTCGCTCACCAATAAGCACACCAGTTACACCGTTGTACTAGATTCGATGGCACACCAAAGTGAGATATTATCGGAGCATATCGCCATGTTTTTAAATGAGTGAGCCGTTGCTCACCAATAAGCACACCAGTTACACCGTTGTACTAGATTCGATGGCACACCAAAGTGAGATATTATCGGAGCATATCGCCATGTTTTTAAATGAGTGAGCCGTTGCTCACCAATAAGCACACCAGTTACACCGTTGTACTAGATTCGATGGCACACCAAAGTGAGATATTATCGGAGCATATCGCCATGTTTTTAAATGAGTGAGCCGTTGCTCACCAATAAGCACACCAGTTACACCGTTGTACTAGATTCGATGGCACACCAAAGTGAGATATTATCGGAGCATATCGGCATGTTTTTTTTGTTTTTGAAAGAATAATTATGACCGTTGTCATAGGTATCCTTACATCCCCGATACTGGGCGGAAAAAATGTCTTTACCATTCGAGGGAAGTAGCACAATGTGGGGTTCGAACCAGCGACATTACGCACGGAAGTGCGTTATCGCGCGGCCATGCGCCTTTACAAAATATACGTTAATAGAAGAGACAAAACTAAAAAATACATGATAATAAATATGAAAATATATATTTATTTATTTATTTAAAACTTTTATTGCAAATACAATCTGGTGGGCTTATTGCCAGGTCGCAATCTCTTTCAACCAACCAGACAAAAGTAAATGAAGCAAGTTACGTGGTCGCATAAATCATTCAAATGACTATCCATCCCCATGAAATCCATCAACACATACGTGAGCATATGCCAACGAACCCCACAAAGATGGACAATCACCCGAACATTATTTTTCACGTAAAGTGAGATATCATAAATCAAAAAAAAAGGAAGGGATAGTGGACATGAAAGGAAAAGAAAAATCGGGAATGAAATACGTTATTTTACTGACTAGAAATTAAGAGTTTTTTCAGTCGCCTCTTAAAGCATGCCAAGGACGGAGCGTGTCTTATATTGGTTTGTAATTGACCCATGAACCCCACAAAGACGGACAGTCACCCGAATATTATTTTTCATATAAAGTGAGATATCATCAATCAAAAGAAAAGGAAGGGATGGTGGAGAGGAAACGAAAAGAAAAGAAAAATTTGAATATATATAAAATATGTAAAATTCTACAATTTGATAAACATTTAAAAAAATATGTGAAATTCTATAATACAATTTGATAAACATAAAAAAAAGTTCAATTTATTCGCAAAATGCAAAATGTTGTAATTTATTTGAAAGATACAAATAGAGATATCTGAAAATGAATGTTGCAAAATAACAGGTCATGGTGATAGAAAAGCGTGAAAGGAAAAGTAAATGCGATATATGGATGAATAATGAAAGATTGCAGCAAATTGAAGAATTCTGCTGTTTGGGTAGTATTTTCTTAGATGATGGAAGAGTTAAGAGGGATATCGAACGACATGTAGCAAAAGGAAACAATAAGTACCCACACAACATTATTTTAGTAGCAAATTTGTGAAACATGGACGTGGAAAAAAATTAAACAGTTTATAGAAATGCGTGCACTGAGAAAAATACATGAGGTGACAAGGTATATAATGTATATAAGACGACCTCCGTGGCCTGGTGGTAAGACACTTGTCTGCCGATTCGGAGGTTGCGGGTTCGATCCCCGCTGGAACCCAGATTTTTTTAAATAGGATTCCAGTCTGGTTAACACTTAGGGCCTATAAAAACATCTTTCTGATTGGTTGGAAGAGATTGCCACATGGCAATAAACTCGCCAGGTAAAAAAAAAAAAAGGTATGATAGAATAAGAGCTGAATGTGAACTTAAGGCTGATGTGTTGAATAAGGTGAAGAAGAGCACTCTGAGATGGTTTCGGATTCGATTCCTGGTGGAACCAAAAGAGAAAGGATCTTACAATGGTAAAAAAAGTTCATCCGGTAACAATCAGATGTGTGTTAGTGGTATTGCTTGACTCTTCACGTGCTGGTGTATTACCATCACGTGCGAAGACGGAATCTGAGTTTCGTGTCTAGTAGTTTTTAATCCAAAGGCTTAATTAATGGGGCTGATCAAAATGTTGTCTCTAGGTCACGTTATTCTTATAGCCACATCGTTTATTCGGATATGTTGAAGGATGTCATACGAATGAAAGAGAAAACATAAAACATATAAATCGGGTTGTCATAATGGTATTGTATTATACTTTCGTTGTATACAATTCAACCTGGCAGACTAATTACCATATAGTAATATCTTACAACCAACCAGAAAGATATCCTTTTTGATCTAGTTGTTAAGACGTTTATCTTCTAAACGGGAGTTGTTGATTTGATTTCAGTTGAAACCCAGATTAATAAATAAGGATTTTAGTCAGGTTCTAACTTAAGACCTCTAAATATACCTTTTTGGTTGGATGGAAGAGATTACCACATGACAATAAACAGGTTATATTGCATACAACTAAATTCAAATGCAATACAGAAAGGTCAATCTGATTTTAACTAAATACCTCTTTAATATATTTCTGGTTGGTTTGAAGAGATTGACACATGGTAATAAATCCACCAGGTTGTACTGTATATAAAAAAAAACAAAAAAAGTTCACTGTTTATATTTGAGGTTCATGACCGCGCGGTAACGCATCGGACTTACGTACGGAAGGTCGTCGATTCGAACCCCGCACTGTGCTATTCTCCTCGGACGACACAGGTACTTCCGCATAGTGCCCAAGGGTATAAGAATACCTATGACTTCGGTCATATCTAATCTTTAAAAATAAAACTGTAGAATACATTGTGTGGCTAGATCTTAAAAACAAGACATGTGCGGTAAGAAAAGTTACGTCCCATCACATATTTTTCCCTATCGGGGTAGGAGGAGAGAACCGAATTGTTTCCATTTCCACTTGTTTTACATCCATGCATCTTCCTTTACGATTTATCTGAATTGAAACAGTTTCTTCTTTCTAAAGATCACTGAACTTCATCCAACCATATTTTCTTTGGTGTTTCTCTACCACGCCTTAAGGCCGAGGCCACACCAAAATGCTTCGTTAGGTGCTAAGCTAGATTTTACGTGACTCATATACTAGGTGACTTCATGCCTGGCCACACCAAAGTGCTACGCACAAATTCATTTGACAGTTGGGAGCGGTTGAGTTAACACACGATGTCACTCTCAAAACTAACCAATTTCATTACAACTTACCATCTTTATTTACTTCCTGTACAACTTCATTCCAAAGTGATTTTATTCCAGGTACATTTTTCTATAATTTGCTCGATGGGTTCCACAAAGGCTCCCTTTTATACACAGCTGTCATTAAAACTTCCGCCATCTTGTAAATTTACCAACACGTCTGTTCGCTAGGAGATTCACTCGATGACTAATCGTCATACAACGTGGCGTGAAGCGTGCAGTGTGGCCACTGCGATAGTTTGCGGTACGTTGGTTCGCTAGGATATGTCGCCTAACTCGCAACATAGCTCTAAGCATCAAGCGACGTCCTTCCTGTGTGGCTGAGGCCTAAGTGAAAAACCAGACTGGATCTTTTTCAAAACAAATTAGGGTCCCAACGGGAATCGAACCAGCAATACCCGGATAGGACAACATACGTCTTACCAACTAAACCACAAAGATCGTCACCTATCTAATTCCCATAGTACTCGAATTATGAAATTTCACCGACTATCAGCCGACAAAAAAAAACAGATGATGTTTTGATATTGCACTAGCCATCATCAATTATTACATTTAAACACATTCCTTTCTCGTAATAACTTTAGAGTCAACAGAAAAACTTTCCCCGCCCCGCCCATCGCCATTCGAGGTCCCAAACGCAATGTCAAAAACAATCTATCATCCAGTTTTTACTGCTGCGAGTGGACACGGTGCATTAGAGTCTGTAATGAGTTCATCGATTCTTGCACCTCGACATACAAGAGAAAGGCGTGTTGGTGTCCATTGATAGAGAAACAAGCAATATCTCAACCTCGTGTTCTCAGAATAAATAAAAATCGTTATATATATATTGAACAGTCCGCAATATAATTTCGTATCTTCGTTGGTACTGAATGGTTACAATCTGATTTTTCCATTGGTACTCAAGGGTTCCAGGCTGATTTTTCCATTGGTGCTCAAGGGTTCCAGTCTGATAATCCCATTGGTATTCAATTGTTCCAGTCTTAATTTTCCATTGATGTTCAAGGGTTCCAGTCTTAATTTTCCATTGATGTTCAAGGGTTCCAGACTGATTTTCTCATTGGTACTCAATGGTTCCAGTCTGATTTTCCCATTGGTATTCAATTGTTCCAGTCTTAAGTTTCCATTGGTGCTCAAAGGTTCCAGGTTGATTTTCCCATTGGTATTCAATTGTTCCAGTCTTAATTTCCCATTGATGCTCAATTTCCCATTGGTATTCCATGGTTCCAGTTTTAATTTCCCATTGGTGCTCAAGGGTTCCAGTCTTCATTTTCCATTGGTGCTCAAGAGTTCCAGGCTGATTTTCTCATTGGTACTCAATGGTTCCAGTCTGATTTTCCCATTGGTATTTAATTGTTCCTGTCTTCATTTTCCATTGGTGCTTAAGGGTTCCAGGCTTATTTTCTCATTGGTACTCAATGGTTCTAGTCTGATTTTCCCATTGGTATTCCATGGTTCCAGTTTTAATTTCCCATTGGTGCTCGATGGCTCCAATCTGATATTCCCATTGGTATTCAATGGTTCCAGTCTTAATTTCCCATTGGTGCTCAAGGGTTCGGGGCTGATTTTCTCATTGGTACTCGATGGTTCCAATCTGATTTTCTCATTGGTATTCAATTATTCCAGTCTTAGTTTACCATTGGTGCTCAAGGGTTCCAGTCTGATATTCCCATTGGTATTCAATGGTTCCAGTCTTAATTTCCCATTGATGCTCAATGGTTCGGACTGATGTTCTCATTGGTACTCGATGTTTCCAATCTGATTTGTTCATTAATGCTCAATGGTTCAAGTTTGATTTTTCCATTGTTAGTCTGATTTTTGCCCAAGGTATCTGAAATATCTATCTTGTTGGTTGAAAGAGATTGATACATGACAATAAACCCACCAGGTTGTTCTATAAACAAAATATGTACAAAAAAAAACACATATAAAAATATAAAATGAACAAAAAAGGTCAATATTAAACCTCCGTGGCTTAGTTGTTACGACGTTTGTTTTCCAGACTGGGGGTTCCGTTTTCGGTTCGTATTGAAACCCAGACTTTTTTTAAAAAGGGTTCCAGTTTAAATTTCCTTCAATTCCTCTGAAATTTTTCTAATATGTTGAAAGAGATGCCTCATGACACTATAGTATATTGTACTATACACAACGAAAGAGAAATACAATATGAAACTGTACATATTATTATAATATTTATAGTTAACGTTAGAAGCGTGTATGTCAGTACCAGTTCGAACATAATTCAAACTTGTTTGTACTCCCCTGATGATGAGGAGAAACCTCGAAACCGGTAGGGTTATACCGTTATATAAAGTGGAATAAACGGTGTTTGACTAAACAAATTACAAGTACGTATTATTGTAAATACATTTTCAATGCTAGTTGAAAACCATAGGTAATATTTGAAAATTGTTTCAAGAAGTCACCCACGGTATCACAGTGTATTTTCCCAGTCGTCGCTGATCGTGCCAACGACTCATTGAACGTGCATCGCGTAGTTGTAACGTTACGTAAAGACGAGAAAGTGAAGAGGTTCGGGGCCGGCTACAGAGTTTACTACAGCGTGCCGCGAGCGCAGGCGACCATTTCTTGGGGGCACTACTTTGTTATTAATATATTAAATAGTCTGCGTATATAGGCACGTTATTTTTTAATTAATTTTAAGGGGTTTTTATGGGCTCTATGTGAAAACCACTGCATTCGTTCGTTCCCCCTGAACGTTTCTCTAGACTCTAGATGTTGGTCAGTTCTTGATTATTTTAAATCGATCCAAAAGAGCTGAGTATTATGATAGAACTCTTGTCATTGGTGTTCCTGCGGTGTGGAACGATCTGCCTCTTAGTGTTAAATATATGGGTGACGTGTGCACCTTTAGGAAGTACTTGAAGACAACCCTTTTTGGGAGGTCTTATCAAAATGCATGATTACATATGAAGACTTCACAAATACATTTCAATACAGTCGAATATGTGATTATCACATATCAGAAAATCTACGAAGATTTCTTTTTTAGTTTGTTTTTCTTTTGTAAGTTTTCTGATATTTTAATTTTATCTAATGGCCGCAGCCACTACTTTCCTATCCTTTAGTCAAATTTTATACATTTATTTTATATGTTCAATCTGTTAATAATAGTGGGTTCAAATCTAGAGTTGGAACGCCTTCGAAGAGAGTTTGCTCTCAAAATGGCGAAATAAATTGTTTTTTAATTACTAGCTGAAAAGTCCATCCATGGATGTGCAAAAATAATTTCTAAATACTTGGTAATTGTAACACCTATTTACATTCTATCCCATTACGCCATGTCCCTTTCGGGAGGGGCAGAAAACATCAACCGCAACACATGTCCAAAACATATTCATTTTTTACCACATCCATATTTCGTCTCATATAACTCCTTCTATTCTTCATACTTTTCACCTTACCCTCTTTCCATTTGACTTACGTCCTACTTCTATGGAACTCTAGAACATTATCTTTGCCTTTCTCCTCTTTGTTAAGTCATATATTATTTTTTTCTTGAAATTTTTTTATTGTATAATTTTACCTATTGTTACTTATGAAAAATATCAAGGTTTTCCTCAATTTTATCATTTCTAAACATCAAATTGTGTAATATTTTTTTAATGCGTGCGTGCTCAAAATGCAAATGAAAATAAATATTTTCATTTGTTTTGTAAAAAAGTACAAATGTGTAGTTTAAAGAAGAAACAACTTAACAAAATATTGTACCCGCCTTCCAATAGCCGACATGTATTACTATGATAACGTGTGTTTCAATATTAGAATACTTACGTTACGCAGTAGCTTCTGCATGTTTTGTTTCATTTTCACTTCACGGTCTCAGTATGTTTTGTTTCATTTTTACTTCACGGTCTCAGTATGTTTCGTTTCATTTTCGATTTCAGGGCATTACGCAAATTATATAATACTAGTTGCAGCCCGTGAAATATTCACGGAAGTAAAACAAATTATACATTTTTGAAATACCAAAGTTCAGTATAATTTCAATATGTTTCGAAGTAGTAAACACAAGTAATAAACATACTGTTGTTCAATTTAAAACGTTGATAAAGTTTTCCTTGAAGACTTGTTTCAGATATATTGACTTTAATGTTTTCGCGTTTCCGATATCTTGAAAAAGCCACATATAATTGTCTGCATTCAAAAAAAGAGCATAAGATAAAAAAACACAAGTAATTATAAGGTTTAATATAATAGGAAATAAATTAATGATTTAATGAATTACAATTCAAAATAAACTGGCATCGTCCCCTTTTACACCGGTTCGTTCAGTATAATTTCAATATGTTTCGACATAGTAAACACAAGTAATTATAAGGTTCAATATAATAGGAAATAAATGAATTATTTAATGAATTACAATTCAAAATAGATTGGCATCGTCCCCTTATACACCGGTTCGTTCAGTATAATTTCAATCTGTTTCGAAGTATTTCTCTCTCACTCTCTTGTGTTCAAGATTCAATTCTCGTATTCTTTCTTTGGCGACAACCGTACGGGTTTTGGCCTATTTATATTATGATATTATTATACGTTAATATTTTGTAGTGAGGGTTTCCGATAGAGGGCGACAGTATACCTAGCGCCGAACTTGCCCCTCCACTCCGTTGCAAATCTTACTTTGCAATTCATTCGCAAATACCGTTTTTTCGATACGTTTAATTTATTTTATACAATCGTACTAACGTTCACTTTCCGATCATTCGTTATTTTGTAATATGGTTTCTTATCGTACATCAATGCGTTTATTTTTAATTCTATAAAAAATACGTTTTCTCTAAATTTTTTTTGTAACTTTACTTTTCATCGTATAACATATGTATGTAAAGTGGGTTTTACGAGAGTTTGCACTGTTGGTGTAGGATGACCAATATGACCATACTAGGTTAGTCAAAAAGTTTTGAAAGCGACATCTATGGAGCAGTAGAAAACCAAATTTTTTACGCCATTTTAATATTTCATCTTTCATAAGAACGTACTTAAAATTTCATTTCGATCTGTCAATTCATTCTTTGTTTACAAGCCGTGACGTG
Organism: Odontocerum albicorne; assembly: GCA_949825065.1. Taxonomy (NCBI): domain Eukaryota; kingdom Metazoa; phylum Arthropoda; class Insecta; order Trichoptera; family Odontoceridae; genus Odontocerum; species Odontocerum albicorne. Next base: position 1,554,295 of record OX463849.1, read on the forward strand.
TCAGTGTATTTTTTTACAATGGAAAAATCCGAATATCGTGCAGTGATTAAATTCTTTGTTTTGGAAGGTTTATCGGCTACTGAGATCCATGCAATGATGGTGAAAGTATTAAAGGAGTCTTCTCCTTCATTTCCAACCGTTTACCGATGGGTTTTGGAGTTTAAGTGTGGCCGTACAAGCGTTGAAAACGATCCACGCTCAGGACGTCCAAAAAGTGCATCAACACCAGAAATCATAGCGAAAATACAGGATATGGTTTTGGAAGATCATCGATCGACTGTGGATGTGATAGCTGACACCATAGGCATCTCACATGGAACACCATGGCATATTTTGGCTAAAGTTTTGGGTTTCAAAAAACTGTGTGCACAATGGGTGCCGCATTTGCAAACAATGCAACAAAAACACGTTCGAATGCGACTTTCTGAGCAACATTTAGAGCAATTTCGAAAGGATAAAAAGGATTTTCTGCATCGATTCATCACTATGGATGAGACTTGGGTCTACTACTTATAACTAGTATTTTGATTTATTTTGTAATATATTATTATATATTTTTAAATATTGTCTATCTAATACTTTATATTACAATAAAATACTTACCACAATAATAATAGGACACTGTCAGGACAAAAAGTATGCTAAGGACAACGGAAAAGAGAACTCTGCGCGCTAATGCTGGGAAGACTTTGCGTGATCGTGTAAGGAACACCACAATCCGAGAGGTATGTGAGGTCCAAGATGTTGTCAGATGGGGACGATAGCGTCGACGATACTGGTACCAACATGTACAGAGAATGAATTCCACAAAAATTCCATACATAGCTCTGCATGGGGTGCCAGATGGACGGCGTCCGCCAGGGAGACCCCCGAAACGATGGAGAGACAGCTGGAGCTCAGCATCACAGGAGGACAATCCTGCAGTAACAGACTCTTGAGAGTTTACAGAAAGTTTAAGAAGAAGAAGAAAAATAATAATATAATATCAGATTATGGTATGTACCTAAAGAAAATTATGAAATCAATGGTCAATATAAAATCTAATTATTTATTCAATAGGCAAAGAAAACACAATTAACGCTAATAAATTCTAAGACCAATTAAAAATGACTTATATAGTAACTAGGTATGTATGTATTGTAAAAATAAATAAATGACCCTAACACTGTTTAAAAAACAATATATTATTATATTCTTCCTCACTAAGTGTTTACATAGATATGCAATGCAAAAGTGGATAGCTTACCACTTCTTTAGTTTGTCCACACTATGATCTTTCTTTTCCTAACTTCGTAACTTCAGACATTATGGTCACCGTATTTTTCGTCAAATTTGAATACTAACGGATCACATCAACCAATCACGGCAAAGATACTTACTAATACATTGATACATTTTGTATATTACGCACTAAGCTTCTCAATGTATAAAAAAGTGCAAACTCTCATGAAACCCAGTCAACTTTTTGATTGATTGGTCCTACAGTCTGTTAATAATACATTTTTTTACTCATAATAAACACCAATGTCAATACCAGCGTTACCCAAACATATTAAGTCACGGAGCCCTTTTATATGTTGTACAACATAACAGAACCCTTTACATATTTTTACCGTAACACATAAAATAAAGCAAATGCGCCTTGGCATGAAAAATTTATATTGCTTTAAGGTCAAAGTCAAACATCTTACAACTAGATAACTATCTCAATGGCCTAGTTGGTAAGAAGTCTGTCTTCCAGCCTGGGAGTTGCGAGTTCTATTCTCTTTGGAGCACAGATTTAAAAATTTAAAAAAGTCCAGTCTGGTTTTCACTTCAGACGTCTTTAACACTTTTCTGGTTGGTTAGAAAAGATTGATTCATGGTAATAAACCCGACAGGTTGTATTGCATACAATAAAAATATAATACGATAGTAAAATGCAAATATCTTTTTTAAATAATCAATATGGCCTCCGTGGTGGTCTATTTGGTAAGACGCATGTCTCCCAACTCGAAGGTTGGGGGTTTGATTTTTACTCAAGGCCTCTTTAACATCTTTGTATTGTATTACACGTTCGTTGTAGGTATACGGTACAACCTGGCGGGCTTACTGCCATGTGCCAATATCTTCCAGCCAACCATAAAGATGTTAAAGAGGTTTTAGCGGGATGCTTAATTTGATACGTTGTGATGATTTCGATTTGTTTGTATTTAAAATAAAATACGTCGATTCAGGAATGCGATAAAAGTGAGAGTGAATAATCGATAAATAGTAAACAGCGATGAATGGTCAAGTGAATAATAACAAGTGCCTTTATTCATCGATAAGTAGGTATATATAGAATTTCAGAACGGGACGCGTGACTGCGTCCGCGGTATATCTCGATCTCACTCCTGCGCGTGCTGAGGTGGTCGCAAGCGCTGCGGATACTACAGTGGGTAGGATATTTATTGTCGAAACGGCGAGACGGCGTGATATGTTCTCTTTCTACCTTGGAATGCGATGTAAATATTATTTGCGTGTAAACAGTGTTGACGTTTCTGGTATGTGACAATTGTACACAGGGGCGGCTCGTGACTTTAAACACAGGTGGGGCATGATGAGGCTGAAGTTCCCCCCCACCCCCCCAATTTTTTTTTCCAAAAAAAAATTTACTATATACATTTTTAGTGCAGTGAGGTCGAACCAAGCAAATACTAAGAATTATCAAATTTTTTATTGCGAAATTAAACAAAAATAATTTTTATTTACATATAAACATTAACAAAACTATCATTATAAAAAAAACATGTATTTTTCACAAAATCTAATGAAAATAATTTTTATTAATGTATAAAAATGAAATAAACAAAACTCTTTTTATAAAAATATTAATTTTTCACAAAATCGAATGGAAATCGTTTGTATTAATATAATACATGAACATGAAAAACAAAAAAATAAACATCTCTCAGTAGAGCGCAGGGCAGGCCTGCTTCTGCCCCAAATAGACCTTTACGCAGCAAACGAAAAGCGACCTTCTGTAAACGGTAATACGGAACTTTTCTCTTTACCTCCGCTGATTGCCCTAACACGACTCGATCGCGTAAGAGCGACTGCTCAACTGAAGGCAGCGGCCTGGGCACATAGTAAACTGCCCATAACTCGTTTAGTTGTATGCGTGCATCGTATTTCGTACTTCGTGCGCGTATATATTTCACACCTACTTACCAGTAATAAGTTAATATAGTTTTTATTCAAATATTACTAAATCATTACGTGCAAATAATATTCCGAAAAACTAAGAATAATTACAATTATACCAATAATAAATACACGTTTCAAAAACATTTCAGCTAATTATTAATTTTTGATTAGGAGAAATGTGTGTGGGGCAGTGCCCCGGTTGCCCTTAAAGACGAGCCGCCCCTGATTGTACATATCCAGAGGTTGATTCATCGGTCGTTGACCCTGCATGTTGACAATATTTTAGGGACGTGGGTACCCTACAAGGTCTTAAGTAAAAACCAGACTGAAATCCTTTTTTTAAATCTGGACTCTAACGGGAATCCAATCCACTACCTCCGTGTTGGGAGACAAGCGTTTTACCAAATAGAACAGAAGTTGTTATCTATCTGGTTGGTTGGAAGAGATTGCCACATCGCAATAAGTCCTAACTAAACCCAAAACACCAATGGCAACGGCATCCAAGTTCCATGACGATCGACCGGTTAGGTCTGCTGCAGCCGAACGGTAGGCAGAGTTTTTTTACATAGCGCAATTTTTGCATTGTTTAACAGCACAATAAGAATTTATGATAAGCAGCATATAAGCTACAAAAAACCATAAATTAAAACGTAAAGCGATATAAGTGTAAAACCAGTCCGAAAGTAAATCGAACCTTGAGCACCCACTAGCTACTCTGCTAGGATGCTTATCGTTAGATCATGTCCGCCGATCGGTTGAGATTGCTACGTGGCAATAAGCCCACCTATATACAACAAATGTGTAATACAACACAAATAGTGCAACAAATCTAAGCTGCAGTCACTCGAGAGATTTGCAAACTCTGATTTAAAAAATAGGTACCATATATGGACGCAAGTTCTTTGAAAATCTCAATCCCCACGCCACGACCCAACAAAACTAACAAACTCACTTTACAAGATATTTTTTAATATGACCTTGAGGCTGGAGATTTTAACGCTTCGAAACGTTGGTTATCATATCATGCAACTATAAACTGAAATATTTTGAACTATGGACAATGATCGTGAAAAATATAAGCGATTCAAGGTAATTACTGTGATTAGAAATTGTGAGTATGTGTTATGGGCAATTGCAAAACGAAGACGTAACATCATTCGGTCAACGACGGCCATCTAGGTCAGTTATACTCGCGTTGTTATCATTTACATAATAACTAGTTAATTTACGCTAATCGCTTTTGCAAACTAGCGCAAAACGCGAAGCAAATATTTTACATCACTTTTGGGAAAACCCTTTTATTGAGGGCATCACTAATTTTATTGTTATATTTTATGGGAAGTTACTAGTTCGTGAATCGTATTAACTGGCCTAGTTATAAAAAGTTTTTCGAAGTTGTTGCCATATTGAGTTGCCATACTGGAAGAATGTTTAACTTCAAGCTCGAGGTTTCAGGCTCAATTATTTGTCACCACAACAATTTAATCCCATCACAACGATTTAATCCCACCACAACAATTTAATCCCACCACAACAATTTTATCCCACCACAACAATTTAATCCCACCACAACAATTTAATCCCACCACAACAATTTAATCCCACCACAACAATTTAATCCCACCACAACAATTTTTAAATACTTATATTTACGGTTTAGTAGTATTTTATCAGAGAGTTAAGAGTGATATCGAACAGGGTGTAGCGATAGGAAACAAAGTCAATAGGGCACTAAAACATAAATACTCAAACCAAACAGTATCAAAATCTGCTAAAATGATAGTCTTCAACAGTGTTTTAATAAATGTAAACCAACCAGTTCAATGGAATCAAAAATATAAAAATGATCCCACTCTAGTTTCCTCACGTAGAACTTTTAAGATATTTTTATTTGATTAGAAGAAATTGCCGTATGCAGGCGGCCCTCGACTTTCGCGCATAATTGGTTCCTGAAAATGCGTGCGAATGTTGAGTGTTCGAAAGTAGAGGGATGCCAAATCACATCAAAAATTGTATTTTAAAATATTTATTTATCAATAATAATATTTATTTATCAATAATATATTAAAAATATTTATTTATCAATGTACATTATTAAGTTAACGAGGCGTGTTTAAGTGCTTTCAGGTGTTTTCTTTATAAACTTGTCCAGAATTAGTTGAATACAACCCTTTTTTTCTTTTCTTGATAAAGAGTTCTATAATATGCTGTGTGTTTCTCAATCGCCCTACGTACTTGAGATATATGCTCTCCATTGGGATCACATTCTTCCATGATAGTCACAAATTTGTCAAGATGCATGAAGGCTTCATTCATATTTTTTATTGTCAAAGTCTTGACGATTTTATCAGCTTCTTCTTCCTCACTTTCATTGTGTATTTCATTTAACTCTTGTTGCTCAATTAAGTATTCATTTGACAGAGTTACTGAGTGAGATTCAATCAACTCATTAACATCTTCGTTGTTGACGTCCAAGTTTAGTTCATTCATTAGGCTAACTATTTCATCTGTGATAGTTTCCGGAGTTTCTTCAGAATTTATAAAATCACTCATCATTTGTGGGCATAATTGTTTCCAGGAACCTTTCATTGTTGACTCTTTTATTTCAGCTCACGAGTTTCCAATATTGTTTATTGAGTTTCATATATTAAAGTTCTTCCAAAAAAGTGGGAGCGACTGCATTGAAGCAAACAACGTTTGCATTATCGACAAAAATCTTTAAAAATAAAATATTTAAAAAAATGTGCGAAAGTAGACTGTGCGAAAGACGAGGGACGCCTGTAGTAATAAGTATATCAGTTTATACTGTATTTAACAGTACTGGAATACGAGTACAATGTTATACACTGTGATCAATGAATATGGTATAAATTCTTGTATTGTGCCAATATTGTAAATTACGCGTATTTCTAGTTATTCCTGTTATTTAAATGCAGTTATTGAACACATCGTTACAGATGCACTCGAATAATTATATGGATACACATTATTGATACGATTTGGACATGTAGAATAAACAATTGAAAAGAAACTTACAAAATAAATTTGCAATGCTAATGTGAGGGAAAGCACGGCAAAGGAATACTAAAGAAAGTATGGTAAAATAGTATAGAAGAAAATTAAATTACTCAAGTCTTAGAAGCTGTATAGATGAAGAGGAGGGGAAAGATGTAATTCGATATCGAAAAAATTGGCGATCTGTCCTCTCAGCTTACGACAAGGAAACAGCATGATGGTATTTATGTATTTAATCAGCAACTTTAACATTTGGCAGTCTGTCTACTCAGCTTACGACAAGGAAGCAGCATGATGGTATTTATGTATTTAATCAGCCACTTTAGCATTTGTCTTCTTCTTCAGTTTCAATCCTGGGGATTGGTTAGCAGCAAAGCTCTGCATCTCCTCTTCCACTCCGCTCGGTCTTCAGCGATCCTCTTGAGCTCTGTATAGGAGGTGCAGTCCATAGCGTGGCATATTTGCTCCAGATACTCCCGGCGAGGACACCCTCTGCGAATTGATCCCTCCATCATTCCCTCCAGTATATTGTGCAGGAGATTTTCATGTCGCAGTATATGACCCATCCATTCTGCACGCCTTTCCGATATGGTGTTTGACAGGTGCCTGGTTTGTTCGATCCTGCTGAGAACCTCATAATTTGTAATGTGGTCTCTCTAAGAAATCCTTGGAGAGACCACATTACAAATGATGTTTCGTCTATAGGTCCACATCTAGAAAGCCTCCAATTTTTTTCGATCTCTTTCGCCTATGCACCATGTCTCGCAACCATACATCAAAATACTCCACACATATGTTTTGACCAATTGCTTGCGGAGCTTTAGGTCCATATTGTTGGATTCGAAAATCTTTGATTTCTTATTAAAGGCGAGTTTTGCTTGGTGGATGCGAGTTTCAACCTCTCGTTTTGTACGGCCATCCCATGTGATTTTGCTTCCAAGATAGACAAACTATTTTGCATTCTTAATTTGAAGAATTAATTAATACAATATAGAAATACTGTATTGTATGTATCTGCTTTTCTAGAATTTAATATTATTATCTGAATTTTTTTAGCAATAAATGCATAATGTCTAGTATACTTTAAATTCTACTGTGCATCTTCCAACTTAACATTTCTGATAGCCATTTAGTTTCTTATTTAATAAAAAATCAAAGCGTTTGTAATATGTAACATATACGAGTAGTATATATTTGTCGTCGCTGTGTGATTGCACCCAGAGTTGAGAAAGAAGTTGACTTCTTCAAAGACAGTGTTGGGTAATAGGTATATCCCAAGGTGAAGCGAGGTCGCGCCGAGGACGGGCCGCACTGTGCCGTGCAGTCGCGGAGGAAGACCGTGGTGATGGTGAGGGGAGGACAAGAGGGCGGTAGAAGGACCGACAAGTTCCGGCAACTTTCACTTTTACTGTGAGTTGTGACTCGCGCTCTGACTAAGAGGAGAAAGGAAAACCAGAGGTACTCACTATTGTGATAAATAACAATGGTTGTTAAAGACAACAATAAATATATCGATTACCAAAAGTTTCAACCTTGACTTTGTGGAACTTCATATTAAATTATTTAATAACTTTGCTATTAATCATATACGACTATATGGTAAGTAACAGTAACGTACATGAACTATTATAGAATATTTTACAAGTTATGATATATTTTGAATGCAATAAAACTTATCCAATTGTCCTTTGCACGACAGATTCGATTTACTATGCTTGAGAAAATGCAGCATGGTCCCTGTTACAGTTATCAAATTTGCCCCAATACAACCTTGTAACGACTTTCAGTAATTTTAATTATTTTATCAACTTTAATATAAGCCTCGATTCTAATAAATAGCAAGTTATTTAGGTAAATACATTACATAAAACTAACAATAATGACAAATTAATACATCTTGTTAGAAATTAGCAAAAATGTGGCAGTTCGTTAAAATCAAATAATATTTGGTGACGTTTGTCAAAAGTCACTACGTTAGTCTGCATTGGCTAGGGATGGGGTATACGATAATTGAATTTGCGATTTTTTTATACATAAAATTAAATGTTCGTAATTAGTATTAATTCATAGTGGATCTTGGCCTATTAAAAGATAGATACAAATCATACAATACATTAGAAAGTCAGTATATGAAAATCGAATGAAACGGTTTAACAGCGGAAACTGTAACCGCAACAACTGGGCTGGAAGACAGGCGTTTTACCGACCGACGGAGGTCATCAATGCTATTGCTAATATGAATACCATTCAAATATTTCTTTGGATTTCCATGTACCAGTAGTCTAAACGAAAGTCTGCTGTTGTCTTTATAGTTGACAGAGGTTGACATTTAGTGATAATCCGACCAAATCGAACATTTTTTTTATTTCGTACCTCTAAACGAGCAAGCCACATCAAGTAAAATCATTAAATCACTTCAACCAAAGATGCTGCACCTCTGCGAGTAGCCACTATCCGGTTTGGTAACACAAAAGTCAATAAGCACAGTTGACGCAATATACAACCATCCAACAATGCAATACAACAACAAGATCTGGCGCAAGGCTCTTTCTGTCGTCGGATGTGATGACTTTCGTCTCATCGTGAAGCCATGGACCACTCATTTTGATGATCTATGACTCAAACAAGATCACACAGTTAACCCTTCCTGTCCTGTGATGTGTAACTAGCACACATTATTTCTAAAAACTTTAATATCTCTATAAATATAATAAATACTGGCTTCAGATTTTAGGTATTCCTCCGTAATACATTTACGCATTGAATAAAAAAATAATATTAATAATAATTAGCACTTATCGGCCACATCAGAGATATTTTGTGAAAATCGGGAATAAATTCACCAATACAATCAAACGTGTGCAAGTGTAGGTATATTCATTCTAAAAACCGCTATGGGTGAGGAAGCAACGCTATTCACGTTTCAATCTACTTCGGTACATAGGAACACAAGGAATAGAATCACAGTTTGCAGTTATGTTTCTTCCTTCGAGGTATAACATACACAGTGTTAGTCCGTATCAGGTCTCAGTCACTCTAGCGCATTCATCTGAGGTGGTTTTTTTGCCCGTTCCGTGAACGTCAGCCGATGTTTTTTTCATGTTTTCAGCAATTAAATTTCAATTATTATCACTTTTGACTTCAAATTTCATTAATTTAAGCGATTGGCTATGAATATTCGTATTTTTCCGATTTTAAATCGCTCATTTTTACGTGTGTATTGAAAAAACATAACCGAAACGAGTACGTGTACAATAGTATGTTAGTTGTCTCTCCACGTCTGTTCGCTAGGAGATTCACTCGGTGACTAATCGTTATGAAGCGTAGTGCGAAGCATGCAGTTTGGCCATAGCGATAGTATGCGATGCGTTGGTTCGTTAGGATATGTCGCCTAACTCGCAGCGTAGCTCTAAGCACCAAGCGAGGCTCCTACCTGCGTGACCTCGGCCTAAGAGAAGTGAGCGATACATTTAAGAAGAAGAAGAACAAAAGTAATTAATATAGAGAACGAAACCAGATTGTATTATCCTCGGCCCGCCACTGTACTCTGTATATTGCCAATAAATGAGGTGAAGGCAGTCTCGCTGGGTAATACTTATGTGTGGGTGATATGATTATTGTCTTTTGTGATGGACCATCAGCATCGCGGCATTTTATGCTCTCCACTCTCCTTAAGTCACTTTTTGGTGAGATGATTTTAGATCCGTGCCATTACCCAGCTTTCTCGTCCATTATTTACTTTTCTCTTTGAAACAAATATTTTTTTAGTGACCATTTGTTGTTTGATCTTTCTAAAGATTTAGTCACCATTTTTGGCAAAAGCGATCTGCAATAGTATTCCATTTTAAGCATATGTGAAAGTACATAACTGATCCAGTATTATTTTTACGAAATCTCCAATGTTTACGCATTAATTCTTTATTCAAATTAACATGGCGTCCGATTTACTCATATTTTTTTATGGTGATTTTTTACGAAATCTCCAATGTTTACGCATTAATTCTTTATTCAAATTAACATGGCGTCCGATTTACTCGTACTTTTTATGGTGATTTTTTACGAAATCTCCAATGTTTACGCATTAATTCTTTATTCAAATTAACATGGCGTCCGATTTACTCGCACTTTTTATGGTGATTTTTTTAATGTAGTAAAGGATGATTTATGCCACTGACTTTTTTTTCATTCATTCGCATAGCCCTTCAATATATCCGCTTTGTTGATGCGGACATATTGATGAGCATGGCCGGGAGATAACATAATCTTAAAAACACACACACACACATACCATCATGCCATTTCCCTCTCAGGGGGGCCAAAAAGACAGGATACACGACTTTCCTATTTCAACACACGCATCCTTCGCCTCTTCTACATCCATACGCCACTTCATATGACTCCTACGATTTATCAGCCTTTTTAGATTTTTTTTCTTTCAAAACAACATTCGCTAAACACAACTAAACTTTTCTTAATCTTCCTTTACCACGCCTTCTACGTACTCTTACACTGCATATTTATTATTTTAGTCTTTCTGCAGTCATTCGTTCTACGTGCCCAAACCTTTTACTCAAAACATCAGCTTTAAGTTTAAAAGGAACATATGTTAAACATTTAATTGTAAGTTTAAACTCAACCAAAAGTTTGCGTTTATGAATTGAGAAACAGTAAGAAAATTGACAAAAAAATGTAGACAATATGATAGGCGAGTTGAAAGAGGCATTGAAAAAATGTAGACAGTATGATAGGCGAGTTGAAAGAGGCATTGAAAAAATGTAGACAGTATGATAGGCGAGTTGAAAGAGGCATTGAAAAAATGTAGACAGTATGATAGGCGAGTTGAAAGAAGCATTGAAAAAATGTAGACAGTATGATAGGCGAGTTGAAAGAGGCATTGAAAAAATGTAGACAATATGATAGGCGAGTTGAAAGAAGCATTGAAAAAATGTAGACAGTATGATAGGCGAGTTGAAAGAGGCATTGAAAAAATGTAGACAATATGATAGGCGAGTTGAAAGAGGCATTGAAAAAATGTAGACAGTATGATAGGCGAGTTGAAAGAGGCATTGAAAAAATGTAGACAGTATGATAGGCGAGTTGAAAGAGGCATTGAAAAAATGTAGACAGTATGATAGGCGAGTTGAAAGAGGCATTGAAAAAATGTAGACAGTATGATAGGCGAGTTGAAAGAGGCATTGAAAAAATGTAGACAGTATGATAGGCGAGTTGAAAGAGGTATTGAAAAAATGTAGACAGTATGATAGGCGAGTTGAAAGAGGCATCGAAAAATTGGGTAGCGACAGGGAACAAAGTGAACGGAGCATTTAATGGTATGTACGACAACCGCGCTATATCGCCTGTAGCAAAAATGACAATAAATAATAGTGTGTTTGTGTCCACTTTGATGTATGAAAGTGAAACTTGGACTTGGCAGAAGAAGGATAATATGTAGATTAATGATGTAGAGATGCGTGTACAAGAAAAATGTGTGGAGTGTCAATGTTGAAAGAAGGCGGAATAAAGCCTACAATGCGCGATTTTTTTTATTTTTTAAATAAAAATATATTTATGCATTAAATATGTACTGGAACGTGAAAAATACAATAAAACTTTTTTTTTTGTTTTTATATATTTATATTTAAAAAAAAAGAGTATAGTTCATATATGAATCACTGCGCATTTGTAAGTTAATTATATGATATAATGATATAAATGAAATTATATATTTAACTTCACTTATTTTACACATATGTACTAAAGAATAAAAGAAAAAAAATACGATTACCTTGATCACTAATAATAAAGTAATTTGATTTCAAACTGGAACAAATCACAAAAGTCATCTACGCGCAACAAGTCAAACTTCAACTGCCAAATTGACCGGTAAAACAGTTTTCTATTAAACCTACGTGGTTTTAAAGCATGGAGATTATTGTATCACATTTGTAACAGCGCGTGAGTCGTTGTTTATACCACTCAACACAAAAATATTTAGAAAAACTTTGGTTGATTCATATGTGCATCATTGCGCACTGTAGGGTTAAGACATCAGAAATGAATGCATGGATAAAATTGATGTTTTATGTAAGATGATGATTGACCATGGTTTGAACATGTGGAGAGAACGAATGACTAAACTAATATACTAGCCATAAGTGCAAGGTGTGTATGAAAGAGGTAGACCGAGGAAAACATGTCTTGACCAAATGGTCCAGATTTAAAAAAAGGTAAAGGAATTTTAGAAAAGAAAGTTTAGCGTGTGTCCTAGAAGGACGTGCTGATGATGTTGATGTTGACATCTCTGTATTCGCTTTAGTCGAATTCTGTGTTCCTTTTCGTTCGGGGTCATCAATTTAGCGGTATGCTTTAGTCGTACGTCGTGATGATGATGATTTGTTTTGTATTTAAAATAAAATACGTCGATTCAGGAATGCGGGAAGTGAGAGTGAATAATAATAAATAGTAAACAGAAATGAATGGTCAAGCGAATAATAACAAGTGCTCTTTATTCAACGATAAGTAGGTATATATAGAATTTCAGAACGGGACGCGTGACTGCGTCTGCGGTATATCTCGATCTCACTCCTGCGCGTGCTGAGGTGGTCGGAAGCGCTGCGGATACTACAGTGGGTAGGATATTTATTGTCGAAACGGCGAGACGGCGTGATATGTTCTCTTTCTACCTTGGAATGCGATGTAAATATTATTTGCGTGTAAACAGTGTTGACGTTTCTGGTATGTGACAATTGTACATATCCAGAGGTTGATTCATCGGTCGTTGACCCTGCCTGTTGACAATATTTTAGGGACGTGGGTACCCTACAAAAGGAACATGGCATTAATCACTAAGTGGGTATATAAGTAATAAGTGGGTATATAAGTAAAAAAGTGTGCGTGGAAGATGTAGACCGAGAAAAACGTGTCTGGACCAAGTGGACCAGATTTTGAAAGAGGGTTAAGTGAAAAGTATGAATAAAAGATTATTGTACATGACAATTTTTTAAATGACAAAAGTTTTGTGCATGGATAGAAAAGTTTGGAGGTATATTCTCTGCCTATCCTGCAAGAGATACGGCGTGACGATATGTACAATACAATAAAAAAATACTAATTACACAGAGCACAATGAATCTCATTAATTAGAATACTACATTGATCAAAACGTTTTAGGACCGGCCACTGTGTGGCGCTGTTAGTCACCCGATTGGAATTCTTTTTTTTTGTTAGGTTACCACATCTATCATTGATACTTCCTTTCAAATTTCAGCGTCATAGGTTGACATTTGTAAAAGTTACGCTGTACTGAGTATATCTACCTTTGTGCGTGTTTTCGATTTTTTACAAGTTTGAAAATGGCATCAACTGTGCATCAACGAGTTTACATAAAATTTTGTGTGAAAAACGGATTTAACGGTCCGCAGACCTTGGAAATGTTGGAGAAGTGTTTTTCGGTGGCACGAACGCTTCAGAAATGGTCGTAAGTCGGTCGAGGATGAAAAACGCAGTGGCAGTCGAAAACTGATGAAAACATCGATAAAATCAAAGAAATGTTGGCCGAAAACCGGAAATGGACCTTCAGAAAGCTGGCAGAGGACTTGAACATCGCTTATGAATCCGCTCAAGACATTTTGGTTAGTGATTTGGGCCTCAGACGTGTCGCTGCAAAACTGGTGCAAAAAAAGGACCGCGTTGAAATCGCTAAAGAAATGGTTTCCATGAGTTTTTGACCAAAAACAACACGAATACTATCCAGCAGCCTTCGAATTCATCTGATCTGGCTCCCTGCGACTTTTTCCTGTTCAACCGACTAAAAAAACCGCTTCGTGGAACGCGTTACAGCACCCGAGAGGATGTCATGAAAGAATCGAAGACGGCTCTGATGGACATACCGAAAATTGAGTACCAGCGGTGTTTCGAGGATTGGATCAAGCGCTGGCGTAAGTGCGTTGCAGTCGACGGGGAGTACTTTGAACGGGACCATATCGATTTTGATGAATAAACTTGAGTTTTCGATTTTATGAATAAAGTCCTAAAACTTTTTTATCAAGGTAGTAGTATGGACAGCAGTATATTATTTATTAGTATTTTAAACTATTATACTCGTATAAAACTTTATATCGTTCATTGCTGGGCCTAGCAGTCGATGATCCACTTACAGTTCCAACGTCAATTCAGTTTTAAAGCGAAGCTATGCCGTGGAATATTTTTTGTTTTAAATGAGTGAGCCTCTGCATACCAGCATTCACCGCTCTCATCGCTGTACCAGATCCGATGGCACATCGAAGTGAAACGATCGAAGCACACCGGCATGCTTTTTTAAAAAAAAGATAGCTATTTTTTTATTTATTTTACACATGACAAGAAATATAGATAGTTTGTGGAAAAAACAACAGCTAATTTAATTCAGACACAAAAATTTTAATGTATCTGGGTTTGTTGCCTTTCATTTGTCGTGTCCCCAGTAAACTAGGTTTTTGCCTGTATCTCATTGAGGGCGGAACTGAAGTCATAGGTACCCTTATACCCTCGAATGGAAAATAATACCTGTGACATTCGAGGGGAGAAGCACAGCGCGGGGGTCGAACCGACGACCTTCAGCACGGAAGTCCAGTACGTTACCGCGCGATCATGCATCTATTTTCCTTATATTAAACACAAGCTGATGGGTGTAATTACCATATGGTAATTTCTTTCAACCATCCATACAGATTCTGATGAAACCTTAACCATTTTTTTTTAATATTTACTTTCAACATGAATCGAAACTGCAACCCTCGTATTGGAAGAGAGGCGTTTTATCAAGTAGACCACGGAGGTCGTGTTTAAATACAATTTTTAGAGAAATCTACAAAGGTCAAAAGTTGAAATATCCAAAGTGATAAAATATCGCCTATGTTTTAAAAAAATATTTAAAATTTTTGAACCGGACCATAGCATTATATTCAATATAAGAGTCCGTCACAGTGACACGGTTATAGGCGCACAAGCGGATGTCCTCTTCTCAAATCCGTCTCCAGTTCCGGCACCCCAAAAGCCTTATCTCTCTCTCGGATATTTCGAGGCTGTTGATTGTAATCTGTTTGACGACTAATTGTTAATACCAGTTAATGTGATATTAAAGAAAATAAAAACTTCATTAATAAGTATATAATTAACAGAGAAATTATTATCTGATACAAAAAGTTCACAAGCTCGTGAATATAATCTGATATGACATACAGTAGGTAGGTTTAGGTCAGTGTTTCTCAAACCAGTAGGGCATTATGCAACTTATTAACGTCATAAGTTTATTTTATATAAAAAAACAGATGCGTGAGACTCTCTCGCGGTAGAAGTGAAACTTCTTAGCTCCTAGGAAAATTTATTTCAGCATTGCTTTTTTTTCCGTTTGTTAACGATTTTTATTATATTTTTTTTTAGGATGAGGAAATGGTTATGTGGAATTTAATTTAAGAAAATCTCTCTTAATTCAATTTAATTTTTTTATTTTTTATTTATTAATAATATGATATTTAAAAAAATGTTAATAGTACCGACACGGGACTATATAATTACTTGGTTGCATATATAATTTTACATTTATAAATTATTATCAAGTTGCTTAATCTAATTTATATCAAAACTTATAAAATAATATATATATGTAGCCTTTATTTATAAAAAAAATCTAGTAATTTAATGTCAGCTTACCACTAGGACATAGATCAATAACAGAGACAGTAAGATAGACTGTTTTCTTTGATAGACATAAGAACACTATCTGGAAAAACAAGTATATGAACATCCAAAGCAAGGTGAGGATATACAAGACATGTGTCCGCCCCATAATGACATACAGCATAGAGTCGAGAGCCGACACTGTCAGAATCAAAAATCTCCTTCGAAGCAGCTAAATGAAGGTACTCAGGAGTATCGCTGGCAAAACCCTTCGTGATAGAATACGAAACACAGAAATCCGAAGGATGTGCGAAGTTGAAGATATTGTCAGATGGGGACGACAGAGAAGAAGGTTCCGGAACGAACATGTATCCAGAATGGCGGAACCAAGAGCCGTAAGAATGGCCAGAGACAGTATCCCCCAAGCAAGCAGACCTCCAGGACGACCTCCCAAAAGATGGAAAGACAGCTGGCAGTCAACGTCACAAGAGGGAAACAATGATGCAGGATCATAACAGGCCAACAGGCCTAAAATAAGAAGAAGAAGAAGACATATGTTATTTTGTGTTTCTTTGATTCGAGTTTTTACGATTTCGCAGAACAGCGGTTAAGAAACACTGTTCTAGGTAGACAAATTAATAACAAGCCTGCTGTGATTTCTTCGTAAAAATATTTGTAAAAGTTTTTAACACAGGCGACTCATAAATCAAGATAAGTAGTTTTAATAAAACTCGGTAAGAAGGTATAACATAGTTCGATCGCTGTGCAATGTCCAATAAGACATGCTATAAAGCGACCGTATTATAATTAGTAACAGATACTCATAATGTAAAGAAAACGAGTTGTTTTTTTAATAGGAAATAAAGGGTCTTTCAAATTGAGCGGTTCTTTTAATTCTATTTTTTTAATTCTTGAATAAAACACACAATTTGCTTTGATTTCAAAAAACGTTTTATTGGTTATTGAAGTATAATATATGACATTTAAACACAAACAACAATGTGCGCCAAATGTCCACCTCTTGTGTCCAATATTGATTCACTTATTATTCAACTTTTAGTTTTAAAAGTGATGGCACATACCACCCTATTGAAGGTTAATTGCCTGTGTCTTAGAAAACTATCATATATCCAGAGTCGCGTTTGGTAACAGGTAAACCTAGACATTTGCCTAAGAGCGGTAAGACATAGGGGCGCCCAAAGCGCCCAAAGACATAAATAAATTATAAAAATATATACAAGAACGATTTAGATGAATGCTTTATAGAATAATGCGTTAACTTCAGTTCATATTTAAAATCTAATGATAACAACGGCTGATCCATGCTTCATTAAAAAATCTAATAATAACCGCAGCTGATCAATGATTCATTAACAAATCCAATGATAACCACGGCTGATCAATGCTTTATTAACAAATCTAATGATAACCACGGCTGATCAATGATTCATTAACAAATCTAATGATAACCACGGATGATCAATGCTTTATTAACAAATCTAATGATAACCACGGCTGATCAATGCTTCATTAACAAATCTAATGATAACCACGGCTGATCAATGCTTCATTAACAAAAAGTTAGTAACTGTTTATCCAAATATTTATTTTATTTATACATTTCATTAACTTACTATTTCGCGGAACGAAGTTCTTCATTATGAAAACGATTAAAAACATATTTAAGATCCACGCTAAAACAAAAAAGACTGTACGCATTAGCCATATGTGTTTTATCAATAGAATCCGACATGCTGGTACCATTCTCGTCGTTGCTGGACCTAGTCTAGTAGTTAAGAATCCCCTCGCCATCCCAACGTCAATTCAGTTGGAAAACGAAACAATGCGTGAAGCTTTTTTTCTTTCTTCTTTTAACTTCGTTAAATGAGTGAGACGTTGCACACCAGCAAACTCACCTACCACACCGCTGTACTAGATGCGATGGAACGCAGAAGTGAGGCGATTGGAGTACACTGACTTGTTTTTTTTTTAAGAATATATATGACCGAAGTTATAGGTATCCTTATACTCCTAAATACTAACATAGGTGGGAAAAACGCCTATGTAATTCGAGGGGAGCAGCGCGGCGCGGGATTCGAACTGACGACCTTCCGCACGGAAGTCTAATGCGTTACTGCATGGCCATGTACCTCAGAATCAGGTGAATTGACATTGAATATGAACTTCAATGATCTCGTAGATATATGTGTGGAGAAGAAAATAAGACGTTTACTGTAGTGCTTTGCTGTATGGTGTGATATACATCAGTGTTCCCCAACCGGTGGTCC
Organism: Odontocerum albicorne; assembly: GCA_949825065.1. Taxonomy (NCBI): domain Eukaryota; kingdom Metazoa; phylum Arthropoda; class Insecta; order Trichoptera; family Odontoceridae; genus Odontocerum; species Odontocerum albicorne. Next base: position 1,572,423 of record OX463849.1, read on the forward strand.
GCGGCCCGGTGCCGGGCCGCAGAGACTTTCCGCCGGGCCGCAAACAATATGTCAAATTTCAAGAAATTCGCCATGCAAAAATATTAAATATAGGATTTTTTCGCTTGCACGTTGACTTGTATTTTTAGTAATTGTTAAACAAATATAATTGGTATGATAATGCGACACGATGGTCGCTGGTTTTCTCAGAATGGACAGTCATAAATCTTCTCAGATACACTTAGGGAGAACGGAAATATTTGCTCTTGGATAGTGAACTCGGATGCAAAACCCTACCTTAATATATTTCCAAGAATTTCATAATATATAATTGTTTTCATTTTGTAATGGACCGCTGAGAGTAACAGTACATACAAGTAAAATAATGTCAGAGACAGCACTGCAACCAAGAATACCCAATATATTAGCAAAGATGCAACAGCAGGTTTCGCATTAGTTTGTTGAAAAAACCCCATTGTTTTTTGTTAAATTTTAATTGTATCAGACAATGTTTAACTGTTATATGTATATTTGTTAATTATAGTTACATACTCGTATGTCCATCTGTCACAATATAAGATTAAAAAAATATTAAATAAAAAAACCATTTTTATTTCAATATTAAAAATTTCCTTTTTTTACCGGTCCACAGGTCTAAAAAGGTTGGGGAACACTGATATACATCATCATGCTAAACGGAAAGGGTAAGCATTTGTTTAATTGCGTATTAGGGGTGGAAGTGCAAGTTGCCAACTGCCTAGAGGTGCCGTCTATACAAGCGTTGCACTGTTTACTCCCCCACTTCTCGTAAGCCCCACGGGCAGGTGGTTAGTAAGGAAACGTACATATTATTTGCAAACTTTGATAGATTTTAGGTTCATGTCCAACAAACATAAGAATTTCGTGAACAATGAAAATAATTTGGACCGTAAAATCAATCACACCGCTCCAATTGTTGCAGGGTTTAAATCCATCAAAAAAATAAAACAAGGTCCGATGAACACGAACGTTTTAAACTTGCACTGTGTTCAATAACAATCATTTAGGAAAAGTTAAGTTACACTTCAATGGTTTACCTTTGTTATAATGAGAAAATAAAACTAATAAAAAATAACCGGAACTAAAATATATAGTATTAAGTTAACCATTTAGATCAGACCGCCAGCGGTCAGTCAGGCATTTTTTTGTAAAGGGCCAAATATTTTAAGCTCTGTGGGCTAAGAGGCAAACTTGGCGATATTTATGAGTATGTAGGTAGGTCCATGATAATATCATATCTACGATGATAATCTAAACTTGAAACTTCGACAACGGTTCGTCAAATGCTACGTTTGGTCAGTGTTATTGAATGGAGTGGAATCATGGACCCTCAAAGCAAGTAGTATAAACCGACTGGAAGCATTCGAAATGTGGATGCACCGGAGAATGCTACGGATAATCTAGACGGGTATAGTCAGCAACACAAGGGTTCTTCAAAGAGCCAAAGTTGATAGAGTTGCTGACTAATATTAAAATCCAAAAGGTGTAAAATTTGAGTCATGTACTTAAAGGAGCAAAGTACAAATTACTGGACCTGATCATCCAAGGCAAAATAGAAGGTCGAAGAGGTGTTGGCAGGAGGCGAATCTCCTGGATCCGCAATATACGTGATTGGACTGGTATAAGGAACGTTGGGGCTCTTTTTCGGGCTGCTGAGGACAAAGATGCCTATTTTCAGGTGATATTCAACGTTGGGGGGACCTGACATGACACTTAGAAGAAGAAGAAGAAGGTAGACCTACTTAAATAATTTTGACATTTTTTTTGCACATGTACGTCCAAATTATCATAAAAGACAACGATAGGAAAATTAAATTACCACTGTTCCTCAACTTTGCGCCTGGTGCAGCTATCCCATTCTTCGTACTCTAATTCCTCCGCTGGGCCATAATGTAACGGGGCAGAGCACAAGATAATAATTAGTGCCGGTCACGGTGCTGAGATCTCGGGCAGAGTTCCGATATTTCTGTGAAGCCATTAAGGCGGCGGGGAGGACGAGAGTAGAGCTTCGAGAGACGGCAGAGCCATCATCATCAGCACGGGCAATGCGGCGGTGCAATACCCTTATTGCACCCAACGGTGCAAGGTGTTAACAGACCGGAACATACCAAACGCTCGGTATCGAAAAGTTATGTTGCAGTACTATATTTACGTTTAACCTAAATCTTACTCTAGTTTAGTTTAACCTTAATCTATCTAACTCGTTTATTTATTTGACACAAGGTACAAACGGTGTGTTTATTTTTACTTACGTGGGTAGTTTAAAAATGTTAGTAAAAATATTTCTTGGATAATAACATTTTTTTTCAATATTAGTGAACACCCAGTTTCTTATGACACCAGCCACCCCTGATGGGGAAACAAAAACAATGTGTTTTGCTCAGGCCATATCGAATCGATTGGTCCATCAATTTGTATACATTTCATAGCTGCAGCTTGTTCCAATCAACATTGACTTTTAATGATCACCGTTACCTAGTTGGTTAAACACTTGTGTTCTAACACGAATATTAAGGTTTCAATTCCCGTTGGAACTCAGTTTATATCTAAAAGTTTTCACTAAAGACTGAAAAAGCTTTTCTTTCTATAATAGTTTTTTTTTTTTTTTTTTTTTTTACCTAGCGAGTTTATTGCCATGTGGTAATCTCTTCCAACCAACCAGAAAGATGTTTTTATAGGCCCTAAGTGTTTACCAGACAGGAATCCTATTTTAAAAAATCTGGGTTCCATCGGGGATCGAACCCGCAACCTCCGGATCGGCAGACAAGTGTCTTACCACCAGGCCACGGAGGTCGTCATTTTCCCTTAAGGAAGAGATTACCACATGGCAATAATCTCATATGGTTGTACGCTATACAACGAAAATGTAATACATGATTCGCTCGGGTGTTGTACACCTGCAAGACATGATTTGAAACAATATTAGGCTTCGAGTACCGAGTTAAACCACCTTTGACTCTCTAAACGGTGTAATATAAAATTGTCCTTTAAATTCAATTAAACTGCTAGGAGTTACCATGAGATAAAAAGGGTCTTTCAAATTGAGCGTTTTTTAAATTCTTGGATAAAACACAGATGGCATCGCGAACTTGCCTGGGTTTTATGACATTTGAGAAGTGTAATGTATGACTTTACAAAAAAAGGAGTCGTATACAAGACAACAACGCGTTCAAATTGTTGAATTATTTGATGTATTGTAATCTCCGGAAACGGTGATGTTAATTGGCCACCAAGATCATGTGATCTGACACCGTTGGACAATTTTCTCTAGAGTTACGTGAAAAGCCAGGTCTCTAAGAATGACCCCCGGTCAATTCTTGAACTGCAGGACGAAATTATTCGCGTTATTGGTGAGCTAGAACCAAATGTCCCAAACTACTCGTAAATATAGGACTATTTTCTCTGGGGCTACGTGAAAAACCAGGTCTATAAGAATGACTCTCCAATAAATTCCTGAGCTTAAGGACGAAATTATTCGCGTTATTAGTGAGTTAGAACCGCAATTATGCCAAAATGTCATCGAATTTTTTGATAAAAGAGTGGACATCTGTGGAGCTGCAAGAGGTGGACCTTTGGCGGATATTGTTTTTTTTTTTGTGTTTAAATGTCATACGTTATACTTCAATGGCCAATAAAAAGTTTTTTGAAATCAAAGCAAATTGTGTGTTTTATTCAAGATTTAAAAAAATTTAATTTAAAAAGCCGCTCCATTTGAAAGACCCTTTAGAAGAAAAAATGGTAAAAGTCTTAAAATAATAAGATCAGTGATAATGATACTCATGTTTCCCTGTAAAGTTACTTAGTTATACCCTAAAAGTTTATTAAAGAGTTGATTCTTCAATTTATATCTACATTAAAAAAAATACTTAACAAGATCATTCCGTATGCGAGTGGTGACGCTCTTAATAGCTCAGTTTGTGAATATAACACCGAAAACAACCTTCTAACGATTAAGATATAAATCGGGGTGTGGGCTGAAAAACATCTGATGTCCTCGCGGCTGGGCTCGCCCTATATTGGTGGGGTGTATCACGGCCGGTGGGATTTTATGAGTAGAGCCCAGAACTTTTGATAGCTTCTGTTTCAAATGTATTTTCTGCCATTTATATTGAGTTATATGTGCGATTTCGGAATGTATTTTTATTTTTACATACTATGCTGCTATCAATAAATGTATATTAATTTATTTATTATCTTCTTCTCCCTGGCTGCATCCCAACTCATCGTCTGCGAAGACTGTTGGGGTCAGCTCTCCTCGTCCTCAGGTTGTATGCTCTTCTGTCCCGGACTACGTCCCCCAGGCCGTGCCTCTGCATCATATTATCTTTTTGCACCACCCACGAATTCTTTGGTCTTCCTCTGGTTGTTATTCGAGGAAGATCCATGGAGATTGCCTAGTTCACAATGTGATCGGGTGCTCTGCGTCCAACGTGCCCATACCATCTCAATCGCCTCTCCTCCATCTTGCTGTTGATGTATGTAACACCTAGGCTTCCTGTCTCTTAGGGACACACCAGCTGACCATCTTAGCGTGCGTATTTCAGCAGTTTCTAGTTGCCTAGAGTAAGAGTTATACATCGTCCAGCATTCGGAGCTAAAGAGGAGTGCGGGTCTGACAATCGTTTGGTATACTTTTCCTTTTAACTTTTTTGGCATTTTCGGATCACATAGAACTCCCGTCATTGATCTAAACTTCATCCATCCCACACTAATTTTATGTATTACATCTGCTGCACATCCTCCATCGCTATGGATGAGTGACCCAAGATACTTAAAGGAGTCACAATTTGGTAATGTTTCTCCATCCATTTGCATTACGGGAGTGACAGCATTTGTGTTCTTTGGTAGGTATAGAAACTTTTTCTTTCTGCTCAGTCTCAATCCATTGTCCTCCAAGATTCTTCTCCACCTTTCCAGACTATTTTGCAGGTCTTCATGTTTTTCACTTATTAATACGATATCGTCTGTAAATAGTACGATCTTTAGGAGACTGTTCATTTCCTGGTTAGTTAATTAATTTATTTATTATATAGGATTATAAATGTAGTATAGGTTGATGCATTGCATTGTATTTTTAAATACCGCTAGTGGGCAAGACAAAAGGGTAATCTGGGTTAAAATAAAAAGAAAGAGAAACTGCAACAATTTATTTATTTATTTATTTGTTGAAAACAAAGAGCGTTGACCTCTGCCTGAATATCATATGCTTGCTTGAGTGTTCATTATTTTTATACGAATCGTTAATAAGATTCCGGAAGAATTATAACACGACCATTACATCATATTTTACTTTAAAAGTTAAAACTAGAATTGAAAGCGTTTAAACACGGATATATTTTTTAAACATTTTACACTTGACAAGAAATAAACATAATTGACCAAGAAACAACAAGTAATTTAATTCGGACACACAATTTTAACGGATCCGTGTTTGTTGCCTTTCATTTGTCGTGTCTCCAGTAAACTAGGATTTTGCCTGTATCTCACTAAGGACAAAAGGCTTGTAGGAACCACGATCGTCGCTGAATATTGTCAACACACACGGTCAACGACCGACGAAACGACCTTTGGATATGTCCAAAGGTCGCATACCAAAACATTGAAATTGTTTACCCACAAATACTATTTACGATACATTCCACAGTAGAAAGAGAACGCATCACGCAGTCTCGCCGTTTTCGCCAATAAATTGTCTACCCACAATATTATTTGCGATGTCTGCAATATTTCAATCGACCATCTCTGCACGCACAGAAGCGAGATAAAAATATATTGCGGGCGCACTTCCGCGCCCATTCTGAAATGTATAAATACCTACTTACCGATAAATAAATCATCATTAATTATTATTTATTATTCATTGATTCATTCACTCTCTCTTTCCGCATTGCTAATTGACGTATTTTATTTAAATACCAAACAATCAAAATCATCAAGACGTCCCAAAAGGGCATTCGCTAAAGGCTCATTACCCCAGATACAGAAATGCTTCATACATACGTATATAACATATCATCACGTCGTGTGCCTTGCAGGGTACATTATTTTCTATAACGATATATATTTGTTTAGTTAATCTTTCTTCATTTATTCGTTTCCCATGCCCAAATCATTTCAACGTAATCTTCTTCATCTTACTCAACACATCAGTCTTAAGTTCACATTCATCCCTAATCCCTTTCTTCCATATTCTGTCATATATTGTCTCTCCTCATGTATTCTTCTAAGTGCACGCATTTCGATAGCATTTATTCGGCTCTATTGCCTTTTCCAAGTCCACTTTTCACCCCCATACATCTAAGTTGGTACTAAAATATTAGTGGATCTTAGCAGATTTTGATACTGTCCTGTTCGAGTATATATGTTTTAGTGCTCCATTGTTTTTTTCCTGTCGCTACACGCCGTTCGATATCCCTCCTCGATAACACATCAGCCTTAAGTTCACATTCATTCCTAACCACATAATTCTATATTATGTCATACATTGTCACTCCATATAGTCGTCTCGCATATTTTGATACCATCAGGTTCAAATATATAACATATATATTTATTTAAGTACCCCACTGACATTGTTTCATATCACTACATGCGTTTTGATATTCCTCTTAATATAGAGATAATACTACCCAAATTGCAGAATTCCTCACATATGCTTTTCCTTTCACACATTTCTATCACAATTACTTTGGATTTTGAGATGCATGACAACGCGGTAACGGACAGGACTTCTGTGCGGAAGGTCGCCGGTTCAAATCCCGCACTGTGCTACTCCCCTCGAATGACACAGGTATGCTTATCCGCCTAGTATTCCGGCATATAAGAATACCTATGACTTCGGTTATATCTAATGCTTATAAAAAGGGTGATAAAATAAGAGAAAACATGCCAGTGTGCTCTGATCGTGTCACTTCAGTGTGTAATCGGATCCAATACAATTATGTAGTCGGTGAGTTTGCTAAAAAAATTAACGGAACAGTTTCGCTTTCCTACTAACCCCATGTTGGGATCTTCGAGTACGAGGCCCAGCAACGATGATGACTTTGGATTTTGCAAGGGTAGGCAGATTCTTCTTCTTCTTCCTCTTGGTTTAGGTCGTATGACCTGTTTGTGACGGAGGGCTGTCCTGGGATGATGACTTCCAGCTGTCCTTCCACCTTTTCGGCGGCCTTCTTGGTAATCTCCTGCTGTTAGGGTTTTCAGTCGTAGCGATTCTTGTCAGTCTTATATACTCCATGCGGTCCACATGATCCCTCCAGAAGCACCTTCTGTTTCTTCCCCACCTCACTATGTCTTCAACACCACAGACAGATCTTATCGTCTCATTTCTGATCCGATCTCTAAGAGTTCTGCCTGCGATGGAGCGTGGGGTTCTCATTTCTGCCACTTTGAGAAGGTTTTTTGTCCTGTTGGTATCGGCTCTCACTTCTATCCCATATGTCATGATGGGGCGGACGCATACCTTATATATCCTGACCTTACTTTCGGTTAGCATGTGTTTGTTTCTCCATATAGTGTCCCGCAGGCAGCCAGCCAGATAGGCAGATTATTATTGAAAATTAGATACATGAAAATATAGATATTTAATAAATAAATAAGCCACGCTTACAACAAAATATAAATGTATTATGAATATTTTATGAAAAATACAATAATATATATTCGCTTTCTAAATAAACTATGAATAAATATTAGTTTTGGCGTAAAACGTTGTTTTTTGTCATAATCATATTAATTAGCCATAAAAAATAATAGGCACGCGCATTCTCGTATTACCAGACAATGGCGAACGTGCAAAAAACCTGGCGTAAGATGGGCGTGCGGTAACAGTAGGATAACTGTATTGCCTAGGTCAGGTGTTCTCAACCTTTTCGAAGCCATTAAACACTTGACTATACCGAGTATTAGCGAAATACAGATTTTAAAAAATTTAAATGTACATTACTCTTTTATTTTTTTCTTTTAATTCGTACATGTCCGAAATGGTGATTTAGTCATATTAAAAAGCGTGGCTAGGAGACAGCATTGTATTTAGCCCCATTAATTGAGGCTTTGTGTTAAGAACCACAAATACAGATATCACGATTCGTCATCGCACGTGTTGGAAATATTACTTCGCAGGAAAGAGGCAACAATACAATGCACGATTGTCAATTATATTGCGTGAGTAACAAGTCTAGCGAATATTGTTACTAAACTAGTACCTTTTCTATTTTTTTTTCAGGAATCGAACGCGAAACACCCGAGTGAAAGCCAAGTGTCTTACCAACTTAGCAACTTATGTCGTCATAATAATTATATTCTACACAAAATAAATGATATTCTACGGTCTAGTTATGCTTATTCCCTGTTCTGAGATAGCTGACTTACACCCGTGAAATTCACAAATAAACACACATAAATAATACAAGTCTGAACTATAGCCGCTCTTGAGATTTGACAACTCTCAACAAAAAAATATATTTCGAACATTTCTTTATAAATTCCCATCCCTACGCCGCACCGTTATACTTTTAGCGGGATATGTCCTTGAGGGAAGAGATGATGAGGGTGATTTGTTGATAAATAATAAAACACGTTAGATCGCAATGCGGAAAGAGAGAGTGGAATTTTATTAGTAACGTAGGTATTTATATATTTTTAGAATGTGCGCGAGAACGCGCTCGCGATATGCCTGCGTCTCGCTTCTGTGAATGCAAAACGATTAATTGTTTTATGTAGGTAACAATCTATTTACGGAACCGGCGAGACAGCGTGGTGCGTTCTCTCTCTAGTATGGAGTGCGGTCCGCTCGGCTATGGGATGAATGGCCGGCGGGTGACCTTCGGACTTGTTTACTTAGATTTATCGAGGAATCCGAAGGTCATTTCATCGGTCATTGACCGTATGTATGAACGCCGAGTGGGCGACCGCCACATACTCTTCTTCTTATTTTAGGCCTGTTGGACTGTTATGGTTTGGATGGGTTTACACTTTTGTTAAGTTCAGTAAAACCAGGCGAGCAAAAAGATGTTAAGAAGTCTGAAGTGAAAACCAGACTGGAACCATTAAAAAAAAACTATTATCAACGGGAGTCGAACGATATGTGTGTTACCAACCAGGCTACAGAGGTCGTCATAACGTACGAACAAAATATCAATTACATTCATGTAGTTAATTTTGTAGTTCTTTTTCACTTTTAGTATTTTCACAGTAATCTCGCAAAACACTCAACAAGTTTGCGTAACACCGATCAAGAACAGCTGACCGAGTTACTCGGTTATTCTGCACGAACACGAGCGTGGTGTTAAGTGCCAAGATATTGGCCGAGTCGGGGCAATATCCAGTATGGGCACCGCATTTCACTTTCATTGGCAGGTGTTGGTAGCCGTGACTGTGATCAACAATCAACAACTACTAGACGAAACAGTTTAGAGTCAAACTCTGGTGTAGCTTAGGACATTTATCGGCAAATTTCATTTGGTATTGCGTTGTATAACGCTTAAATTCATTCAACAAGGCGCATGTCATGCACTTTAACTCTTACAGGCTTAGTGGTCCACGTTATGTACCACCTTTTTTTGACGCAGTACTGCACAATGGTACACGCAATGTACCACTTATTAAACCTCTCTCAATTGCTGCACGAACGTTCAGAATATGTACCACTTCGTATAATATAATACTTATGACTCATATCCGCACAGCTACAGGTCTGGTCCTGTTCAAATTCATTTAGCTTCTAATATTATTGACAGTTAGTTGTTCTTGGTGTGCCGACTTGTGCGTATAAAAGAAAACGTCATATATTTGTATTAAATTTTAATAAAAAAATAGTTGTGTTGTGATAAAATTGACTTCAGTGATTGTGGTAAATTTATATTTAGGTTAAAAATTAATTTTACTTGGATGTATTTCGGCATTATTTGGTGGTACATTAGAAAAACTAGTTGAAATATGGACTAGTGGTACATAAGTGTTACCACCTCACCAGGAGTTCGTTGATCTACCGAGGAAGTGGAAATATGTTAATTTAGCATTTTCATGTATCATTTTTCAAACACATTAAAAAAAATGAGAAACTTGACTTTTTATTCTTTGTGCAGCCTGAGTAAAAATAAGTTTACCTGTGCCTGTAAGGGTTAAATTCTGGCGTCAATATTAGTAATAAAAGGACAATTTATAAAGCGCCATTTAGAGAGCGAATTCTCCTCAAGGACGCTCTAATTCGCCATTCGAACCCACTATTGTTAACAGATTAAAATATTACAAAATCAATATACATATGTAAGTTATGTAAGTATATGTTAAGTAATGGTTCTTTCAAAAAACCAGAAGGATATCAATAAATACATACCATCACGTTATTGGGGTAGACAGAGAGGACATAGCATCAGAGTTTATCTTCTACATCAATACAACTTGTCATAAAACTTCTACAAGTTGTCTAACTTTCTACATTTCCTTCTTGCATAAAATCATTCTCTTGATCCAACTATAACTTTCTTAGTCTCCTCTATCCCACCTTTCACTCACATTTACACTGTATATTTGTTTTGTTAGTCTTTCTTCATACATTCGTTATACATGTCCAAACCATCTTAGATGCTCTTCTTCATCTTACTCAACACATCAGCCTTAAGTGCACATTCATCCCTCATAACTTCATTCCATATTCTATCATATTTTGTCATCCCACGTATTCTTCTCAGTGCACGCCCATGAAAGTTACTATACTAAAGAAAATTTAGCATGGACCCTGTACAACCTTGTAACGACGTTCAGTAATTTTAATTATTTTATCAACTTTAATATGAGCTTCGATTCTAGTAAAAAGCAAGTTATTTAAGTCAGTACATTACAACTCCTTGAGCGTAAGAAGAGATCTGCGTCTCCTGGTATACGTTGTCAAACTCGTTCGAGGAGTTGTGAGCTGTCCAGCATTACTACAAAGATTAGCGTTAAATATTCCTAACAATTACACTAGACTGCGCCGGCAAGAACTGCTCTCAATAACATACGCAAGAACGGGTCTTCCAGCCGCTATGCCTGTTGGAAGGGCCTTAACTCTTCTGAACGGGACTGCTTCGGATATTGACATATTTCATATCACATTACCAAAAGCAAAAGTAAATTATCTTCTTAGATTGAGCGCGTTGAAAGCACTCATCAACATACTTAAGTGACTGAATATATGTGTATCATATATTTGTGTGTATATACTCGTTTGTATACATATGCATTATTTTATATAATTTTTTTTCTAAGTAATTTTTCTTCTTTTTTAATGTCTTGTATTTTTCAAAGTAATTGAGCTAAGCCTGTTTTGAAAAAATAAATAAATAAATAAGTAAATAAAACTAACAATAATGACAAATTAATACATCTTGTTACAAATTAGCAAAAATATGTAAGGTTGTTAAAATCAAATAATATTTGGCGACGTTTTGTGATTGTTCAAGCACTTCGCCACAGAGGTCATTATTGCACATTATGCTAGCACCCAAGTATTTAAATTGTGTGACTTGTTCAATTGGTGTGTCGTCGATCGCCACACTGCATCCAACTTGCTCTCTGGCTAGAATCATGCATTAAGTCTTGCTGATGGAGATAGACATGTTGTATTTTTTGGAAGCAGTGTAGAATCGACAATATTCTTTGGCACACTTGAATAAATAGGTTCGCCATCCCTGCACTATACTTAGTTAATATTATTTTGTATGCTAAAAAAAATAAAATGATCGAATAGTTTTTTTTTGCGTCAACATTCAACATTAGGGGATGCGGCGCTTCCACAGCATATGTCACGCATTCCACGTCACTAATATGTTTATACAGGTAACCCCCGTTCATCGCGACCCCGGTGAGTGCGGATTCGTTATAACGCGGTATTTTAAACAACACTTGTCCGGCTTCGACACATTCCAGGAATTGTCATAATGTGTAGTTGCACAAGCGAGCTATCTTTCTTTTTCGTTCACTCACATAATACACGTGTACATGCATATATACGTAAATTCACGAGCGCGAGTGAGACAAAATATGTTATTAGAAACATCGACGAAGCGTAGAATGAAGTCACCCAATATTGTATGAAGAGCGTTTGGAAAAGGTTTTTCAGAGAAATTGATGATCAAATGAATTACGAAAATGATATTCAAAATATCATTGAAGATATTAGTCGTATAGCCGATTCCGGAGCCATCGAAGGTGTTGATGTAGATGATATTCAGACTCTGTTAAAATCACACGGTGAACCTTTAACTAATGAAGAGCTGCAGGAAATGGACTGTCATACTACGTCACAAGCAAATCACGTCTCGAAACCTGTTCCCGTGCGAAAATTAAGTGTTAAAATAATCGAAAAGGCCCTTTCTCTTCAGAATCAATGGTTGCAGTTGTTAGAAGAAAATGAGGAAGATTATGAGCGAGTGAGTGCTTGCTCTAAAGCGTGGTTGTAATGGATTATTTGACGGTTATAGACAAATTTTACACAATAAACGTAGAGAGGCCAAACAAGGAAATCTAGATTCTTTTTTGCAAAGCGGAAAAAAAATAATGAATTATATTTTATATGACATTATTATTTAATGTTTATTTTAAAAATAAAACGTTTTTTAGAATCTTAAAATGTTTTTTTTTTAAATCCCCCGTTGATCGCGGAATTTCGCTTATCGCGGCCATGTCCGGAACGTATCTCCCGCGATCAACGGGGGGTTACCTGTATTGTATATAAATATTCCTATGTTTATATTGTATATACTCGTAACTATTCCTATGTTTATATCAGGGCTGTGGAGTCGGAGTCGGAGTTGGAGTCGGAGTCGCGGAGTCGCGGTGTTTGGGCCGGAGTCGGAGTAGGAGTCGTAAAAAACGAGCGACTCCGACTAATTTTTCGTTAAAATTTAAAATACATTTTTTTTAAATTATTATAATGAATGTGTATTGTGCACGAATATTAAACTTGCAGGCGCAAGTCGCGCCGATATGGTGAATCACCGAGATCCATTTAATGCATAAAGTCTACGAAAATGTGTTTGTCTCCTTCTTTCTCACGTCGAAAGAAAATTCTGTTGGCTGGGATCTATGTTAACCCCATGGTTCGATCCATATTGACGGAAGAACAAATAAATAGAGCGAAAAACGCTCTGTTTGAATTAACCGTTCGCATGAAAGGCCTTCGACTAGAAAAAGAGACGACAGCAGGCAGCGTACACGAAGTATCATCATCTCCATCCGACACCGCTGAATCTGAAGACGATTTTGAAAAATATCTCAATGAACAAGACAAACTAAAACGTCCTCGTTTGAATCACAGTCCCAATATAGATGAAGGAGACTCTATTTCAAAATTTAAAATTGAATTTTATGATGCATTGAAAATAATGGAAAAAATTAACCGAACTTATAAGTTAAATGTTGAAATGGCAATACAGCGGTATTTAGAAATCGTAAAAGATTCAGCATTGATCGTTACAGCATTACCCCCAACCCAAGTATCCGTAGAGCGGTTATTTTCCGCTCTTAAAATTCTCAATTCTGATTTGAGAGCCTCTACGAATACAGATTTAATAGAAGCAATGTTGTTTTTAAGAATAAATTCTAATAAATAATTATTAAAGTTTGATCTTGTTTTATTTTTATCCCTATAACATGAAAAAAATGGCTATATGCAAAGGTAGGAAACAACCTGATAAAATTGAGCTTTTTTGAGTCGGAGTTGTAGAGTCGGAGTTGTGGAGTCGGAGTCGTGGAGTCGGAGTCGTGGAGTCGGAGTTGTGGAGTCGGAGTCGTATTGTTGGTAAATATAGGAATCGAAGTCGGAGTCGGAGTCGTGTTTTTTTTTTAGCGACTCCACAGCCCTGGTTTATATAGTATATACTCGTAACTATGCCTATATTTATATTGTATATAACTATGCGAAATTTAATAAAGTCACGGAAATGAATACACCTCCGTATCGAATTTCGAGTTATTTGCAACAATTCACATATTAATTTATTTTCCGATTCTTTAGAAAGTGCCGGTCTAACGTCTAATTTAATATGTCAATCATCAGATATGATATCTCTCCGCGGAATTAGTATGCAGCCAGCGTTTTATGTCATTTCCAGCATCAAATTCGCGCGGGCTCACAATAACAATTATGAAAAGAGAAATTGGCGACATATTCGGAGAGAAGCCCATCTGTCTCTCGAGATTTGTGACGGACCCGCTATGTTTGGCCATTCTGGTCACCAATACAGGAGACCGTCGTATAGCACGGGGACCACGTTTTACAAAAAGGCCGCGTTATGTAAGACTCGCTTTCGTTATAAAACGTGGATTTTATTTAAGTATTTATTTGTTCCTAAATAAAGTACGAAGTTTAATTGAAAATTACTCATTCAATAGATAAAAATTGCTCATTCAATAGATAAAAATTACTCATTCAATAGATAAAAATTACTCATTCAATAGATAAAAATTACTCATTCAATAGATAAAAAAAAACCTATTTTTACACCTTCGATAATTACAAAAATAATATAGTGAATACAAAATGAAGGAAAAGTTGAGTGAATGTCTCTCGATTCAATTATCTTTCAAGTTCAGCGTGTGTCATTCAAATTTAGAGTATATCTTTCAAGTTCAGCGTGTGTCATTCAAATTTAGAGTATATCTTTCAAGTTCAGCGTGTGTCATTCAAATTTAGAGTATATCTTTCAAGTTCAGCGTGTGTCATTTTAATTAAGAGTATGTCTTTCAAGTTCAGCATGTGTCTTTTAGTTCAGTGCATGTTTTTCAAATTCAGCTTGTGTCTTTCAAATTCAGTGTGAGTCTTTCAAATTCACACGCGTCTTTCGAATTCAGCGCATGTCTTTCAAATTGTGTATGCGTCTTTCGAATTCCGCTTGTGTATTTCAAATTTAGCTTCTTCTTCTTCTTAAAATTTCTGTAGACTCTCAAGAGTCTGTTACTGCAGGATTGTCCTCCTGTGGTGCTGAGCTCCAGCTATCTCTCCATCGTTTCGGGGGTCTCCCTGGCGGACGCCGTCCATCCGGCACCCCATGCAGAGCTATTTATGGAATTCATTCTCTGTACATGTTGATACCAGTATCGTCGACGCTGTCGTCCCCATCTGACCACATCTTGGACCTCACAGACCTCTCGGATCGTGGTGTTCCTTACAAATTCAGCGTGTCTTTTAAATTCAGTGCATTTCATTTAAATTCAGCATGTATCTTTCAAATTCAGTGTGAGTCTTTCAAATTATGTGTCTTTCAAATCCAGCTTGTCTTTCAAATATGTCTTTCAAATTCATTGCATATCTTTCAGGTTCAGTATGTGTCGGTGTCTAAAGCGTGAAGCAAGGATGTCGATTGCAATTTACAATATATTATTTATTTATTTCAACACTTTCATGCTAATATTGTACATATCGCGCTACAAAGGTATTTTTTCCGGGAAACTAGCCTTTATTTTATTATTTATAGTTGAGCCATTAGCATTGTGAAGTTTTAAAGACATTGTAATTTGTTTTATTAAACACTGTTTATTCAACTTTTTGTAACGGTATAACTCTATCGGTTTCAAGGCTTTCACCTCATCATCAGGGGAGCACAAACAAGACTGAATTATGTTCGAACTGGCACCGATATACACGCTTCGACGGTTGGGGACATTCGGGATGGGGAATGAGGGCTGAGGGAGGCATGGGACGATCTCGGCCAGCAGCGGAGAGAGTTTTGGGATATATGTGTTTACCAGATGTTCGCCTCGATGCACTGACTTAGAAATTTCTAGGACCTCTAATCTGTCCAATTTATTTCCGTTACTTTTGATATGTAAGAATTTGGCATCATCGTTTGTGCTCCCCTGAAGATGAGGTGTGCACCTTGAAACCGGTAGGGTTATACCGTTACAAAAAGTTTGATAAAACAAATTACAATATCCTTTATTTCATTATTATTATCGATATACATAACCTTATTTTTAACTTCGTGTATAGAAATAATAGTTGTAAAAATACTTACTAAATTTAAAATTAAAGATAAATCTCAAGGAAAATAGATAGGAATTGTAAGGAACTAAGGGACGAGGAATATTTTAAGAAAAATAATGCTCTTTTAGCGTATTATATTGATAAGGGTAAAATAATATTGATAGGGATAAAGCATATCTGATTCAGCCAGGAAGATAGTTCCAAAATCGAGCTGAATGAAAAGCAAAAGATGATGCACGATTTGTTGGGATACCAAAAAAGATGTACCGTCACCAGATCGGAAGGAGAGTTCATACTAATAAAGCAAATTGAACTTTTCACGCAGAAACTGAAATCAGCTTGGATTATTCAACGCACCAAAGAGGGTTGGCAGAATGTGGAGATTTCATAAACGTGGAGTGCGTTATTAAAAAAAATGGAGAATAGAAGTACCGCAAGTAACATCCACAATTTGTAAAAAGCGTGGTATCGAAATCGCGAAATACGAAGCCAACGGACTGTTCCTCTTCGCCTCTTTTCGTCGAGGTCCACTAAAGACGATTTCTTCCATCGTATTGTTTCATTGTTTTCCGTCTTGACAATGAAAACCTTTCATTGTTACGACTTTGACAGTGAAACCTTCAACCATGAACTGGTTTTCTATTTTTAACAAGTTTAACTGATGATGTGGTGTTGGAGATGAACACTTCGTATCACATGACCCTCAAGCGCGCCAATGTCTCTATCTTCCGAGAATTGGAGATTACCGAAAGACTTTATGCAGGAAAAATAACGAAAGTCTGGAAGAAAATATCGAAAGTCTGGAAAACAATAACGAAAGTCTGGAAAAGCTGGTGAACACGGGGACAGTTGAAGGAAAACGGAGAAGAGGAAGTTCTTCTACACGATGGAGAACCAAATAAAGAAGTAAACAGGATCATATATAAACACTGCATTCAACTTGACCCAAGACAGGGAAGGGTGCATTGTATTAGACTCGTTTTATACAGTACAACCTGGCGGGCTTATTGCCATGTGACAATATCTTCCAACCAGCCAGAAAGATGTGTGTCTTACCGACACACATCAAGACAAGTGTCTTACCACCAGGCCACGACCTCCATGGCCTGGTGGTAAGACACTTGTCTGCCGATCCGGAGGTTGCGGGTTCGATCCCCGCTGGAAACCATATTATTTTAAATAGGATTCCAGTCTGGTTAACACTTAAGGCCTATAAAAACATCTTTCTGGTTGGTTGGAAGAGATTGCCACATGGCAATAAACTCACCAGGTTAGAGGAAAAAAAGTGAAAGTGAAAACCAGACTGAAATCATTTTTAAAAAATCTGGGTTCCAACAAGAATCGAACCTGTAACTTCCGGGTTGGGTTAGGTTAAATTAATAGGATCATATGTTAACACTACATTCAACTTGACCCAAGAGAGGGATGTATTGTATTACTCTCGTTTTATACAGTACAGCCTGGCGAGCTTATTGACATGTGACAATATCTTTCAACCAACCAGAAATATGTTAAAGAGGCCTTAAGTGAAAACCAGACTGAAATCGTTTTTAAAAAATCTAGGTTCCAGCGGTAATCGAACCCGCAATTTCCGGGGTGGGAGACAAGTGTCTTTTACCAACTCGGCCAGAAAGGTTAAGGAAGGGATTCTTTAAAAAAACCACACTGATGTGCTCCGATCGTCTCGCTTCTGTATGCCATCGGATCCAATACAGCAGCGTGGCCGGCGTGTTTGCTGGTGTGCAACGGCTCATTAACTTAAAGAGGATCGGGAGACAAGCGTCTTATCAACTAGGCCACGGAGGACATCGGACACACATGATGCATCAAGTTGAAGACATAACAGAGGACTAAGATGCTCAATACTCAGCACGCGATGAAGAAGATGAACTTTTGAAGTTCAATGTCTTATTTTCCTCGACGTAAATTCTTGATTTGTCAGCTTCTTATGGGGTAACCATGGGAAACTTTAGGCAAAATCTGAGTCTCATCTATACTTACAATGTCGTTGATTTTACATATATTTATATCCGTTTGGGGTAGTGTAAGCAACACCGATCACCTTAACCCTTAACGAATGTAAAACAAAGCATTCAAGATCTCTTGCAACACCCATCCCAGAACAAATTTCTCCCAACTTCACACCGAACAGCGTGAAGAAACCCTCTTACACCATATCCTCGCTTGAACTGTGAAATTCATTAAAACAAACAGGATCACAGAAATCCTCTAATCACTGCCCTGGGGGCTTACGACAGAAGTCCGACCTGCCTTTCCGTTATAATGCTTTCGAAGCATCATCTATTGCCTTACTGACAAGTTCACCTACAGTATTAGCAGAAATAACTAAAATTTGAGCAAATGTGATGAAATGCAAGTAGCATGAAGGAGTCGACATGGACGTGTATAAAAAGAAATGAATAAAATAATTTGTTGTAAGAATTGTTATCTAGTTATATATTGATATGTACATAAGCATTTCTAACTATTTCTAAGAAATTAAATAAAAAGGTGATTAAAATTAATTATTACATGTGGGATATTAAAATTAAGTCAACTTATAGTTATAATACAGAAATTACTCGTAGATTAGTTATAAATTTGTATATATCATAAGTATAGCCTTCGGCAAGTGTTTGTAAAGGGTCTTTCAAATTGAGCGGTTTTTTAAATTCAATTTTTTAAATTCTTGAATAAAACGCACAATTTACTTTGATTTCAAAAAACTTTTTATTGGTCATTGAAGTATAATATATGACATTTAAACACAAAATAATATATTAACAATATCCGCCAAATGTCCACCTCTTGCAGCTATACTGATGTCCACTCTTTTGTCAACATTTTGATTCTTGAAACATTTAGTTTGTGACATTTGGTTCTAGCTCACCAATAACGCGAATAATTTCATCTTGCAGCTCAAGAATTGACCGGAGGTCATTTTTATAGGCCTGGCTTTTCACGTAACCCCTGAGAAAATAGTCCAAACGGTGTCAGATCACATGATATTGATGGCCAATTAACATCACCGTTTCCGGAGATTACAATACATAAAATAATTCAACAATTTGAACGCGTTGTTGTATTGTATACGACTCCATTTTTATAAATGTCATACATTACACTTATCAAATGTCATAAGACCCAAGCAAGATCGCGATGCTATCTGTGTTTAATCTAAGAATTAAAAAAAACGCTCAATTTAAAAAGCCCTTTACTAAGAATTATGAATTTTAACGCAACAACCTATGGACAATAGAAAATAAAATTCCAGCCATCATATTTCTGTACAACAGTATTTTCACGGATTCAGCAATGTTATCTATAATTGTTTAAGTGGAATTTCATGCGGACAATCTTCGCTAAGAGATTCGAGTATCAGTTTTTTTGTGTAATATTTCTAAATGTAAAGTGCTTCGTTATTCAACTTTAATCCGATAACTCCTTAAAGTGCAATCTACATAAATAAAGAAGAGAGAGTCCCAGTGATTCTGAGATACAAGTTTCCAATATATTCAAATTGCACAAGTCCATTTTGGGTAGAGAAAAGTCAGGTAGCTTTTCATTTGGAAAATAAGCCATTGAGATCAGCAATTAAAAATTAATAAAATACCTTATTTGTTGATTGATGTAATGGAGGATATCGTCTGCACGTGTTACTTGACTGTATTTAAACGCATAATTATAATAATAAAAGGACAATTTTTATTATTATAATTATGTGTTATTATTATTAACCTTTTATAATAATAAAAAGGATAATAATATTATTAGCATTATTATTTTCCTTTTATAATAATAAAGGAATAATAATATTATTAGCGTTATTATTATTATCCTTTTATAATAATGAAAGGATAATAATAATAATAATAATAAAAGGACAATTTTTATTATTCTAATTATGCGTTATTAGTATTAACCTTTTATAATAATAAAAGGATAATATTATTAGCGTTACTATTTTTATCCTTTTATAATAATAAAAGGATAATAATAATAATAAAATGACAATTTTTATTATTATAATTATGCGTTATCATTATTAACCTTTTATAATTATAAAAAGGATAATAATATTATTAGCGTTATTATTATTACCCTTTTATAATAATAAAAGGATAATAATAATAAAAGGACAATTTTTACAACGCCGTTTGAAAAACAGATTCCTCAAGGGCGCTCTAACTTCGGATTCGAACCAACTATTATTGACAGTGTAAAATTATTACGAAATAAATATATATGAGTTGAGTGTAAGGATATGAAGGTAGTGTCTGCGGCTATTAGATTAGGTACTTCCCCGCATCTGTATATGTTTAAAAAATAGATTTGATAAGAAAACTGCACAAAATGTATCAAAGGAAAACGAACGACCAATAAACCTGTGACAAATAAATAAATCTTCCGATAAGTAATGGTAACACATTCGGCTTTAGGTGTAGTGTAGTATATGTGTGAAGTAATTATATATAAATACCAAGAATAAAATTGAAAAAAGGTGCCCCTCAGTATATTCGGATTTGTGATGTGAGCATGGTCGGGAGATAATATTGTTTAAGTCCACAGTAATCGAGATTTTGGGTTAAGAACCATTGGAGCAGGCGAGTAACTTTCAGTTCGCCATCGTACGTGTTGAAAATACTACTGCACATTAACAGGTAACAACACTTGCACACATCTAGCGCGTAGGATTATTATTACGCAACTAAACTCTTAAACTAAGATGTTACCGTTTTAATTTATTTTTTTCATTTGGGTATATTTTTTTAACTATAATGGGGCATACGTCCCATTTTAGTTAAAAACTATATTTAACTATAATGGAAAAAAATCATTCGTATCTCGCCTTCACACATCTGAACTGGCGTAAAATATCATATATTGCAAAAACGGTGCTGGTATACAAGATTTTCTGCACCCCCCCTCAATCGAGCCTTCGGACTTAAGAGCTACTAGAGTAAGCAAAAAACTCACGCAATCGCACGTTTTGGTAATACTACCGCACGTGGACAGATAACAACACTCGCACACGTCTAGCATGTGCAATGATTATTATTCTTTAACCAGATTAGTACCTTTTTTGTTACCATCGGTAATCGAACCCGACAACCCCGAGTGGAAGTCAAGCGTTTTGCCAACTAGGACACGGAGGTCGTGTTAAAGACGCACTTTAAAGACAAAATATAAAAATAAAACTAAAACAATTTTATTAGAATGTGCTCTTAAAGTTGATGTACAGTAAATTTTTGTTTTTGAACAAAACGAAGACTTTTAACGACTCGCACCGCTATGGAGATGTCAACAAGTTCCAAATGAAAACTCTCCTAACTGTAATGGTTGGAACAGCTGTGGTTGCGAAACAAGGTTAATCACCATGTCACCAAGTATTTCTAAGAATTTTAATCCACCATTGCTAATTTGTGGACCCAAATGTTTTGTTAATCTTTGTTGGAAAAATTACCGCAAACTCTACAAATCGGTTTAAATTATTTATAAGAAATATCAATAGCATGATTCAAACAACAACTTAAAAAAAACATTAAGTATATCTCCCTTCAATAATTTATTTATTTAATTAATGACACAACAGTGTCTTTATATACAAATGAACATGTGACAGGTTATACAAGTACTTAAAATTATTGACAAATAATACAACTTTATCTTAAACTAACATGAAGATACAAAAAGCAGTAGTAATAATAAATTACAGTCATTGTTTTAAAATTATTTTATAATTATATGTATATTTAAGTTCAATATACCACAAAATATTACCAAACTTCACCAAGCAGACTTACGTAATTGTCGAAGACTTATTTTATAGAGGTAAATAACTCAGATTGGTTTTTAGTGGAATAACGCATACATAGAACAAATATTGTATTTTTTGAGAATTTTGAGTATAATATTTTCTGATTTTACTAATATTTTTCAATATTCTCTTCTGTCTTGACCATTGACGACATTTATTTATATAAACTATCAAATGGCCTTGTTTTATCTAGATGTACAGGGGTGTTTGCTGAAAGCCCCCCGATGTCCTTGCGGTCGGGCTCGCCCTACATTAGTGGGGTGTATCTCGGCCGGGGGAATATTTGTGGGATGAGCCCGGACCTTTTAATGTCTTCTATCTTAAACGTGTTTTCTGCAGTTTGTTTTGAGATGTGTGTGCGATACTCGGAATGTGTTTATTATATACTCGTATATCATATGTACACATTCTGTTGCTGTCAAGGAACCTTTATTTGTTTGTTTGAATTGATCTGAGGCGGTATTTGTGGATTTGTTTATTTTTCTGCCATCTTTTTATTTTCTGTGTTTTTTTTTTCTTATTCTACGTGTGCAAGAGTGAAAAACATATTGTGTCCCGGTGGCTGGGCTCGCCATATCGATCGTCCAGTTCATTACTTAGACAACTCCAAATAACCTGTTTTGAGATAATGAGAAAAGCAATATTATAATCGTCACCATAAATATAATACTATTCATTTTTGCCCGAGTTTTATATATTTTATCAATAGATGTTGATAAAATCTATTGATAAAATATTTAAAACTCGGGCAAAAATAAAAAGTATTTGATTTATGGTGACGATTATAGTATAATATTGCTTTTCTCATTATCTCAAAACAGGTTATTTGGAGTTGTCTGGTAATGAACTGGACGATCGATATATTGGTGGGGTATATTTTGGCGGAGGGGATATTATTAGATGAGCCCAGACCTTTTGATAGCTTCTGTCTTGAATGTATTCTGTGCAATTTATGTGTTTTTGAAGTGTGTTTTAAATATATTATGTACATACTATGTTGCTATCAATAAACCTATATGTTATTTATTCATATTTATTATGTATTTATTTATGTATAAATATTGTAAATAAAAAGTCCTTCTGACACTAGCCCCAAGAAACAATTTATTTACCTTCATAAAATTTTATGGATGTAAAAAAAAAATCCAACACACGTATCTTAAGTTACTGAGTTCATCGCAATTGTGTCGTTTGCCACCAAAATAAAATGTTCATTTTGTTACTCCGTGTTTGTTAAATATATAGAATTATATTGATACCCACAACAGTATGTTAGCACCAACCTTGATGTATGGGAGTGAATCGTGGAAATAGAACAACACTGAAATGAGCTGAATATAATATTGTGGGTAGATAATAGAAAACGGCGAAACAGCGTGATGCGTTCTCTTTCTACTGTGGAATGTATCGTAAATAGTATTTGTGGGTAAACAATTTCAATGTTTTGGTATGCGACCTTTGGACATATCCAAAGGTCGTTTCGTCGGTCGTTGACCGTGTGTGTTGACAATATTTCAGCGACGACAGTAGTTCCTACATATGTATGAGATGTAGCCTTAAGGGTGCGCAGCACACTAAAGTCGTTAAGTTCATAAAACGTTAAACGCCTTATTGAGGCGAAACTAATATAGGGACGCTTTTCTGACGTTTATAATTTAAACGTAGAAACTTTCAATACGTTTCTTTTGAAAAACGGAATCGGAAACTTAGAAATGGTTATATTCGTATAATAACTAACCAACATAAAAGTTACAACGAGCATTATTTCTCAAAAACATTGTCCATTTTGTCCAGCAATTTAATTAGAGAAATCACTTGATATAGTCAAGTACAGTAATACTTCGTTTAACGATAGAGATAGTTTACTCAAAATCGTTACATTAAAATAATTATCGTTAACAGAAGAAAAAATAACATGTCAAGTATAGGGATAGGTTCCTAAAAATAATATTTTCAACTGAAAACTTTTTTATTGTCAAAATGTAATTTAAAAGTAAAGTTTACGCAAAAATATTAAAGTGTTATTATACACATTACAAAAGTTTTCTCAAAATCGTTACGTTAAAAGAATTATCGTTAACAGAGAAAAAAATAACATGTCAAGTATAGTGATAGGTTCCTAAAAATAATATTTTCAACTGAAAACTTGTTTTATTGTCAAAATGTAATTTAAAAGTATACGCAAAAATATTAAAGTGTAATTATACACATTACAAAAATTCTAAATAAATAGGGATATAAGCAAATAAACCTTGATTCAAAGAAGGCACAATCGATTTTTTTTTAATGAAATTGAATCAAGCGTCGATTGTTTTACTTTTTTTCTTCTTTTCTCATCACATCACACTGTAACAGGTTTAAACATTTCATATATTACTTTATACTTCACAACTTTGCACAAAATCTGGCTCATTTTCGCATAAAACATTTATTTAACACTTTTATTGCAATACAATCTAGCGGGCTTATTGCCAGGCGGCAATTTCTTCCAACCAACCAGACAAAAGTAAATGAAGCAAGTTACGTGGTCGCATAAATCATTCAAATGAATATCCATCCTCACGAAATCCATAAACATATACGTGAGAACATGCCCACGAACCCCACAGAGATGGACAATCACCCGAACATTATTTTTCATATAAAGTGAGATATAATCAATCGAAAGGAAAGTAAGGGATGGTGGAGAGGAAAGGAAAAGAAAAATCAGGAATGAAACACGTTATTTTACTGACTAGAAATTAACAGTTTTTTCAGTCGCTTCTTAAAGCGTGCCAAGGACGGAGCGATCTAATGAGTGAAATTTTACTGAGACAATTGGATGACATTTTTTATGTAATTTTTTGTCAATTACTTTATAGCGAGGTATCGTTTGCAGAGGTAACGTAAAGCAAGGTATTGCTGCACATCGTCGGTGCAGTTAAGTTTCTCCTAATAATGTATTTAACTAACTTGTTGGCAGATACTTGAAGGTTAAGTAACTTACATTGTATACACCAACTCAATTAAAGCGAACGCATTATTCTATGTTACAAATTATCAAGAGTTTCTTTATACTAATTCCTCCACTAACGCGGTCTATATTTAAAACAGTTGTTCTTAACCCTTCCTGTCCTGTGATGTGTAACTAGTACACATTGCTTCTAAACACCTTTAATATCTCTATAAATATAATAAATACTGGCTTCAGATTTTAGGTATTCCTCCGTAATACATTTACGCATTGAATGAAAACAATAATATTAATAATAATTAACACTTATCGGCCACATCAGAGATATTTTGTGAAAATCGGGAATAAATTCACCAATACAATCAAACGTGTGCCAGTGTGTGACGTAGGTATATTCATTCTAAAAAACCACTATGGGTGAGGAAGCGACGCTATTCACGTCTCACTCTACTTCGGTATATGGGAACGCAAGAAATAGAATCTCAGTTCACTCGCTTCAGTAGGTCGACGGATCTCGATAGAGGTGGTTGCTTTGCCCGTTTTGTGAACGTTGGCCGATGGTTTTTTTTTCATGTTTTTAGCAATTAAATTTCAATTATTATAACTTTTGACTTCACATTTAAGCGATTGTCTATGAATATTCTTATTTTTCCGATTTTAAATCGCTCATTTTTACATGTGTATTGAATACACAACACCGGAACGGGCGGATTTTTTTAGCACAGGAAGGGAAAGGTTAACCAGGGATTCACGCACCCCTGTGAGGCTAGAAGCTCCTCCTGGGGATTAAATCCTCGATACCTAAACTTTAGTACCTACCCTAAATACAATAAATATTTTATCTTCGTGTCACAACTAGATGTGTTATATTTACGATTTTATAACAAGATATCAGTAAATACATACCATCATGCCGTCTCCCTATCGGGGTAGGAAGAAGGGATAGAACGCGAAACTTTCGTATCGAGACACACCTTTCGAATCTTCTTCCAGACACATTTTAAGACAGCTCCTACGACTTCCCTGGCGTCTTATATTTCCTTCTTTCAAAACTTTCATCGCTAATTCAATACAAATCAATATAATACGAGAAAGCCTATCTTAAGAATGAGACTTTTAAGAAATAGCGTAATACCATCAATATGAGACTATAATAAAACTTGGCAACACGCTTTGTCGAAAATCGTCGCTTTGTCATAATACGAGAAAGTCTATCTTAAAAGTGAGACGTTTAAGAAATGGCAAAATACCATCAATATGAGACTATAATAAAATGTTATCATCAATATAAGACTATAATAAAACTTTACCATCAATATGAGACTATAATAAAACTTTACCATCAATATGAGACTATAATAAAACTTTAGCATCAATATAAGACAATAATAAAACTTTCTCGTATTTCGGCACTCTGTCAAAATACGAGAAAGCCTATCTTAAAAGTGAGACGTTTAAGAAATGGTAAAATACCATCAATTTGAGACTATAATAAAACTTTACCATCAATATGAGACTAAAATAAAACTTTACCATCAATATAAGACAATAATAAAACTTTCTCGTATTTCGACGCTTTGTCAAAATACGAGAAAGCCTATTTTAAAAGTGAAACTTTTAAGAAATGGCGTAATATCATCAATATGAGACTATAATAAAACTTGGCGACATGCGTAGGACGCTTTGACCTTTTCAACACCATTTTTATACCTCAAGCGACCCTGGCCGGGGTTCTTAATGGCCTATAATTTGCTAAAAATTTAACCCAGATGAACAAACAGCATTGTCACAATACCCCACGCACTACTCAAGGTTTCATAACACATACCATCACGCCATTTCCATGCTAGAGTAGGCAGAGAAGACATACTGCCAGAATCTCGACATACACATATTTCACCTCTTCCACATACATTCATCTCACACTATTTTTCAGATTTACATTTCCTGTTTCAAATTGATCCAAACATACTTTTCTTGGTCTTCCTCTACCACGCATTCTACACACATTTACACCGTATATATGTTTTGTTAGTCTTTCTTTATTGATTCATTCCACGTATCCCAACCAACTCAGAATAATCTTCTTCATCTACTCAACACATCAACCTTAAGTTCGCATTCATCCCTAATCACTTCATTCCGTATTCCATCTAACTCTTCTTCCCAGTATCATGTCAGGTCCCCCCAACATTGAGTATCACCTGAGAGTAGGTATCTTTATCCACGGCAGCCCGAAAAAGATCCCCAACGCTCCTTATACCAATCCAATCACGTATATTGCGGAGCCAGGAGATTTGCCTACTGCCAACACCTCTTCGACTTTCTATTTTGCCTTGGATGATCAGGTGCGGTAATATGTACTTTGCTCCTCTATTTATGGTTACCCGATGTATCATTTTAAGTGCACGCATTTCTACAGCATTTATCCTCAAGGTTTTAAATTGAGATTCAATTTAATTGTATACTCGTATAAATTCTGCATTTTCTTATGGTGAATATCCAAAGTTCTTTTCTCGTTTCCCTGATACCGCATCGAGTCTTACAAAACAGAAAAGTTTATAACAAAAAATAACATAAAACGTTTTTCAAGATTGGCCCAAGATTGGCCCAAGAGCAATCTTCTTGGTCTAATTGATGACGACTGTATACCGATCCAGGAGTTTCGAGTACGATTCCCGTTAGTATCTTTATTTTTTTTAAAGAGTTTCAATCAATGGATTTCATCTAAGGCCTGTATAATAACATATATATATTTTCTGGACAGATGGAAGAAATTACCACATGTTAATAAATCGGTCAGGTTGTATTATACACAACGAAAGTATAATTAATTACATTTTGAAAAAATGCTACATTATGTAGCATTTTTTCAAAATGTGTTGATTTCAAATATTTTTGTGTATGTTTATTTATTTAACACTTTTATTGCAAATATAATCTGGTGGGCTTATTGCCAGGCGGCAATCTCTTCCAACCAACCAGACAGAAGTAAATGAAGCAAGTTACGTGGTCGCATAAATAATTCAAATGGCTATCCATCCCCACGAAATCCATAAACACACACGTGAGCATATACCCACGAACCCCACAAAGACGGACAATCACCCGAACATTATTTTTCATATAAAGTGAGATATCATCAATCAAAAGGAAAGCAAGGAATGGGGGAGAGGAAAGGAAAATAAAAATCAGGAATGAAACACATTATTTTATTGACTAGAAATTAAAAGTTTTTTCAGTCGCTTCTTAAAGCATGCCATGGACGGAGCGAGTCTTATATTGGTTTGTAACTAGTTCTAGAGTCTGACTGCATGAACAGTAAAGGACGACGTAAAAAATGAGGAGTGGTGAACTGGAACGTTACTTTCTTGGTAAAGGAACGTTACTCCTTGTATTGACAACAATACAAGGAGTGACAATGTATGATAGAATAGGGAATTAAGTAATTAAGAACGAATGTGAACTTAAAGCTGATGTGTTGATTTATTTATTTATTTAACACTTTTATTGCAAATACAATCCGGCGAGCATATTGACAGGCGGCAATCTCTTCCAACCAACCAGACAAAATTAAATGAAGCAAGTTACATGATCGCATAAATAATTCAAATGACTACCCATCCCCACGAAATTCATAAACACATACGTGAGCACGTGCCCACGAACCCCACAAAGACGGACAATCACCCGAACATTATTTTTCATATAAAGTGAGATATCATCAATCAAAAGGAAAGGAAGGGATGGTGGAGAGGAAAGGAAAAGAAAAATCAGGAATGAAACACGTTATTTTACTGACTAAAAATCAAAAAAAAATTTCAGTCGCTTTTTAAAGCATGCCAAGGACGGCAATTTTATTTATTTCTATGCAATAGACAAATGACACTCCAGATAAAGTTTTATTCATGATGTATGGCCTAAAAATTTAATTAAAAAGTAATAAATATAATTATATACTTAATAAATATGTACAAAAATTGTTAAAAATATAAATACATACATACACCTGGATTCGCAATATAACAAAGGTAGAAGACGTTATAAAGGTGTGTAAAAGAATGAAGTGGCAATGGGCCGGACACGTAGCCAGAATGTCAGACTCCCGATGGACATCCGAAATAATCCAATGGTACCCAAGAGGCATAAAGAGGTCCAGAAGAAGACCGAAGGTACGCTGAATAGATGAAATAAGGAAGCATGGCAGCATCAATGACATCAATGAGCAAAAAACCGAACTATTTGGAGTCAACTTGGGGAGAACTTCATCCAGCAGTGGATCGACCCTGGTTGACAATGATGATGATGATGATGACATACATACACAAACCCAGATTTATTACGAACATAAGGAGAGACAACAAAATATGATCGAAATTTTAATAAAACAGAGAACTAAACTAGAAAACATTTTTTTGCCAAGAGTTGTCATATCACCGGAACGGCTGCAGTACTCGTATACATGATACTAGCCTTTACTAATTATTTACAACAATTTTTTTCTTTCACTCTTTAAACAGAAAATGCTGCGATGACGTTTAGAATGGCACGTCTTCGTCTTTCTCGACTGTCACATAACAGCATTTATCTAAAAGACTTTGCAGACAGTGACAGAAAGCCGACGGATGGCCTGATTCGTAAAAATCGAAGCTTTACCGTTACCCGTTACATATTTCCGTGTTTTCATATGTTAACGGGGCCGTGTCAGTCTCGTTGCCTATTGCCATGGGTGCTTACTCGAGACTTGCGATTATTACCTTAAATCAGGCACCTTCATATTCTGTCGACATTATTTTGTGTGATTTACAATCCCAATTCTCCTTTATATATTCGCGAAAAACTCCAGTTTATTTCTGAATACAGACATTATCTTCGATCAGGCAATGAGACTCCATTACATACCAGCCCTTGAAACCATATTTTACACATATTATATTTTGTATAATGTTTATAGTTAAGGCATTAACGTTGTGGAGGTTTAAAGACATTGTAATTTATTTTATCAAACACTGTTTATTCCACTTTTTGTAATGGTATAACTCTACCGGTTTCAAAGCTTTCACCTCATCTTCAGGATAGCACAAACAATACTTCAGGGAAGCACAAACAGTCTCGTCTGTGCTCCCCTGAACACGAAGCGAAAGCCTTGAAACCGGTAGGGTTATACCGTTACAAAAAGTGGAATAAACAGTGTTTGATAAAGTAAATTACAAATTTACACATATTCATTTGTGGTTCACTCAGCGCGACTGTAGAACGAACGTTGTGGTTGGCAAAAATTGCGGTAATAAAATAATGAAAATAAATAAATAATTTAAAAAATCGTTTGAAACAATCTATATGTATGTTTTTTTATTAACCTGGCGAGTGTATTGCCATGTGACAATCTCTTCCAACCAAGCAGAAAGATGTTTTTTATAGGACCTAAGTGTTAACCAGACTGGAATCCTATTTTAAAAAATCTGGGTTCTAGCGGGGATCGGCAGACAAGTGTCTTACCACCAGGACACGGAGGTCGTCTGTGTTTAAAATACATAAAGGGTTATGTCAATTAATTTTTTTGTGAAGATACTAATGTAATGACCTCATTGGCAAGAAGTTTGTCTTCTGACCTGGGGGTTACGGGTTCAATTCCTGTTGGAACTCAAATTTAAAAAATAATAATATTAAGTGGGGAATTTTTTTGTCTGCATATCATATTTTCAACATTTTTTCTAGGAGTCCCGATTGCATACATTATAATGGCTTGTCGGCCTATCTAGAAGTTTTGAGTTTTTATTAAACTATACGATAAGAGAAAAATGTTAACTTAACTATACTTAAAAACTCTATTAATACAAAAAAAAATGAACACAGGTCAAGCCCCGTTATAATGAAATCCGTGGAACCATAAAAAGTCTTCGTTAGACTGAATATTTGAGAAAAATATAATACATAAAAAAACAGTTTTAATTCAGAATAGAAAGTTGTACTGAAATTTAATTAATGTCAAATAATGGTGTTATTTTGAATGTACTGAATTTTTCTTAGCACCATTGATAATTGTATTTTCAGAGTGTCCATTGTTTATTAAGACATACCTAAGATAAAAACTCCAAATAAAATAAAATAGACGTCATTTTATCTATAATTCTTCTTCTTCCCTGTGTCATGTCAGGTCCCTCCTACGTTAAATATCACCTATGAGTAATAAATAAATACAGGTTTATTGATAGCAACATAGTATGTACATAATACATTTAGACACATTTCAAGAACACATTAAAAACAGAAGCTATCAAAAAGTCTGGGCTCATCTAATAACACCCCCCCCCGGCCAAGATACACCCCATCAATATAGGGTGAGCCCAGCCACGGGGACACCAGATGTTTTTCAGCCCACACCCTTGAACACGTAGAACAAGAAGATAAAAAAAACACAGAAAATAAATAGATAACAAAAAAATACATTCAAAAGAGAAGACATTAAAAGGTCCGGGCTCATCCCACAAACATTCCCCCGGCCGAGATACACCCCACCAATGTAGGGCGAGCCCGACCGCAAGGGCATCGGGGGGCTTCCATCCCACACCCCCGCATATCTAGATTAAAGAATAAATAAAAAAAAACAAAAACGTATGTCAGAAAACAAAATAAAAAGTAAACCCACATATACCACCTCAGGTTAACTGTCAGCGAGAACGAAAAAAAGAAAAGCCTCAATGGAGTCCAAATTTTACAAAATGACAAACGGGAAATGAAATAGTTGAAACAACATTGAAATAGTTAGGCAGTAATACATTGAATACAGTAAGACATCTTTATCCCGGCGCGGCAGCTCGAAAAAGATCCCCGACGCTCCTTATACCAGTCCAATCACGTATATTGCGGAGCCAGGAGATTTGCCTCCTGCCAACACCTCTTCGACCCTCTATTTTGCCTTGGATGATGCAGTAATTTGTAGTTTGCTCCTCTAAGTACATGACCCAAGTAGGACACCTTTCTGATTTTAATATTAGTCAGCAACTCTCTATCAACTTTGGTTCTTTGAAGAACCCTCGTGTTGCTGACCATATCCGTCCAGGGCATCCGTAGCATTCTCCGGTGCATCAACATTTCGAATGCTTCCAGTCGGTTCATACTATCAACTTTGAGGGTCCATGATTCCACTCCATGCAATAACACTGACCTAACGTAGCATTTGACTAACGGTTGTCGAAGTTTCAAGTTTAGATTATCATCGCAGAAGTCGCACGAGACGATTCAATTCTACACTTGACTTAGGCTTCTGGGTCGAGGTCTTCCACTAGGATACTTCCGAGGTATTTAAATGTTTCCACTCTCTCTACATCAGCACCGTTCAATGTAAGACGTGCTCCTGCGTGACCCTGCCGGCCAAACACCATGAACTTAGTTTTACTCACGTTCATGTTCAGCCCCATCCTCACACCGGCTTCATTATTTCTTTTTCTCCTTCTTCTCCCTGGCTCCATCCCAACTCACTGTCTGCGAAGACTGTTGGGGGCAGCTCTCCTCGTCCTCAGGTTGTATGCTCTTCTGTCCCGGACTACGTCCCCCAGGCCGTGCCTCTGCATCAGGTTATCTTTTTGCACCACCCATGAATTCTTTGGCTTCATTATTTATAATTGCAATTTTTAAATTATTCGCCGTTCTGATCCATTCACTGCTGATATCGTAGAATCGCAAACATCGAGAATAATTGTTTTGGTATTTAGGCGTATTATCTTTAAATGGCTGCTCTCAATTCATTAACTGTTAGCATTAACTTAATCTTTGATGAGTCCCCATAAAAAGTACATTGGTGTGAGATCTGGGAAACGCAGGAGGTATTCAATATATGCCAACTCTACGTTCAATCCATCTGTCCGGCAAATTTTCATCAATATAGATAGGCCCTCACGCCACGATCGATGGTAGTGGGGAGATGCATAATTTTGCTGGAAATTAAAGCCCTCCTCATCCCTAAACTCTTCACAAATGCGCGGTATGACACCTTTCTGCAGCAAGTTTAAGTAAACGATACGGTGTAAAAGTTTGCATACATTTTTTTCGAGACGCCTTATAGTTGTAGAGAAATATTTTCCAAGACATCAATGCTACAGAATACTCGTAGTTAGTCCCAACCTTTTTTAATCTTCCTATCAGGAGGCAGTACTCTATTTTTACGTGAAGTAAAAATGCATTATCATCGGAATGCATTTTTACTGCACGTAGTTTCTAAAGTTGTACAATTTAGAGGTAAACATTCAACTCAAACGTGTTCTATGCCGCATATTAAATTATGTACTGAGAAATTATCATATAAAATTATTGTAATTTATTTTTAACAAACACTGTTTATTCCACTTTTTTGTGACGGTATAACCCTACCGGTTTCAAGGCTTTCACCTCATCTTCAGGGGAGCGCAAACAAGACTAAATGCTGTTCGAACTGGTACCGATATAGACACTTCAACGGTTGGAGGCTGGGGGGTGAGGAAGGCTAGGGATAATTTCGGCCAAGAGCGGAGAGATTTGCGGAGCGGACAGTTCGAACAGCATTTAGTCTTGTTTGCGCTCCCCTGAAGATGAGGTGAAAGCCTTGAAACCGGTAGGGTTATACCGTCACAAAAAAGTGGAATAAACAGTGTTTGTTAAAAATAAATTACAATGTCGTTAAACCTCCACAACGTTAATGCCTTAACTATAAACAACATATAAAATTATATATTTTTTTCATTTAAGCGTACAAATTTATTGGTCATTCGTTAAATATTGACATATTGTAGTCATAAATATTGTCATATATGTTAAGACTGCTTCTAAAAATCGAAACAGGCTTAAAGTGCCGCGAATGGATTGATTTTCTTTGTTTCTCTATATTCAAGTCCCTTAATGGGATACCTCCATTGTGTCTTTTGAAACCGTGTCTAAATGATATTGTTTCTAAAAAAAATAGAACTTTAATGTCGTTTTTTTCTTCATTTTTTAAATTAATTGGTCCAAATCGATCCAATGGGACATTGTATTATGATAAGGCTTAAGCTATTATGTTACTATAGTTCGGAAATTCTAGGATGAGTCCTGTGACAGCTCACAAATTTGCACCAATACAACCTTGTAACGATGTTCAGTAATTTTAATTATTTTATCAACTTTAATATAAGCCTCAATTCTAATAAATAACAAGTTATTTAGGTAAATACATTACATAAGGTTGTATTGGAGCAAATTTGTGAGCTGTCACAGGACTCATCCTAGAATTTCCGAACTATAGTCCAGTGACGTGGAATGGTCTAAAACTTAGGCCGAGACCACACAGGAAGGAGCCTCGTTTGATGCTTAGAGATATATTGCTGGCAGTCAACGTCACAAGAGGCAAACAATGATGCAGGACCATAACAGGCCAACAGGCCTAAAATAAGATGAAGAAGAAGATATGTTGAGAGTTAGGTGAAATATCCTAGCGAACCAACGTACCGCATACTATCGCAGTGGCCACACTGCACGCTTCACGCCACGTTGCATGACGATTAGTCATCGAGTGAATCTCCTAGCGAACATATGTGTTGGTTAATTTACAAGATGGCGGAAGTTTTAATGACAGCTGTGTATAAAAGGGAGCCTTTGTGAAACCCATCGAGCAAATCATACAAAAATGTACTTGTAATAAAATCACTTTGGAATGAAGTTGTACAGAAAGTAAATAAAGATGGTAAGTTGTAATGAAATTGGTTAGTTTTGAGAATGGCATCGTGCTTAGCTTAGCACCTAACGAAGCATTTCGGTGTGGCCTCGGCCTTAGTGTTAAAGATATGGGTGGCGTGTGCACTTGAAGACAACATACAACAAGAAGGTCTTATCAAAATGCATGTTATATGAACACTACACTACACCTAAAGTCGAATGTGTTACTACGACACATTGAAAGATCTACAAAGGTTTCTTTGTAGTGAATTATTATATGCAGATGCGTGGAAGTACTTTATCTAATGGCCGCAGCCACTACTTTCCTATCCTTACACTCAACTTATATATGTTTATTTTATATTTGCGAATATAATCTGTCAATAATAGTTTGTTCGAGTCCCAAGTCAGAGAGCTCTTGACAAGAGTTTGCTCTCTAAACAGCGCTTTATAAATTGTTATTGCTTGTGTCATCCAAGCCCGTTGGTTTGGGTCCCCTCAGCAGCGTTTTCAACCGAAAAATAATCGTTAGACCAAAATTTTTATTTCATTTAAACTTTAAACAGAATTCGTTAAGCATATTATGTACGCCCGTTCGATTCAACAGAGATATTATATTGTATTACACTTTCGTTGTCTATTGCCAAGTGGCAATATCTTCCAACCATCAAAGAGGTCTTTAGTGAAAATCAGACTGGAATCAGTAAATTTCCTACCCGGTATCCCACAACGGAGCTTTTCAGAGAGTATCGGGTCCTGAACATAGCCAATTTGCATCCCAAATCCATTCTCTGGCACTACCATCGAGAGGAAGGGAAGATGCAGACTCAGCAGAGACACATGACACACATGGCAACTGATCAAATGTTCACCATCCCTAGAGTTAAAACCTCAATTGCCCAAAGGCAATATGCCTATTTAGCTCCCATGACATACAATGGGGTGCCGAATTCAATGGGGTGCACTCTTCTCGTTATCAAAAATTGATTTGTCTGATCATGTCACATTTTTGTAAGTTTCCCAAAATGTTCGTATCTTCTATATTTTATACCACTTGTATAGTTAGAGTGAGATTAATACACTATTCGTGAACCGAATCTTTACCAAACTGTTCGTATCTTCTATACTTCTATCTTGTATACCACTTGTATAGTTAGAGTGAGATTAATACAGTATTCGTGAACCGAATCTTTACCAAACTGTTCGTATCTTCTATACTTCTATATTTTGTACCACTTGTATAGTTAGAGTGAGATTAATACAGTATTCGTGAACCGAATCTTTACCAATCTGCTCGTATCTTCTATACTTCTATATTTTATACCACTTGTATAGTTAGAGTGAGATTAATACAGTATTCGTAAACCGAATCTTTACCAAACTGTTCGCATCTTCTATACTTCTATCTTTTATATCACTTGTATAGTTAGAGTGAAATTAATACAGTATTCGTGAACCGAATTTTTACCAAGATGGAATGCATTGATTACGTTGATGTTGGCTCGAGTTTCCGTAACACAAGCTGATTTGAATACTACCAATCTCACTTAGAAAGTGGATGCAGCAATGTTACTTAAGCTGTCCGCAGTAGTGAGATCGAGTTCGCACTTCACACCGTGTCGTACGCATTCGGTTGGATGGAGCCAACTCTAGACATGTTTCACCTGGTTATATTGATATTAGACACAACGTTAATAAAAGTTATCATCCTAGTTATTTATTAGGGTTAAGCTGCGCATCAACCTTCATTATATATTTAAATTACTTACGGAATCAACGTCTACTACCTTGATCAAAAAGTTTTAGCCAGCGTGTGGCGCTGTCAGTCGCCCGATTGGGATTCTTTTTTTTTTTTGTTAGGTTACCACATCTATCATTGACACTTCCCTCCAAATTTCAGCATTATAGCTTGACATTTATAAAAGTTACGCTGTACTGAGTCCATCTACCTTTGTGTATGTTTTCGATTTTTACAAGTTTGAAAATGGCATCAACGAGTTTGCATTAAATTTTGTGTGAAAAACGGATTTAACGGTCCGCAGACCTTGGAAATGTTGGAGAAGTGTTTTCCGGTGGCACGAACGCTTCAGAAGTGGTCGTGAGTCGGTCGAGGATGACGAACGCAGTGGCAGTCGAAAACCGATAAAACATCGATAAAATCAAAGAAATGTTGGCCGAAAACCGCAAATTGACCATCAAAGAGCTGTCAGAGGACTTGAACATCGCTTATGGATCCGCTCAAGACATTTTGGTTAGTGATTTTGGCCTCAGACGTGTCGCTGCAAAACTGGTGCCGAAAGACCTCAATTTCATGCAAAAAAAGGACCGCGTTGAAATCGCGAAAGACATCATTTCCATGAGTTTTTGACCAAAAAAAACACGATTACTATCCAGCAGCCTTCGAATCCACCTGATCTAGCTCCCTGCGACTTTTTCCTGTTCAACCGGCTTAAAAAACCGTTTCGCGGAACGCGTTACAGCACCCGAGAGGATGTCATGAAAAAAATCGAAGACAGCTCTGATGGACATACCGAAAATTGAGTACCAGCGGTCTTTCGAGGATTGGATCAAGCGCTGGCGTAAGTGCGTTCCAGTCGATGGGGAGTACTTCGAAGGGGACCATATCGATTTTGATGAATAAACTTGTATTTTAGATTTTATGAATAAAGTCCTAAAATTTTTTGATCAAGGTAGTAATACAGCTATGCTGGAAAATGTATGGTTTTATATTCCTGACAACTATTCAAAAAACAGAAACATTCAAATATTAAGACTGTTCAAAACTGCCCTCGACGAATCGACTCTGTATATTTCAGGGGGAGAAGTTCAAGCAATACTGCTGATGATCCCGAGGAACCCAGTGTCTTGCACAGAAAACTTAGGCCTCGGCCACACAGGAAGGAGCCTCGCTTGATGCTTAGAGATATGCTGCGAGTTAGGCGGCATATCCTAGCGAACCAACGTACCGCATATTATCGCAGTGGCCACACTGCACGCTTCGCGCCACGTTACATGACGATTAGTCATTGAGTGAATCTCCTAGCGAACAGACGTGTTGGTAAATTTACAAGAGGCGGAAGTTTTAATGACAGCTGTGTATAAAAGGGAGCCTTTGTGGAACCCATCGAGCCAATTATAGAAAAATGTACCTGTAATAAAATCACTTTGGAATAAAGTTGCACAGAAAGTAAATAAAGATGGTAAGTTGTAATGAAATTGGTTGGTTTTGAGAGTGACATCGTGTGTTGACTCAACCGCTCCCTGCTGTTAAATGAATTTGTGTGTAGTACTTTGGTGTGGCCAGGTATGAAGTCACCTAGTATACGAGTCACGTAAAATCTAGCTTAGCACCTAACGAAGCATTTTGATGTGGCCTCGGCCTTAGTTCGCGAAGTTGTCAAGGTGGATGAATTTTGGACGGAAATAGTTTAGTTACTTGACACTATGAAGAAAGGAAGAGTTGGACAGTGCATAACAAGAACAGAATAGTTTTTGAAATGTGGTACTTGTATGTAGTTGTTGAAAGATGTATAACAAAAAGCTCCACACCCTGTAAAGGCGAATCGGGCGTAACAAAAGCTATGTAAAATACAAGACTGTACTTGCTTGAGCAATAATACCGCATGCAGGATACTGACTCTGAAAGTAAGGTTTTGTTCAGCGATTTGATGAGTCGTATGAGAGTAGGAAGACCAAAGCTAGGATGGCTCGATGGTTTGACAGAATACGAGACCCAGTAAAAACTTTGTACCGGACCACGGTACATAGAACTGTAAATAGCTATTGGCTGCTGCGCAATGCTCGGAGAATTCGGGTCAATTCCAAAAGGCGTAGATCGATGAGAGAAGGTAGCGATGGTGAAGAGATTCCTCTTATGGCAGGTTGTAGCAGGTCTCAAGTAAAACACAGGAGGTTGAGTGTACTGAGAATATATTTCAAAATTAAAAAGAACCCTTCATATAAACGGTCAGTCGGTCACCGCAAGCGCTCACACCTCGAGAAATTCAACAATTTTCGGGAGTTTTACGCAATGTTTAGACCGACCGGTCAGCGATATACTCTGGCGACGACCTTTCATAAGTCTCATTTCTTCTGCGATCGCGAAACGCACGGACCCAAACAAACATAAATATTTACATAGAAACCAAACAAATGTCAAATTATAACAAGAATCTATACACATACAAATCAAAATATATCAATAATTTACACTTCAAATTACTAACATTATTCACATATAAAAGGGTGACGCATACATCCGATACAAACGTCAAATACAATGCAATGCATGTAAAAAATTATGAAATGGATGCAATTGTGTTTCCTATTATTATAAGAAATAAATATAACTAAAAATATTTATGTATGCATTGCCGACGATATCATGTCGCTCCTGTTCAGTACAAACACGGGATTTGATATCAAAGCAGATTGAGCTGATAAAAAATAGCGACTGTAAGAGCCGAGCCTTAGGCAGGTCTATCCTTGTGCGGACCGTGGACCAGTCGTTACGCCAACGCGCAAATCTCAAGCTGGACTAGTTTCATTTAGAAAAGACACTCTGATTAGTGAACATCCATCATTGATAATTAATTACCCGTGCCCATTACCCGTGACGAGTAAAAGGCACAATACAAAGTAGAGGACCAGGGTACTTTCCGTTTGTGGCACTGCAGATGATTATGTAAGCCAATCAGGAATACTGCCTTGATCAAAACGTTTTAGGACTTTATTCATAAAATCGAAAATACAAGTTTATTTATCAAAATCGATATGATCCCCTTCAAAGTACTCCCCATCGACTGCAACGCACTTACGCCAGCGCTTGATCCAATCCTCGAAACATCGCTGGTACACAATTTTCGGTATGTCCATCAGAGCCGTCTTCGATTTTTTCATGACATCCTCTCGGGTGGTGTAACGCGTTCCGCGAAGCAGTTTTTTAAGTCGGTTGAACAGGAAAAAGTCGCAGGGAGACAGATCAGGTGAATTCGAAGGCTGCTGGATAGTATTCGTGTTGTTTTTGGTAAAAAACTCATGGAAATCATGTATTTCGCGATTTCAACGCTGTTCTTTTTTTTGCATGAAATTGATGTCTTTCGGCTCCAGTTTTGCAGCGACACGTCTGAGGCCCAAATCACTAACCAAAATATCTTGAGCGGATCCACAAGCGATGTTCAAGTCCTCTGCCAGCTCTCTAATGGTCAATTTGCGGTTCTCGGCCAACATTTCTTTGATTTTATCGATGTTTTCATCGGTTTTCGACTGCCACTGCGTTCGTCATCCTCGACCGACTCACGACCACTTCTGAAGCGATCGTACCACCGAAAAACACTTCTCCAACATTTCCAAGGTCTGCGGACCGTTAAATTGGTTTTTCACACAAAATTTAATGCAAACTCATTGATGCCATTTTCAAACTTGTAAAAAATCGAAAACACGCACAAAGATAGATGTACTCAGTACAGCGTAACTTTTACAACTATCAAGCTTTGACGCTGAAATTTGTAGGGAAGTGTCAATGATAGACGTGGTCACCTAACAAAAAAAAAAAATTCCAATCGGGTGACTGACAGCGCCACACGGTTACCGGTCCTAAAACTTTTTGATCAAGGTAGTACGTGTTGGATCGTTGAACCTTATTATAACAAAATATGTTATAAAACAAATATGCTCGAGTTTTAATAATAATAAAAGGACAATTTATACAACGCCGTTTAGAAAGCAAATTCTCCTTAAGGGCGCTCTAAATCGAAACTCGAACCCTTTATTATTGACAGATAAAAAATATTTTTTTTAAATGTATAAGGAAAGGATGGTGGTGACTGCGGTCATTAGATTGGGAAATTTCCTGCATCTGCATATGTTTAGATATTTGGTAAGAAAACCGCGAAAAAAATACCGAAAGAAGACGAACTACGAATATAAAGAAACCTTGGTAGATCTTTCGATATGTGATAGTAACATATTCGGCTTTAAATGTAGTCGAGTGTACTCGTATGTGTGTAGTGTTCATATACCATCATACATTTTAATAAGATTTAGCAAAAAGGGTTGTCTTCAAGCGCTTTCTAAATCTGCGCACGCCACCCATTTTCTTTTTTGTTTTGTTTGAGTTTAAACTTCAAATAAGTTTTTGTTTTTGTTAATTAAAAACTTTTGGTCTGAACAAACTCATATTGTTTCTGTGATATTATGTCGATGTGATTTTGGTCACTAAATACGGTTTTGTTCACTGAACTCGATTTTCGTCACTAAAGACTATTTTGGTCACTAAATACGATTTTGGTCACTAAACACGATTTTGGCCACTAAACACGATTTTGGTCACTAAATACTATTTTGGTCACTAAATGCGATTTTGGTCACTAAATACGATTTTGGTCTTTACATATGATTTTGGTCACCAAATACGATTTTGGTCACTAAATACGATTTTGGGCTTGTTTTATTGACATGAACATCATTTTTCTACATAATTAATTATACGTTTTTGGTCACTAAATACGATTTTGGTCACTAAATACGATTTTGGTCACAATATACGATTTTGGTCACTAAATACGATTTTGGTCACTAAACACGATTTTGGTCACTAAATAGTACGATTTTGGGCTTGTTTTATTGACATGAACATCATTTTTCTACATAATTAATTATATTCTTGAGTTTCTTTGGAAAAAAAACGTACGCGTTGATTAATGGTATGGTGCCGTTGGAACTCAGAAATTTTAAGGATTTCTGTCTGATTTTTACTTAAAGCCTCTTTAACAATTTTCTGATTAGTTAGAAGAGATTGTCATATGACATTAAGCCCACCAGATTGTAATTTATACAACGAAAGTGTTAAACAATATTTTTAATACCCAATTTGCGTCACTTAGGTAAAAAGAAGTTCTGTTGAAAAGCGACTAAAAACCTCTTCATTTCAAGTCAGTAATGTTTCACCTTTGATTGATAATATCTCTTTTTTATTTTCACTATGTTTATTGTTCATATTTTTTATACAGGTGAATAATGATTTGAATAATCTGGTTGGTAGGAACAGATTGCCTCCTGACAATAAGCCCGCTAGATTGTTTTACAATGAAGAATTAATAAATAAAGAAGTTCTATTTTGGACCATAAAGCATTACACGTTGGACTGCTTCTTCAATATACGCTACATTACACGTTGAACTGCTTCTTCAATATGCAATATACGTTACATTACACGTTAGACTGCTTCTCCAATATACAATATACGCTACATTACACGTTGGACTGCTTC
Source organism: Odontocerum albicorne (assembly GCA_949825065.1). Lineage (NCBI taxonomy): Eukaryota > Metazoa > Arthropoda > Insecta > Trichoptera > Odontoceridae > Odontocerum > Odontocerum albicorne. Next base: position 1,614,112 of record OX463849.1, read on the forward strand.
TTCAATATACAATATACGCTACATAACACGTTGGACTGCTTCTTCCAATATACAATATACGCTACATTACACGTTGGACTGCTTCTCCAATATACAATATACGCTACATTACACGTTGACTGCTTCTTCAATATACAATATACGCTACATTACACGTTGAACTGCTTCTTCGATATACAATATACGCTACATTACACGTTGGACTGCTTCTTCGATATCCAAACGAGTTTTGTTATCTTTCTAATACAAAATCTAACTCATCTTCCAATACGAACGAGAATCCAATGTTTTCATACGATTGAATAGTTCTCAATTCACACACTTTCCCTGTGCACAGAAATGACCATAATTAAATAATAAATACGGACTAAAACGTCAAATTGACGTGAGAAATCATAATTAATAATTGGATTCAATAGCAATTAAAGTTAAAATTACAACCTAAAATATAGTTTGCATGCGTTAAGTTTGTTTTCATTTATTTGAAAATTATAGCTTATATTAGTATAATATAGTATATAATACTCGCTTTACGACCGCTTTAAGCAGGTTTCTTTTTTCATTTAACATAGCTAACCGATAATTGTTTTAAGTTTCTATGGAAGTTGGTTATGTTTTGCCTCAATCAGTTAATTAAAAACGAACAAAATAAGTTCTACTTGTAATGTAAAGCAGTAGACCATACTGTAAATCAGGCAATGTCCGTGGATCTTCCTCGACAGCCGTCCAGAGGAAGACCAAAGGACTCCTGGATGACTCAATGCTCCTAAATCCTGCAGAGAAACGACCTAGATGAAAGCGACACCCAGAACCGAAGAATATACAGCCTGAGAACGAGAAAAGCCGACCCCAACAGCCTACCTAGGCAATGAGTTGGGACAGTGCCAGGAAGAAGAAAGTAAAGCAGTAGTACATCAAAGGTTGACTCGCGAGGGGTTGAGGGTTCTACATATGTTATATGTTATAATTAAGTTTCTAATTTATTTAGTTGATGAGTTTGTCAGAGTTATTAAATAATGAATCAACGATCGTTAAAAATGATCAACTTATTGTTTCATATGTACTTTGACGATGATCTCCGTGGCCTAGTTGGTAAGACGCCTGTCTTCTGACCCGGAGGTTGCGGATTCAATTCCCAGTGGTACCCAAATATTTAAAAAACAGAAAAAAAGTTATCAACCTGGCATATTTAAGGCATATTTTTGGTTGATTGGAAGAAGTTACCGCAAGGCCATAATCCCACAGTGTTGTGCTGTGTACAAGGAAAGTGTTATACTTGATTCTTTCGGGCGTTGTTATAGTTGCCAGGCGTAATTTATTTAGTAATAATGGGTCTGAGTCCCAAGTAAGAGCGCCCTTGAGGAGAGACTCTCTTAATGACGCTATATAAAATTATGCTTTGAATTGGATTGTGTCCTCTGTAAGGTGCAGGCAAAAGTCTAGTTAATTGGGGACACGACAAATGAAAGGCAACAAACCCAATTCCATATAAATTTGAGTGCCCACTTTAAATTACTTGATGTTTGTCTTGTTTTTCATAAATTTTGTATTCATACAATTACTTGTCATGTAAATTTTATATTCATACAATTACTGGTCATGTAAATTTTGTAGTCATACAATAACTTGTCATATAAATTTTGTATTCATACAATAACTTGTCATGTAAATTTTGTATTCATACAATTACTTGCCATGTAAATGTTGTATTCATACAATTACTTGTCATGTAAATTTTATGTTCATACAATTACTTGTCATGTAAATTTTGTATTCATACAATTCTTGTCATGTAGATTTTGTATTCATACAATTACTGGTCATGTAAATATTGTATTCGTACAATTACTTGTCATGTAAATTTTGTATTCAATTACTTGTCATGTAAATTTTGTATTCATACAATTACTTGTCATGTAAATTTTATATTCATACAATTACTTGTCATGTAAATAAAAACTAAATAAATAAGTATAAAATTATAAATAAATAAGTAATGAATCCCGCTCGTTGCTTCACTCACACTTACGAGGTTTGAAGAAGCATTTAAAAATATTGAAGACCCACGTGGCCTTGTTAGTAACAAAACAAATATATATTGGAAATATGAGTGGAAGACGTGAGAGAGGAAGGCCATGGAAAATATGGTTGGATCAAGTTAATGATATTTTGAAGGAAAAAAAAGGAAATGTTAAAAGTCTGAGAAATCGTAGAAGTTGTATGAGAAGGTGTATGAATGTAGAAGAGCCTGAGGATGTGTGTCGAGATAGGAAAGTCTGGCGCTCTGTCCTCTGTCTACCCCGATAGGGAAATAGCGTGATGGTATGTATGATAATAAAAAAAATACACAATCGGCAAAATGTATAGAAAATAATACAAATAATAATAAAATGTAGTAAAGTGACAATTCGCAATGCGTGACATATTTTCTTTTTTCTTGTCTCTTCTTCCCAACTTCATCTCACAAATGAGAGATACCTCGCAAAAAAAAACTATAACACAAAGCTAAAAACGTAATAAACTTCAGCTCTCAGTAATAAAAATTTCTTGAAGAGTCAATAGCCCACACTCAACTCTGACGATGCATGACCACAGTTGGACAACAAACTGGAATCATTCAGACTGAAGAGAGCATCAGTGTAGGAAGTAGAAACAAGTGTTAGAGAGATTAATGTAATTAATCGAATAACAAAGTACAATACATCATTTGTTATTAAATATTCAAATAAAGTCAACTCAAATCATAATGCAAAGAATGTGGCATATTTGGCGAGAAGTTAGAGAGGGAAAAAGGAATAACATACGAGTAAATATTATATCGTTGGCCTAACTATAAGAACACATAACTCCGTATGAGTAACTTTACAGCAGAGAGAAAAAACGTCACAGTTTGTCCTATGGAAACTTAAACATTGTTTTTTTGAATATATCTGATTGATAAAAAAACCGATGTCTTTATCAATCAGATATATGTTAAGTAATTTAAAAATACTATCACCGTTACCATCCCGCCGTGTCCCTATTGGGACAGACAGGATTGTTTTTTCACACATTCAGCGCAACGCTCTCATTTCTAAAATATACATAAATACCATCACGCTGTTTCCCTGCTGGGATAGGCAACGAGGACAGAGCGCCAGACTTCCCTGTCTCAACACACATATTTCGATTCTTCCACACCCATACACCTTCTCATACAACTACAATTTATCTGGCTTCTAATATGCTACAAACCAGTTCATATTGTTTTGAATATGTATGTGTTGCTAATTTAATAAAATACATATAGTATATACCACCATCCCAATTCTTTGTTGGGGGTAGGCAGAAAAGGCAGAGTGCCACACTTTCATATCTCGACACACGTCTTAAACCGCTTCTTCATCCATACAACTTGCCTTTCTTTTAATATATCATTCACTTGATCCAACCACACTTTCCTTGGTCTTCCTCTAGCGTGCCTTCCACTCACATTTGCACCGTAAATAAGTCTTTCTTCATTTGTTCTTAAATATAAGTAAAAAAAGGCAATATCTTATAGAGGATGGTTGAGAATTGCACATTTTTTTATAATGGCGTGAAAGCATTCACAAGATTCCAGGAGTCAATACTTATTGAACAAATACGTACATATAATGGTTTACACAACAGAATATATAAAAATAAAACAGTAAAACTTATTAAATAAACAGTTTTTGTGGAAAAATTGTTTTCAATTATTAAACTATATCCTAAACTACAAAACATTTATTAAACTATATCCGAAACTCCAAAACATTTATTAATCTATATCCGAAACGTCAAAACATTTATTAAACTATATCCGAAACTCCAAAACATTTATTAAACTATATCCGAAACTCCAAAACATTTATTAAACTATATCCGAAACTCCAAAACATTTATTAAACTATATCCGAAACTCCAAAACATTTATTAAACTATATCCAAAACTCCAAAACAAATTGGTCAAATGTTCCTTAATTAATTAATGATCGAAATAACGCGTTACAAACTATTTAACAAAATTATATTTCAAATCTCAAAAATCCAATTCACACATATTGGTGTTCCAAAGAAACGCGTCGTTTTTATTTTTTTAGAAAAATTACGAAAAATATAATTCTATTTAGAGTTTTAGCTAACACAAAAGCTGTTAGATATATTTTTGAAAAATATTATCGTGTTCTTCAGTACCAAAAAAACTTTAAACGAAACCGTTAAGAAAAAAATATATTATTTTACATTTGATACAGGTTTAATTATTATTAAATTAATTACATCGAATAACGAGAAAAGAAAATGTTGAAAGTCTAAATATAGTTCAGTTATATCTACAAAGTTTATAAAGGAGTTGAATCTTCAATTTATTCATTGAGACGTTATTGGTCCACTAAGATTATTTGAAATGGAATCCTCAGTTTATTCATCGAGATAATTTTATATGAAAAATAGAATATACGTACATACACAAAATAATTATATAAATATATATTTACCTAAAAATATCTGGAGAGTGGGCTTCATAATTGTCCTCAGGTAAGCCATAGTTTATAAAAAAATCACTGTAGTTGGACACAATATTAGATAACTTTGAAGTTAGATAACTTTAGTCATATTAACCACTCAATTACAATTTAAAGATTAAAAATATAAAAAAAACTAAGTTTAATTTATTAGAATTAAAATATATAACGTTTATTTTATAAATTACGATCGTGTAAAAGCAATAATAATTAAAAACACATCCGTCCGAGAGACAAATTAGTACATGATTGATTTCTCAAAAGAACTGGAGAAAAATAATGTTTGGAGGGAAACAATTGAAAATAGAATGTACTTTCCGCGGCAACAATGAAAGTGAGAGCGGTGTTGCCAGGCTCGCAGCCGCGCGCTTTCTGAGCCGGTACTACCCGCGCCGCACCGCCCGGCTAGTGCCGGGTCACACTGCAACCTCTACAGGTACTACTCTCTGGGTCACGGCAGCGATGGCGCCATAACAGATCCGAGATCTCACTCTCTACGAAGCCACGGTATTATTATGGGAAATTTCACGCAGTGTGTAAGACACTCGTAATACCCAGGTAAGTTGTGTGTGTAGAATAATTTCTCCGCTTTTCTGCGGTGTTAAATGTAACTCGTATACTAGTTGAAGCCCGTTTTACTAGTTAAAGAGTTGTGTAATGGCTGGATTTGATTCGAACATTACTCAATTTAATTCCTTAAGAGTTTAATGTGAAGTCTTGGTATAAATGTTTATAATTGACCACAAAATTTGTTTTATATACGCATTCATAGCTAGCTGCACTATATTGTACGTTAGGTGCCTTCAACTCTAAAATGCATGATAGATATTGTAATTTATTTTTAACAAACACTGTTTATTCCACTTTTTTGTGACGGTATAACCCTACCGGTTTCAAGGCTTTCACCTCATCTTCAGGGGAGCGCAAACAAGACTAAATGCTGTTCGAACTGGTACCGATATAGACACTTCAACGGTTGGAGGCTGGAGGGTGAGGAAGGCTAGGGATAATTTCGGCCAAGAGCGGGGAGATTTTGGGGAAATACCTGTTCAACAGATGCTCCGATCGGTATACTGACTTAGAAATTTCTAGGGCCTCTAATCTGTCCAATTTATTTCCGTTGCCGCTAATATGTAAGAATTTGGCATCATCGATAGAAAAAGTATGATTCTCACGGTGACAATGATTAGCCATTTCAGAATAAATTAGAGGATTTGTTAAGGCAGATTGGTGTTCACGAAATCTCTTTTCAAAAGATCTTCCTGTCTTTCCTATATAGAAATTATCACAGTCAGCACATAAAAGTTTATACACACCACTGTTGCTAAGTATTCCATTTTTGCTTTTCCCATTAAATAAGAGTTTCCGGAGATTAAAGTTAGTGTAAAAAGCTGGCTTTATGTGACTTGGAATATTTTTGGTTATTTCATTTGATATATTTTTTTATAAATAGGACTTGATAGATACATTGAGATCTAATAAATATTAGCGTTTAAACGACTTAACTAAGGTGGATCCGATATATTTAAATAGATTGTACTTTTGAATAATATAGTCCTATGATATAGGCCTTCCTTTGGAGTGATAATAAGAGATTTATTCATTTAATACTTTTTAAAGGTGGATTTGTAATTACGAGTACTAAACGGTGCTAAAAATATATTTACATACTTATACAATACAATCACGCAATTTCCCTGACGGGGTATACAGAGTCCAGAGTGCCATTCTTTCTTATATCAACACTCACACAAATTCTCATGCAAATTTTACAAATTCTCTAATTTACGACGTTTCCTTCATTCAGAATATTATTCACTTGATCCGATCATACTTTCCTTTGTCTTCCTCTCCCACATATTGCACTCACATTCGCACAGTATATTTGTTTTATTAGTATTTCTTCATTCATTCGTTCCACATGCCCAAACCATACCAACGTGCACTTCTTTATTTTACTTAACACACCAGCCTTAAATTCACATTCATCCCTAATCACTTCACTTCGTATTCTGTCATACACTATCACTCCATGTATTCGTCTCAATGCACGCATTTCTTCAGCATTAATTCGGCCCTTCTCAATCTTCAAAGTTTGCACCATAATGCTATTGTGGACTATCATCTTAGCAGATTTTGATACTGCCCGATTCAAATATCATATATGTACATGTTTTACACACATATCCTTAGCCTCTTCCACATCCATACACCTTCTCATAAAACCTTTATGATTTCTCTGACTTTCTACATTTCCTTATTTTAGAATATCATTCACTTTATCTAACCATACTTTCCTTTGTCTTCCTCTCATACGCCTTCCACTCATATCTGCACTGTATATATGTTTTTTTTAGTCTTTCTTCATTTATTCGTTCTACATGTCCAAACCATCTCAGCGTACTCTTCTTCATCTTACTCAACTATTCAGCTTTAAGTTCATATTCACCCCTTATCACTTCATTCCGTATTCTGTCATACATTGCCGCTCCATGTAATCTTCTCGGTGCACGCATGTCTATAGCATTTATTCGTCTTCTCTCAGTATTTTTCCACGTTTTACATCCATACATCAAAGTTGCCACCAAAATACTTTTTTAGACTGTCATCTTAATAGATTTTTTAATGCCAGTAAAGTTAAAAGGAAAAGTATACCAAACGATTGTCAGACCCGCACTTCTCTATGGCTCCGAATGCTGGACGATGTATAACTCTTACTCTAGGCAACTAGAAACTGCTGAAATGCGCATGCTAAGATGGTCAGCTGGTGTGTCCCTAAGAGACAAAATAAAAATCTCACGCATTCGTGGAAGCCTAGGTGTTACAGATATCAACAGCATGATGGAGGAGAGGCGATTGAGATGGTATGGGCACGTTGGACGCAGATCACCCGATCACATTGTGAACCAGGCAATCTTCATGGATCTTCCTCGAATAACAACCAGAGGAAGACCAAATAATTCGTGGGTGGTGCAAAAAGATAACCTGGTGCAGAGGCACGGCCTGGGGGACGTAGTCCGGGACAGAAGAGCATACAACCTGAGGACGAGGAGAGCTGACCCCAACAGTCTTCGCAGACAGTGAGTTGGGATGGAGCCAGGGAGAAGAAAGAAGATCTTAATAGATTTTTAATACTGTCCGGTTCAATTGTATATGTTTTAGTACCCCGTTAACTTTGTTTCCTTACACTACACGCCGTTCGATATAATTCTTAACTCTTCCATCATCTTAGAATATAGTATACAATCCAAGTAGTAGAATTCCTCAATTTGCTGCAATCTTTTATTTTTCCCTCATATATTGCATTTATTTTCCTTAGACTTTGGATTTCGTATAAGTATATCTCTTATACAATTTATTTTGTCAGACTCTATAACTCATCTACATTCTCCACTGTAACTCATCTACATTGTAACTCATCTACATTCTCCACCATGTCATCACCATTCGCATACATTCTCATTCGTCATTTGAATATCACCCATTGACTTCTGTGGTTCCTTCACACACGAATATTTGTAAATATTAAACAACCAGAGTGACATGACCCATTCTTGTTTTACTCCTTTTGAAATATTGAACCAGTCAGCCAAGACACCGTTCACTCTAATACATTCAAACGCAACAACGCTAGTTGTTGTTGCGTTTGAGCGTCATCCTCATCCAAGAATGCTCGCAATTCGGCGTCTTCAAACTTTTTCGGTGGTCTTCCACGTTCTTCGTTTCTCACGTCAAAATCGCCACTTTTGAATTTTTTAACCACTCAAAGCACTGATTTACCAAGAGCATGCTCACCGTAAGCTTCGACAAGCATTCGATGCGATTCTGCAGCAGTTTTCTTACAAATGGTAACCGAAAATCGTAGTTTTCAGGCACAAAAACAGACATGTTCAACGCTATGAAAACATACGTAGTTGTATTAAACGTGTATTGTTGTGAGTTAAAAGTCTTTGACAAATGTAACACAAGAAAAATGCGTCAATGACGCGGTTTGACAGTCACTACATTGACAACTAGAGCCATCTATGAGCAAATTCCGGTTTCATATTTACAGACCTTAAATATGTTTTTATTCAGCATACAATAACGCAACACTACGTATTAATTCATATTTAACTCCAATTCATTCAATATTTTCTATTGCTTGTCTCAAATCACTCGATAATATGATTATTCCAAGTGTTTATTAAATATTAAAAAATAATTATGAACACAAGATTTCCTTGTCTACCAAAAATTGCTTAATCTGAAACCACAGATCGACCCAGTGCACATAATATCTGGTATTTCCATCGCATGATGACAAATCTCCGCCAAGTGACACTCTCTCTTTATTTCTCTGTCCTCCATGGCTGTCACAGTGGAAGCTCGTCGGCATCAACATGGTCCGTGAATGCTCGGCACTGTCTCCAATGCACTCTGTTCCACCACCATCAACTTTCCACAGCTCCTCCTCGCACTACCGGATCTCTCTTTCTCTCTGAGTCATTGGGTTTTCGTGTGCCGACATCAATGAAAGCCTCCTTACGAAACGACGGACCTTCCCATAACACGTTTACATAACAAATTATTTGATTTCCGTGTGTCAACTCAATCACTTCTTACACAATATTGTATCAACTCACTTGGCTGCATTTTTTTACTACAATAGCTGTCGACCTAAGATTGAAACAGTGACAAATTAAAACATCACTCCTAGATTAAAGTGTTTGGTTGGATAAGGTTTTTCGGAGGGTTTTACAGCGTGGTTTGACTTATGGTGGCATCATAAACCAAACCACGCGGTAAAACACTGAAAAACCTTTTCCAAACTGATACGACGAACCGCGAAAGCATCAAAACATATTTATGTATACAAACATAACGGCACAATGTATCTTATTTAAAAAAAAATAGAGCAAGTAGTGAGTTAGTACTCAACACATTAAGGACAGAATGTAAACAAATTTTACACAATTTCAACAAAAACAATCAGAAAGAAACAGGTATCAAATCGTACAAAATGACATGTTACTAATATAATACGGGGCCGTTCATAGGTGCACAGCCCGCTCTGCGCAAAAAATACAAACACTTAAGACAAATCATTGAAAAAATAAATAAAAACATATTACAAATTAAAAACAAAATATAAAAGATGAAATCAGACAGGTGCTTCTTCGTCCTCTTGGTCTAGGTCGTATGACCTGTTTGTGACGGTGTGTCACTATATAGGTCACTGTTGCTGGAGATCTCTACACCTAGGTAAGTGAATCGCATGACTTGCTCGATGGGTATGTTATCGATTATCAGTTTGCATCTGAGTGGCTCTTTTGATATTGTTAAGCACTTTGTTTTATTGACAGAAATCGTCATATTGTATTTCTTAGAAGCAAGGTGAAATTTGTAGAGCATTCTCTGAAGATCATCTTCGTTTTCTGCTAATATTGCAGCGTCGTCGGCATAACACACTATATTGATCAATTTATTTCCCATTTTGTAACCCAGGTCCAAAGAATTCACCTCCTCTATTATTCTATCCATAATAATGTTAAAAAGGAAAGGGCTGAGACTGTCTCCCTGTTTGATACCGGTTGTAGTGGGTATATATTTTGTTAATTCTCCGTTTGTCTTGATTCGTGTCTTCCCATTCTTGTTAATACTTTGAATGGTTTTGATTATTGATGCAGAAACTTCGAACTCTCTCATTATGTTAATGACGTCCTCCAGCAGAACTTTGTCAAAAGTCTTAGTCAAGTTCACAAAAGACAGGTGCGATTTCACAAATCTTCTTCAGCACAGGGAAACAAATCACAAAAATACGAGTAGATAGTAAAAAAACACTTGTCAATTAAAACGTAGTTCATAAAAGTTCTTCAAATATCGTTGAAAAACACGCGAGATTCTATTTCAAGGCATGGAAATCCCTTTTCAGGCATTCCTTATGGTTATATCTATACTTATTTATTTAGTTGATTCACGATACAACAGTATCTTTTACATAAGTGATTGATTCTTAAACATTTTACATTACAGCCCCCGAAATCTGATTAAAGAAATGTAAATCTCCCCTAGAAATTCATTTTTAGCGACCAACGGTCCTTTATTTTCCATCAACTAATATTATTGAAGGTAAATTTTTATTAAAAATAATATAATACGAGATGCAAGTTGTTTTACAACGTCAAAACACCTCGCATGTTAATGCTGGCTTACTCAACTCTTAAGGACATACTCGAAGTATTGACATATCTAAATTGTTGTTCTGGTGAGAAGGATATTCAATCTCCACGACGATCAGCAGCTTTGTTGTGCTACAGACCTTCAATTTTGACGAATTTATATATTATGTTATATCGTATTTTTTATACTAAATCGCGCTCTTAAAACCAAAGCGAAACGTGTTACAAACATTAACTATTGATATATTATCGAAATTGATTTTATTCGATATCAAATTTACGGTAGAGAGAATACCCATTTATTTTTTCAAAACAGGCTTAGCCCAATTACTTGGAAAAATACAAGACATATTAAAAAAGAAGAAAAATTACATAGAAAAAAATAAAAAATTATATAAAATAAAAAATAATAATTCTCCATGCCCTTTTGTGCGGTCTGGAGCTTTTGTGTGTTCTTTACTGTGAGCGTCCATGTCTCGCAGCCATACGTAAGCACTGGGAGAATACATTGATTATTTATTAAACACTTAATTGTTAAAACAACCTGGCGGGCTTATTGCCAGGTAACAATATCTTCCAACTAACTAGATCCTATCGAGATTACCTCAATTAGACGGTTTATACTCTCAGGTCTTAATGTTTCAAATATATTTCGGAGTTCAGTTCAGTTCGACCCCACCACCAGCCACGCTGTTATGGGGGTAAAATAAGTCCCCATCCAGTGCGATCTACACTAGAAGATTCAAATCTTCTTTAGAGCGCAACATCGCGTAGTAACAAAGAAGGAACTACCGAAAGGGACTCCTCCTCCGGTGGTAATAAGCCTGAGTGTGAAAAGAATAGTAGCGACGACGGACTTAAGGTCCGACGTTACGGGAGGAGGAAAATAACTCGCAGCGCAGTCAATATACTTATAAAGCAGCAAAAGGTCTGGAGACCAAATATCCAAGCAAGTTGTCATTACTTTATCAGAAAACTTCGAATGCAACGAAACTATTCACTAGATCGGAAGAGCCAATCGGTTCGAAGAATAGCTGATATAATTTTCAGGAGGTTTGTCGTGTTGACTTGTCTTAAATGATAACCGGCCTTTTAAAAACATTGCAGCATTTATCATCAAGGTGATGTTAAAAACATTAGTGAAAATTATTCGGTAATTTTTCGGTAACATATTCAGTTAGACCACATGGTTGGGTGGTAACAGACTGAGCTTCCGTGCGGAAGGTCTCCGGTTCGAATCCCACGTACTACGCCCCTCGAACAGCATGGACATTTTGAAAAATATCATTGCTCCGAATATGAAGGCTACAACGACTTCGAAACGTCGGCTTTCATTTAAATCAACCCAACATGAGAACAACTCCGAAAAGCGTTTTAAACTAGCAGAAACTAAAAAGAAATAATTAAGAAGAATTAAAATTAAAATGCTTTAAGAAGCGACTGAAAAACATCTTGATTTCTAGTCAGTAAAATAAAGTGTTTCATTCCTGATTTTTCTTTTCCTTTCCTCTCCACCATCCCTTCCTTTCCTTTTGATTGATGATATCTCACTTTATATGAAAAATAATGTTCGGGTGATTGTCCGTCTTTGTGGGGTTCGTGGGTATGTGCTCACGTATATGTTTATGGATCTCATGGGGATGGATAGTCATTTGAATGATTTATGCGACCACGTAACTTGCTTCATTTACTTTTATCTGGTTGGTTGGAAGAGATTGCCACCTGGCAATAATCCCACCAGATTGTATTTGCAATAAAAAAGTTAAATAAATAAATAAACTAGCCGTGAAAGTCTTCAAACACATCAGCCCTTTTATAAGCCCTTGGAGGTGTCTTTGGGCTAAAACTTGACCACTAAAGGGTCAGACATGATCGTCATCTTAACAATGACAGAAGGTACTATAGACCAGGGGTGTCCAACTGAAATCATTTGGTGGGCCAAATAAAACATGGCACGTCTTTAATGGGCCACACGTATAAATATTTTATGACTTAATAATAATATGACATTTTTTTATATTAAAAATAATCAAACAACTTACAATCTAAATATTTAATTACTTTGTAAAATCAATTAAACGTTTGTTTTTTATTATTTGATATTTTTTAATGTCGACTGGTCATTTGGCTATTTTGCCTTTCTCTTCTTCTCCCTGGCTCCATTCCAACTCACTGTCTGCGAAGACTGTCGGGGTCAGCTCTCCTCGTCCTCAGGTTGTATGCTCTTCTGTCCCGGACTACGTCCCCCAGGCCGTGCCTCTGCATCAGGTTATCTTTTTGCACCATCCATGAATTATTTGGTCTTCCTCTGGTTGTTATTCGAGGAAGATCCATGGAGATTGCCTGGTTCACAATGTCATCGGGTGCTCTGCATCCAACGTGTCCATACCATCTCAATCGCCTCTCCTCCATCTTGCTGTTGATGTCTGTAACACCTAGGCTTCCACGAATGCGTGAGCTTTTTATTTTGTCTCTTAGGGACACACCAGCTGACCATCTTAGCATGCGCATTTCAGCAGTTTCTAGTTGCCTAGTTGCTATTTTGCCTTTGCCAGTTGCCTTAATTTTAGAAATTTATCTTGAAGGATATATTTCTGATAAAATTCGTGTATTTTATTCCCTTCGAACATGGCTTTCATCTCAATGCTTGATTGCAAGTCTATAAGCTCCATTTGTAAATTTGGAGGTACAGATTCGACCTTCACATCAAATGGGGTTAAGAAAATTGTGAAATTTTCCTCATGCTTTTGCATGTATAAAAATATGTCGTCGAATGCTTTAATTAATTTTGTGCCTTCATTGCCATATTTTGTCTGGCGCCGGCATACGACACCCAGCTAATTAATTCGTCACTCACAAAATTAATAACACGTGAAAATTATTATAATTAACGTGCACAGAATTATTTTTTTTATTTTCTCAATAATAAAATGCAAAATGTATAAAAAATCTCGAAAGGGCTACACAAAATCTAAAATTGGGTCACATGTGGCCCGCGGGCCACGATTTGGACATCCCTGCTATAGACTAATGCCATTTTTTACCGTGTAACATTGTATTTCTAGGGCTAATATAGGTCATACTCGGACAACAAACCATCAGCTATGTTTGACGCTCAGTTTCCTTGTCCATGAGTGACTCAAAGAGAGAAAAAAAACTCCTCCCACGGTGTTCGTAAAATGACTCGACTAACGTGGGCGTCCCATAATCAGAAGCTTCTATAGAAAGTCCACTTTTTCGATTCGTTTCTATTATTTATCTACCATCTGAGATCTCAATTACGCTATCTACAGACCACAGTAAAAATATGTGCCATATACACAAATCATATTTTACCTTGCAAGACAAGAATCTCCATTGAGTCTCATTCCTCGTGATGTGAACTCCTGAAGTCTTAAATAAAAGTGTTAAATAAATAAACACATCAGCCTTAAGTTCACATTCGTTCTTAATTACTTGATTCCGTATTCTATCATGCATTGTCACCCCATGTATAATTGTCAGTGCACGCATTTCTTAAGCGTTTACTCTCCTTTAAGTATTTCCCCTGCCTTCTACTCCCTTCATTATATTGTCATCTCAGCGCCCGTAATATTTTAATGTCTTTCAGCATCGATTTACTCATAATTTGCTACAAACTAGAAGCAAGGACTATTGGAAATGCATCTAGGGGTTTTTAAACAAGTTCCATTTGATTGATTGATTTATTTCATCATCATCATTATCAACCAGGGTCGATCCACTGCAGGATGAAGGTCTCCCCAAGTTGACTCCAAATAGTTCGGTTTTTTGCTCGTTGATGCCATGTGATGTTGTCATGCTTCCTGATTTCATCTATCTAGCGTACCTTCAGTCTTCTTCTGGGCCTCTTTATGCCTCTTGGGTACCATTGGATCATTTCGGATGTCCATCGGGAGTCTGACATTCTGGCTACGTGTCCTGCCCATTGCCACTTCATTATTTTGCCCACATTGCATCTAGGTTCTCTTACTGTGCGATTGTACAGTCGTAAGAAAATTATATATAGTCATACTTTAATGAAAGAGCTGTCCCAAGTTGGAGTCCCTCCTCTGCTGGCGCCACACCGGAATGTGAAAAGAATAGCGGTGACACTGACAGGTCAGATCCACGAACGGAGATAGATGATAAATGAAAAAAAATGACTTATTTATACTGCAGAAGGTCTTCAAAGATTTCGGGAGTCATAACACTATATACAATATCTGTTTTGGTTAGTCATTCTTCATTCATCAGTTCTGCATGCCCAAACCATTTCAGAGTGCTCTTCTTAATCTTACTCAACACATCAGCCTTATGTTCACATTCATCCCTAATCACTTCATTCCGTATTATGTCATACATTATCACTCCATCAATTCTTCTCACGTCTTTTTCCACGTCTATTCACTTCTATACATCAAAGTAGATACTAAAATACTGTTGTGGACTATCATGCTAGAAGATTTTGATACAGTCTGATTCAAGCATATATGTTTTAGTGCCCCCATTGACTTTGTTTCCTGCCGCAAACTGTACGCTTCATCCAAAGGAATATTCTTTATTGTATTATACTTATATTGTATCATATACTATATAGGACAACCTGGTGGGTTTATTGCAATGCGTAAATGTCTTCCAACCAACCAAAAATATGTTAAAGATGCTTTGAGTAAAAATCAGACTGGAATACAGGCGGCCTTTCATTCTACTTTCGCACAATTCGTTATTTCACACATCTTTTTTTAAATTTAATTTTATAAAGATTTTTGTCGATAATGCAAAACATGTTGGCTTCCATGCAGTCGCTCCCACTTTTTTGGAAGAACTATAATATATGGAACGCAAAAAACAATATTGGAGACTCGTGGGCTGAAATAAAAGAGCCAACAACAAAAGGTTCCTGGAAACAATTATGCCCACAAATGATGAGTGATTTTATAAATTCTGAAGAAACTGTGGAAACTATCACAGATGAAATAGTTAGCCTAATGAATGAACTAATTGAGAAAGACACAGCATATTATAGAACTCTTTATCAAAAAAAAGAAAAAAAGGTGGTATTCAACTAACTCTTGACAAGTTTATAAAGAAAACACCTGAAAGCACTTAAACACGCCTCGTTAACTTAATTATGTATATTGATAAATAAATATTTTTAATACATTATTGATAAATAAATATTAGTATTGATGAATAAATATTTTAAAATACAACTTTTGATGTATTTTTTACATCCCTCTACTTTCGAACATTCAACATTCACACACATTTTCAGGAACCAATTATTTGCGAAAGTCGAGGGCCGCCTGTAACTATTTTTTCAAATAAATCTGTGTTCCTACGGGAATTGAACCTGCAACCTTACGTTGAGACACAAGCGTCTTACCAACTAGGCAACGGATTTGTTTGTTAATTATAATGTAGTATAATTTCTCCGATAAAAAATATGATTTAATATAATTTTATAGTTTTTTGTGACTTAAAGGATATTTATTAACTGTATAAAAATTATCTTCAATCTAACTGCACTGTTAGATACGAGTGGAAACAGTATCTAACGGGTATACACTGTGTTCAGCTGTATTAATCTACTTTCTGATTGCCTTACGGAGATCACGTCATTGTGATTGTCAAATTTAACGTGAAGATTAACAATTGAATACAATCAGAAAGTTTTTTATGTTCATGTCTTGTTGTAAAAGGTTAAGAATATACAATAGACACCTTATTGTTTGTCCATGGTATTAACGTAGAGGAATTGCCTTTTGATCTTGAAGTTTGCTGTCTTAAAGAGTGACTTCTTATTGAGATAGATTAGATAAACACAGTGCTTTAAAAAAAAAGGTGCCGGAGCTCGCTTCTTGTAAAAAGGTGGCGGAGCGCCGCTCCATCGCAAAAAACCACTGGATAAACATGTTAAATTATCCCAACGCTGGGCTGGATCGAATCGAACTATACTATACTATAAGAAAATATAGCATGGTCCCTGTGACGTTTGAAATGTCATGTCTAAAAGGGATGGGGTAAAATCGTTTTTTTACAAATCGAATCGTTTTTTTTTTTAAATCCAAAAATTGTTTTTCTCTAAACTGACGTTTTAATTCCTAATTTTCATTATACTGACTTTCTAATGTATTATTTGATTTGTATCTATCTTTAAATAGGCCAAGATCCACTACGAATTAATACTAATTACGAACATTTAATTTTATGTATAAGAAAATCGAAAATCCAATAATCGTATACCCCATCCCTAGCCAATGCAGACTAACGTAGTGACTTTTGACGAACGTCGCCAAATATTATTTGATTTGAACAAAGTGCCAAATTTCGCTAATTTGTAACAAGATGTATTCATTTGTAATTACTGTTAGTTTTATGTAATGTATTTACCTAAATAACTTGCTGTTTATTAGAATCGAGGCTTATATTTAAGTTGATAAAATAATTAAAATTACTGAACGTCGTTACAAGGTTGTACGAGTATTGGGGCAAATTTGTGAAACGTCACAGCGACCATCCTACATTTTCTTTAGTATAAGATGAAAGTCCACCACAGTATTTTAGTACCAACTTGGATTTACGGAAGTGAAAAGTGAACTTGGAAGAACACTGATAAGAATGGAATGACAATGTATGACAAAATAAGGAATGAAGTGATTACGAATTAATGTAAACTTTGTATTCAGTAAGATGAGATGGTTTGAACATGTAGAACGAATGAATAAATGAAGAGTAATAAAATAAATATACAGCGCAAATATGAGTGGAAGGCATGGTAGAAGAAGATAAGGAAAGTATGGTTGGATCAAGTGAATGGTATTTTGAAAGAAGGAAATGCAAGACGTAAGGGAACTCGTAACAGCAGTATGACACGGTGTATTGATATAGAGCAGGGGTCTCCAAGCCTAAGGGCCACACTGACTCCTCCACTATGTCCCTAGGGCCAAGACCTAGCTAGCTCATCATACCAACATACTGTAGTTTTAAATTACGCGCAAACTTTCGTATTAGGACTAGCCGGCGAGTGAGATATCTATGGCGCGGGCGCGGGGGTGGACTCCGCTCCGTTCGCAATTTCGGTTGGTACTTACGGTTGGTGTAGCGATATTTTTAAAGAAAAATATTTAAAGTCATCATTGCTGGAATTTTATGAGTCTTCCACTCACACAGTTTGATCAGTTACATAAATTTGCTCGTGGCTTTTTTCCCGCTTTCGGCACTACTTATCTGTGTGAAACAACATTCTCCAAAATGAAATACACAAAAAATATTTACAGATCTAAATTAACTGATGAGCGTTTGAAGTCGCTGCTGATAATTTCCACTAGTAAACTTGATCCACAACTGCAAACAATTGTCAGTTTAAAGTTACAGCTACATAAATCTCATTACTCATAATTATAATGTTTAATTTCATTATGTGCATTACCTATGTACTCGTACATATGTCACTTATTGTAAGATTTTAGGATAAATCTCATATCATTAATTAGAGTTAAACTGTTCAATTCCATTATGTATGTCAGTTATTGTGTTTCTTAATTGATCATTAAATAAAAAAAATATTATTATTTTGTATGATTTACTTACATTGTAAATTTTACAATGTAATCAAATTAAACTATGGCGGGCCGGATAACGGGTATATCCAGCCCACTACCGCGGGCCGGTGTTGGCCCGCGTTCGTAGTTTGGAGGCCCCTGATTTAGAGGATATGAGAGTTTAGCACTCTCGCTTCTCGGCCTACACTCATTTACACACCATAAAAGTTATTGTCACCATTTCTCAATACTATCAGACTCTGGGGGGAAAGAAAGTGCAGAATATTGTTGGCGGATCACATTCAGTCACGAGCAGATAGTATCTAGATATATTCGAAATAGAACAAGTGAACATTTAGAAAAAAACTTCATATATACACAACCATTAAACGTACCTAAATCTGTTAAAAAATAATGAAATGTTCATGAAACAAAGACCTCAAAACCCGGTAAAGTACCCGGCGATAAGTATAGTAATACACATCGGGCTTAAGAAATAGACTGTCGGCCATAATCGGCTAACTTCGGCTTTGTAGAGCGTCGTCTCTGTCATACGATGACGGCCATAATGGCTGACAAATCGCGACGGAACACGTGAATGAATGACAGAGACGACGCTCTACAAAACCGAAGTTAACCGATTATGACCGAGTCTCTTTCTTAAGCTCGATTTGTATTACTTACCGCCAGGTACTAACATATATACTTGTATGAAGTGTGACAAATGTATATAGTATGTATGAACTAAATCAGTTTAATTGGCCGAAATAGTGTTGTTTCTTAAGCTGAATATTCTTTACTAAGCATTACCTCAGAAATGGTTTTTTTTTTCTTCATTTTATTTATGTTTTAAAAATGGCAAAGAAAGTAGATCCAATAACGCATTTTCGTTATTTTATTGTGTCCCTAATTTATTTATTTATTCTTTTATTTACATAACAATTAATTGAATGAATACTTAGTTTATGAAAAATAAAAACAAATAATTTAAAGTGGGCACTCAATTTATATGGATCTGGGTTTATTGTCTTTCATTTATTGTGTTCCCAGAAAACTAAGCTTTTGCCTGTGTCTTTCATTTATTGTGTTCCCAGTAAACTAAGCTTTTGCCTGTGTCTTTCATTTATTGTGTTACCAGTAAACTAAGCTTTTGCCTGTGTCTTTCATTTATTATGTTCCCAGTAAACTAAGCTTTTGCCTGTGTCTTTCATTTATTATGTTCCCAGTAAACTAAGCTTTTGCCTGTGTCTTTCATTTATCGTGTTCCCAGTAAACTAAGCTTTTGCATGTGTCTATTATTTATTGTGTTCCCAGTAAATTAGCTTTTGCCTGTGTCTTTCATTTATTGTGTTACCATTAAACTAAGCTTTTGCCTGTGCCTTTCATTTATTGTGTTCCCAGTAAACTAAGCTTTTGCATCTGTCTTTCATTTATTGTGTTACCAGTAAACTAAGCTTTTGCCTGTGTCTTTCATTTATTGCGTTCCCAGTAAACTAAGTTTTTGTCAGTGTCTTACTGAGGAAGTATAAACATAGCGAAATAATATGATGTTTTTTACCCATTGTTGATTAATTATTTGATACCTCTGTCACAAACTCGCAGCAACTTGATAAGTTGTAAGATCTAATTGTATGTATGTACCACTCGAATCAATCCCTGGTTTACTTCATCATTTAAGATATGATAAATCAAAAGTCCATCTCATAATATCCTGCATACAATCATCAAAAATACACCAAATTTAAGAGCTCAAACAAATTATTACTTAATTTATGTACAGTGAAGATTGAGCACTAATTACAACAAAATGTAAAACAAGTTAACCTTTCCCTTCCTGTGCTAAAAAAATCCGCGCGTTCCGGTGCTGTGTATTCAATACACATGTAAAAATGAGCTATTTAAAATCGAAAAAATAGGAATATTCATAGCCAATCGCTTAAATTACTTAAATTTGAAGTCAAAAGCGATAATAATTGAAATTTAATTGCTGAAAACATGAAGAAAAAAACATCGGCCGACGTTCACAAAACGGGCGAAGCGACCACCTCGAACGACTGAGAGAGAGAAGCGAACGAACTGAGATTATATTTCTTGCGTTCCCATATACCGAAGTAGAGTGAGAGTGAGACGTGAATAGCGTCGCTTCCTCACCCATAGTGATTTTTTTAGAATGAATTTACCTACGTCACACACTGGCACACGTTTGATTGTATTAGTGAATTTATTCCCGATTTTCACAAAATATCTCTGATGTGGCCGATAAGTGTTAATTATTATTGTTATTTTTTCATTCAATGCGTAAATGTATTGCGGAGGAATACCTAAAATCTGAACCCAGTATTTATTATATTTATAGAGGTATTAACGTTTTTAGAAACAATGTGTACTAGTTACACATCACAGGACAGGAAAGGTTAAAGCAACTTTGAAAAAATAGCATTATGAAAATATATCTACTTTTCAATCAAAAGTAACATGCTACTTAAATCTAATGAAAAGTAATGACGGCGCTACTGTAAAAAAATATGTTGGATTAAATTTGTCATTACAATATATAAGTCGAAAGTTTTAATGTTGTATGAAAAATCATTCCAATTGTATCAGCGCACATAACGGCATTATTTTATAGTGTGTAAATAGACTAATGGAATATTCTCATTCGTGCTATAGCATACTATACTATACCACATATAGCAAAATAGACCGTCGTTCTTATTGCAGTTTAAGTAGGAACTGAGTAAAGCTATCCAATTTGTTTCCTTTATAAAAAAATAATGGAATGTTTAGGATAAATAGAAATTAACTTTTTTCTTTCTGGCAAGTGGGGGAGGGGGTCCTATCAGTGCAACGTGTTGACGATTTTATTAGAGCTTTAAGAATCCTTTTTTTTATCTACACCATTTATTTGGCTTCTATTTATCAATATTTTTGCACATCTACTTAAGTACTTATAAGACAGTTGAGACATAACAAACTAGACCAGTGGTTCTTAACCTTTTCGAAGTCACGGAGCCCTTTTGATTATAAGAAAAAATCGCGGAACACCAAAATCATCAAGGTCATAAAACTTATAATAAAAAATGCAAGAACATTACTCATATTTATAAATAAAAATTACAGATTACAAAAATACAAAAGAAGCCAAACTTCGATCAAATGTTTCATATTTGACCGAGCACACAAGTGCTTATCCTCGCGGAGCACCGGTTAAGAGCCACTGAACTAGACCATCATTTTTATTTTAAGTGTAGGTAGACCCTGAACAAACCGATTCCATTTTTCTTCATTAAAATAAAGTATATAATGGAATATGCAACAAAAACACAACGGAACTGGGAACACTACTTTTTTTTATATGACAACACTGAAATGTCATTGCTTTCGAGGTTATAATATTTGAAGTTTGTTTCTAACAGCGCAAATGTGATGTAATTTTCCGTTAAACGCGTTAAATTATCAGATTTGCCGTAATGGCAAAATATATAGCTCAAATTATTATGCTAGGCACACAAGTTGTCGGACGGGCATTCGCGAGGGCCCTCAAGCAAGAGATAGCCGCATCGCAGGAGGCTGCGCGGAGAGCCGGTGGCGGAAAGGAAGGGGCAAAAAGGGCAGCCGCCAATGCGGCTACAGGGCTTACGATAGAAGAGGCTCAACAAATATTAAATGTGTCACATATAGATGCCGAAGAAATCAATCAGAAATACGAACTTCTCTTCGCAGCTAACGAGAAAGCTAAGGGAGGTTCGTTTTATTTACAATCTAAAATCGTCAGAGCCAAAGAACGATTGGATCAAGAAGTCCGAGATTCTCAGGCGAAATCGACTGAACCACCCAAGCCATCATAGTATTATGTTCATTTTCCATTCTTGAAGTAATAAGCTATAAATCGATCCTTAACCCTGAGAGATCGGCGCACTGCTATAGCAATGGAAGAAATTTGTTCTATATATTCTAAAATATATTTATGTTGCAAAAATATATTTTTTTTGTTTTTTTGTTGTTTAAAATAAATATTTATCACGAACGTCCGAATCCTAAATATATCTCAGCACTAGATAGACAATTATATTTTTTTCTCGTAGCGCTCTCAGGGTTAAAGATATATGTTTTTGTTAGAGTAATTTACTAAGTTGAAATTTTGGTTATGTAAATATTGTTTGTTATAGGAATATATATTTTTTTTCAAACAATCTTTTGTTTTATTTTACCACACCAAAAGTGAGAGGATCGGAACACATCAAGCATGCTTTTTCCTTTTTTGAAAGAATAGATATAAAAATACCTGTCATTCGAGGGAAGTAGTACACTGCCTCATAAGCAAAAACGCAGCTTATGGCAAAAGTTAAGTTTTGAGAAAACTGCACTTTTATGTTTTTCATTGCTGCTTAAAAATGTCGTGATTCATAAACAAAAAAGCAGTAAAATGTGATTCATAAGCAAAGACGCAGCTAACGGGAAAAAATCAGAAATTTAACTAAGTATGAGGCAATATTTCACTATTTGCTTATGACGGCAGTAACAGTGCGGGATTCGAACCGGTGAGCTTTCGGACAGAGAACTAGTGTGTTACACTCGTCATGCACATCTACATCAGGAGTGGCCAGCCTTTTTAGGCCACGTGCCAAAACTGACATTAAGGCTAGCGGGCCGCATGTGTATTATTTTAAATTAATAGATATATCAAAATTTTAATGGCTGAAAAATAAAGTAACATTTGTTACATACTTGTTTGACGCATATAAGCTTAAATCCTCCAAATTCCAATACTGTACTACCTACACTACCATAGCATCTTTATTGCAACAAATAATTATTATTACTTGTATAAACTGCATAAATTTAAAATAAAATATCTTATTTAAAATGGAAATATGTTTCAAATAAAGTTCTTTAGTCAATAAAAAAGTATAACAGTTCTGCAAACGAATGGCAATGCCGCATTTATATAGACAGCGCCACTAGGCAACTTGCTTCCCCCTAATATGTTATATATCAGGTCTGTAAATATGAAACTGGATTTTTTAATGGAAAATACACATTTATTGTATGAAAATGGTAAAAAATATTTTATTCAAAGTATTGGTCATCGCTAGCTACACATTTTTCCCATCTCTCTGGCAATTTGTGTATGCCACGCCATAAATTAGAGGATTTGTGTTCATGAGGTGGACCCTGATGATGAGATGAAAGCCTGGTAAGGTTATACCATTACAAAAAGTGGAATAAACAGTGTTTGATAAAACAAATCACAAAGTATTTAAACCTACACAATGTTAATGCCTTAACTATTAATAATAATAAAATAATGTTGATATTTGGATAAACAGTTGCTAATTATTTGTTCATTATCTGTTCACCTTGATAAAGTTTTTTGTAGAGTAGACAATTGTAAAAAAAGAAAAACGTACTATTTTTATTCATACCTTTATTGAAAAGGCACAAAATGCAAGTAAATATTTGGCTTTGGAACGAAACAAATCAAAACCTAGTAAAATTCTTACATAAAATGAATACACAAATAATACTGTTAATGAGAGGGATGGACCTGATGCTCTGATAGCAATGGTTCAATATTTGGCTTCAAATTAGTGACGTATTGTCTTAAATCTCCACGTTCAGTGATTTGCATTCGATTTATTTTTTTCGCAAGAAGATTGTCAACCGCTCTAAAACCTATTTTCATGAGTTATGAAGATGGAATAGCTAACAAAAACTTTTTTGCGATAGTCCATAATGCAGGATAAGCAACAGGAATATCTTTCTGAAGCCAAAACTGCTGATACCCCTTTTTGAACCGCACCTTAAGTTCTTCGTTTGTGCTTATTCCAATTAGTTCTTCTTGTAATATGACATCCAATTCTTCAATGTCACCGTATGGATTGATAGTCCACTGTGGTATTTCCATAGTCAAAACATCCTCAAACCTTGTTTTAAAGTCTATGTGAAGGAGATTTAAATGTTGAACGTAGACCAAAACATCATCACCCTGAACGTTTGTCAATGACAAGTTGGGGAACTGGGAAAATTCGCGACATCCAACGTTTTGCTTCATTAGATTCATTCTAGCATGAAAAGCTGCAATGATGGACTTTGTTTTTATTAAACTCAGACTATCACCTTGAAACTTCAAGTTAACCTTATTAAATTTAGTAAACAAATCTGTTAAATAAGCAATGTCTGGTTTCCATTTGATTAAATTTTCTTTCAAAAGGGCATCCAAAAACGGTCTCAAAATTTGAAAACAATCTTGTCAAACATAAGCCTTTCAAGAGCCAGCGTACTTCAGTGTGAAGGAGTAATCGATGAAAGCCCTCGTCATTTCCTTCACACAACTGCGCAAATAATCTAGAATTCAACGCGTTGTTACGAATCTTGTTTACTGCGTTTATGACGAATTGAAGAGATTGATGCAATCTGGCAATCAGATTTGTTGCTACTAAATGTTGCCAATGAATGACGTAATGAATTGCAAACACGCCGGGTATATTTTGTTTTAAAATGCTTATAAAACCGCGATAGCGCCCAAAGATGGCTCGTTCTCCATCTGCAGCTACTGATATTATATTTGATAAAGGGATCGCTTTTTCCATGAAATAATCTTTCAAAACAATGAATATTGATTCGCCTTTAGTGTTAGTTGTCAAAGTTCTCGCAAAGGGCAGTTCTTCATGGATTTCTTGATCCATAACAAAACGAACATATGCCAATAATAGTGCTTCATTACCAGGTAACGTTGACTCATCTAGTTGAATAGAGAAATAGTACGTTTGCAGATAATTACACTCATTTCATCAATACGTCTTCGAACTGTGTTGTTGCTCAATGAAATTCTTTTGAGTATATCATATGTAAGCTTGTGTAGAACAGTTTTTAAACCCTCTTCAATGGCTGGCAAAATCAGCTGTTCTCCGATTTTACTATGAGTACTGAGATATTGTAAAACGCCCGCACACCATCATCGTCTTTTTTTGACGTTGAAGCAAGTATACTGCCCACCGTGGTTCTCTTCTGAATTTTTTTTTTTCAGTGTTGTAAAGTATGTCAAATCTTTACATTTTTTATAATATTAATGATAATTAGCACTTATCGGCCACATCAGATATTTTGTGAAAATCGGGAATAAATTCACCAATACAATCAAACGTGACATATATTCATTCTAAAAAACCGCTATGAGTGAGGAAGCGACGCTATTCACGTCTCACTCTCACTCTACTTCGGTATATGGGAATGCAAGAAATAGAATCTCAGGTCGCTTGCTCAGTAGCCAGTGGGCTTTTGTTCGAGGTGGTCGCTTCACCCGTTTTGTGAACATCGTCCAATGTTTTTTTTCATATTTTCAGAAAAAAAATTCAATTATTATCACTTTTGACTTCAAATTTAATTAATTTAAGCGATTGGCTTTGAATATTCCTATTTTTTCGATTTTAAATAGCTCATTTTTACATGTGTATTGAATACACAGCACTGGAACGGGTGGATTTTTTTAGCACAGGAAAGGAAAGGTTACAATGATTGCCTAAAATACAGTTTGCACGCATGCGTACAATACAATCCATATCTGAAATGAAAAATGATTAGCATCAATAAAACTCCTGGATTGTACCAATGTCTTTATTTTACAGAATCTTAAGATATACACATAAAAAGGGATAATGCTAGTTAAATATCAGTCTCAGTACGATCAAATAATATATTATAATACAACAATTACAAAAAGAGTAAATTTTATATAAAATCCAGCCTTCTTACCATACATTGAAGTTGATAATCGAAGGCCATATGGTTTGAGAAGATTTAACCAAAATCACCCTGTGATTTACTCAATCACAAATCTACTCATTCTAGATTCTTAACAACTACAAAAGATATGGTTATAGTACTTGCGTGACCACAACAATACACCTAATAGCTTTAGAATAAAATATGTTAAGTTTGTAAAAAAATCACAATAAACATCTTTTGATATTATGGATGGAGCAATGTCATTTTTCATTGCATTAAATTAATAAAAAAAACAGACCAAAAATTGTTTAATTAATTAATTAAGTTATGTTTTCTAAACATGCAGATGCAGGGAAGTCGGATATGAATTTTATTCTCAGCCATTGTCAATTTTAGTTTTAGAATTGTTACATGATTCAAAATGTAAAGAAACTAACTGGTCAAATCAGAAAAAGACTATAGGCGTTCATATAAAATTTTGTTGTGTGCTCAAAATGTCTATCGTATTTCTATTCCCAATTTCTTTGGGTGAATTCAAAAACAAATCAGCCCAGAGTCGCCTTACAGTAGGGTTTGCAAGGGTTATATGGCAATGAATTATACTTGCTTTTTTGAATTTTTTAACAACACAGTAATTATAAAAGAAATTGTTCAGCAGTCAGTAACAACCATTTATAAATAAGTACTGGTAAAATGGTTATAACTTTCCTGTTAACCCAATATACACAAAAAAAAATTATCTAATGAATTAAAAAAAAATATATTACACTTTTTAACAAACTTGCAATGTAACTATCAAAAATCTAGCTCACCCATATCACATTTTTATATTTTTTTATGGTTCCATTAAAAAATTTATACAGAACAGATCATTTTTTTTTTTAAATACTATGGAATGACTAAAGCTCCTTAGCACATTTAATTACAACTTGTACAATAAAAGTATTCGTACATTGGCAAGAAATATCTCATTAATTTGCAAATAAATAAGGTTTATTTAATCCAGCAACAAGTAATATTCACTTATAAGTAAAAATGTAAATTTTAAACAATTCATAAAATGAGGAACAAAAAAGTACATATTTAAAAAGTATTATAATCTAAATATAATTTTACATAGGACAATTAAAGAAATTACACGATAAAGAACACAAGTTAATATTTTCAATACAACTGCTTTTGTATATCTTGACACAAAAAAAGTTACTATCTTAACTTCCAGTGATATTTTCTAATACAGTGAAACCTCAATCGATCGTTCCTCGAATTATCATTTTCCCATATGTATAATTTATTTCTTACAGTCCCGAATTAATCCCATAGAATATAGCAGTTTTTGTGTTATTTTACTAAATCAGTCGTTTTCCAAAATTTTAAAACCATATTTCATAGCAAAATTTTAAAACCATATTTCATAGCAAAATATAAATACTCGGTTTAAATTAGAATAATAGCACTAATAAACAAAGAACATTCGAGATGAATACTTGTTACTACGTGCTGATCACCGTTGCCGATTCCACCACCCACCCTGAAGAGGATAGTGTTAATGAATAAGATCCACCTCTTCGTATCTTCGGCCTTTGAAACTCCACATTATTTTTTATTCACATATAATAACTAAAGTCGAAAAGAATGCCATTTGCAAGAGAAAAAAATACTGTTTACTTATGGAAATAAAACTGCCAAAACACAATGAAAAATTGTATGACGTGCACCGCACGCGCATCAAAACTCCCCACAGGGACGTATGACGTGCACTGCACGCGCATCAAAAATTCCACACAAGGATGGACGAAAACAGTGCCCTGTTTCACGTTCATGTTCGCCAATGACGTGATCGATATTATCGTGACAGAAACCAACAGATACGCAGATTATACCGAAAAAACAAACACTGTTCTCGGTTGTTAGATTCACATTTAGACGCAACACGCTACTACGCATCTCTACTTCAAAAATGCAAGGTAATATTAAAATACTTGCAAGTCAAATGCAGCGAGATAAATCTCATTGATTTTATTACCTACAATAAATGTCGTAAAAATATATAATTAGCGTTTTATTTTCAAAACTAAAATATTTGTAAACAAATATTGTAGGTATACTGTAATGACATATGGCCCAAGTGCGGCCCGCACTAATCCTCACGTAAAATATTTGGCCCTGTCACAACAAAAGGTTGCCGACCCATGATCTAAACTGATTAAAATAAAACATTCCAGTGGTTCTAAAAGTGTTAATTGAATTAAATTATGCTATAAAACCTTATATAAAATATTAATATCAATTTTACACCTATCTCCATAAAAAAAAATAAACGTCCCTGGGACTGAAAATATGTTTTAGGCAAACGAGCCTGAAGGGTTAATTAAAGCAAAAAAAATTGTTTTCGGTATCACTTTAAAATTTCATTTTTATTTACACACTTTTATGTACACATTTAAATATTTTGTGAAGGATATTAAACATGCTTATTTTTTTATATAGTACACATCCGCATTTATCAGTTAATTCAATAAAATCCCTTCAAAAATGATAGATAGAGGTTTCATTGTATATTCAAAAACAGCAGTTTATATTTTATTTTTTATCTTAGTTAATATTTAGTTTAAATGCATTCTTTTAAAAGTGAATGATTCTCAAAGTAAAAAAAAAAGATATTCAACATATAAACTTGTATGAAAACTTTGAGGCCGATGATTGGTCCCGTGGGATTTTGCCAATACACCAGTTGGGGCCCGATGATCAGCCCCGTGGGATTAAAAGGGTTAACATACATATTCAACATCACGCTATGTCCTTTTTGGAGTAGACAAGGAAAACAGAGCTCTACATTATTTTTTTCCTATCTACCCATACAGCTTTTGTCTCTTTGCATCCAGAGATCTCTTCAGACACCTTTTTCTATTTAGCATACTCCTTACAAGCAAACACAGTTGTAATTTCTCTAACTTTTTTCCTCAGTCTATTCCTTCCTCACTCTCCATTAATTTCAGACGTATTCATATTTGGTCCGAAGTCTTTCGCAATTCTTCTCAATTAATCCATTCTGAATTCTAATTACTGTATAGCGATATATGTTTAACTGTTGTGATGATTTTGATTGATATTTGTTTACTTATAAACTCAGGAATGCGGATGGATAAAAACGAAAGTGACAACAAGCGATAAATAATAAGTCTTGACAGTTGAATGGACGACAATAAAAGTATGTTTATTTCGCAGAGTGCGGACAATTTATACCAGTGAATGAATACATGGGGTATATATATCTGCCTTGCTCTATCACATGAACGGGCGGTAGGTTAATTATTTATATTTGGAGATGGCTAGCCAATTTGCGCGCTGTAAATAGTAAATATTGTCGTTGTTCGTAGTGTGTAACAATCATTGAATTCTTGATCGGTCAATGACCCTGTATGTTTATGATCAACAATAATTAATTTAATTTATTTGTGTTTTAACAATTCACTCGTTATTTTGACAATTCATTTAGGTAGGTATACAGGCAGGTACAACTGTATTGGCCCGACTATAGGGTGACCCCTATTTTTTAATATGCTTTTTGGAGACAAAAACATTTCCCTCACCATTATAATTTATGCGATAAAGTTGTACGTCGCGGCAAACTCAACCCATATCGAACCATCGTTCACCTGCACCAACCCATGCTGGCTTTAAAATTATCTTCTGGTATATTTTCGTTACTTGCAATTTCGCGAGCTTTCAACTGCAATGCTTCTCTTGTTATGGGGAACCCTTTTCCGCGTATTTCCATGACGTAGTCTGCTACCTTCCAGACAATCAATTCAAATCGCCCTATCTTAGACCTCCGGAATACTTTTCTTGAGGAGTGTGTATTCATCAAGTCATGTGTTTGTAAACGCCAACGTCTAACATTATTTTCCGTGATACCAAATTGTCTAGCAGCCGCACAGTTGTTGGCTGTTTCTGCAGCACGCACCACCATAACCTGAAAATTGGAATCATAGCTTCTGCGTATTCCTTAATTCACTTGATTTTTTCGAGCTCCTCGTCTTTCAATATGTCATAATATTTTTTTAGGTAGCAAAGATGCAAAACGAAGCACAGTACAAAAAAAACACCTCATTCGGCCACCTGCTCCCAGTCTTTGGGAACCCTGCAAAATGTCAGCAACTCTCACAGACTGTCCTTGTAGTGCTTCCTCTGCCGAACCATTTGCTTGTCTTTGACTCCCCTGTATAAGACGTATTTGGGAGCCTATGATTGTCCATACGCATCATATGTCTGGTCCACCTCAATTTCGTCTCTGCAACCATATCCTCTACAGGTCTACAGTTGGAGCATTGCAGAACCGAAATATTTGTGAGATTTTCAGTCCAGTGGATCCAAAGGATGCAACAAAGTCAGAAATGACTACGCACAGGCTATGTGTAAACAATGACGCCTTTTGAACACTCTCATTAAAATGTTGACATTTCGCTAATCGTGAGTAGTGAATTTATTGTTACCCACTATGTTTGTGACTCGAATATAAGGCGATCCCCCTATTTACATGTCGCATTTTAAAATAAAAACTTAACCTTATAGTCGGGCTAATACGGTATAATATCCATAACACACATAAAACAAACGGGTTTCCCTCATCCAATATTTTTTTATTCTATCACAATATCAGATATTCCTCGCAGGACTCCAATTTCTGTGACATTTGCTCTTTTTTAATATCTTCCCTACACCAAAGTGTCATTTTTTAAGATTTTGCAATTAATTTATTGGAAAATTCAGTATACCGTTAGCCTTATTTCTTTCTGTAACACACCTTTCAATGTCTTTCACTATTTCACCACCTCTCGACAACACACTTCCAGATTCCTAAACTTTCATTATTCATTCATAAATTACAAAAAAAAACTGACAAATATTCTTTTTAATTAATTTAAACATATAGTCAAACCTCGGGTCACGAACAAATCGGCTTACGAACACAATTTCCGAACAAATTTTGACTCGACCTGCGTACAATGCCTTGGCTCACGAATTAGTTGTGACAGCGCATTATGCAATTATGCATTATTTGTTCTCAGGTGCGCACGTTGTGAACATTGTTTGTCGTTGTTCTTGATACAATTTTATATATATAATATACACTATATATATAATATATTTTGCATTAAATTAACCCTCATTATGGCTCCCAACAAAATGAAAAGTGTTAGTGACAGTGGTGTAAAGAAACGAAGAAGGAAATAATAACTAACCATGGGAATGGTGTTCGTGTTTCTGATCTCGCCAAACAGTACGACATGGTTATAGGTTCCTCCTCTACCATCTACCTGTGCCAGTAACTATCAACCACAAAGGTAAAGTTATAGTACTGTATGTTTTATATTATATATTTTTGCCACACATAAATCCATCAAAAAGTCAACAAACAATATATTTCTGGGGCGGGCGAAAGGATTCATTGTATTTACATTAATTTCAATGGGAAAAATTGTTTCGGTTTACGAACATTTCGGCTCGCGAACTGAATCAAAGAACGAATTAAGTTCGTAACCCGAGGTACCACTGTATGTTTTAAAAAATGTATTATCTATCTTATATGAAGGTTTCTATTCTATGGTTGTAAGATAATGCATGTAACATATTAGTTAATAGTAATTCCTCTAAAAAGAAGTGAAAACATTATTTTAAGAGTCATATGTTATATAAATTTGAGCTATTTTCTTTAGATATAAAATTTAATAAACCTATTCAATAATTCCTTTCAAATTGTGTCAAAAACACTAAATCTATATCAAACCAGAAAGATGAACTGTGATGGCATCAAGGGGCCCTTTCAGTAATCTTCAGAATAATATAAATAATAAATAACTATATATTAGGTGTTAACAGAAGTTGTGTCCGTTTTTGTCCAAATTTAAAAATTAGCACCAAAAGTAAAACAAAATGGTAAAGGTTATACGTCATTCGAAAGATAATTTTCTGCTCTACAAGATATTGTGTTTGCTTTTACGTTACATATATTACTTTATTTGATTACAAGCCTTCAAAATGAAATGTCAAGTAGACGAAAGTGAGCATTTTCGACACATCCTTCTGTTCGCGTTCAATCGAGGGAATAAAGCTGCCAAAGCTGCTCGCGACATTTGCGAAGTGTACGGTGAAGATGCTATGAATGAAAGGACAGCTCGTCGATGATTTTTACGTTACAAAGACGGTAATTTCGATCTGAAAGTCATGGAGCGTTCCAGACGACTAGTGGACTTCGATGAGGACCGCTTAAACCATATTATTCATGAAGATCTCCTTCAAACATTTTTCATCAGCATTTTCAAACCATTTTTCATCACCAGTAATGATGCAGTAAAGGAACCTTTGCTTGTGGCCATGCGTAGATCGATGACGCGCGAGCAAACCAGCAGAAATTGTCGAACGTTGATTTTTGTTGTTTTCACTCAAAACATGTGGAACCCAAGCGCCGAACTTCTGGACTTTTCCCATTGATTTAAGATGGCGGTATACAATCATGTGACTACAATTCATCTGCTCAGCCAATTCTACGGTGGTTTGAAGAGGATCTTCATGAATAATATGGTTTAAGCGGTCCTCATCGAAGTCCACTGGAGATGTCGAAAATGCTCACTTTCGTCTACTTGACATTCCATTTTGAAGGCTTGTTATCAAATAAAATAATATATGTAACGTAAAAGCACACACAATATCTTGTAGAGCAGAAAATTTTCTTTCGAATGACGTATAAACTTTACTATTTTGTTTTACTTTTGGTGCTCATTTTTAAATTGGAAAAAAACGGACGCAACTTATGTTAACACCCAATAGCTTTCTCAAAATGTGTATCTGCAGACATTTTATTCCACAATTGTGAATCCACGTGTTTTAACACAATATTTAAATAATGAGTTATTCTACTGACAAAATATATATTTTCTAAGTTATAATGCACATAATAAATGGAAAAATTAGTACAATTCTAAAATTTATTTGTTGAATAAAATACATACATACAGACTATCACCCTATCTCCTAATCGACGTAGGCAGAGTGCCAGACTTTCCTATCTCGACACACAGCCTTTGCTTCTTCCACATCCATATACCTTCTCATACAACTTCTACAACTTATCTGATTTTCTACATTTTTTTCTTTCAGAATATCATTTATTTAATCCAACCATACTTTACTTGAATAAATAATATCGTAATAATAGCTTTGCAGCACAATTTATTAATAATAGATATATATATTTAAAAATAAAATGCACCATTATAAAATCTACTGTAAAGGAAAAAATTCACAACAACAAATGTAAATAAAATATATTATAAAAAACATTAAAAAAATATTTTTTTTTAAATAAATGAAGTGTCATTCTAGCATTTGTTTAAGAAATTATATTTGAAATTATGTAGAAAAAACAGGAACTGCTTCACATCGCAAAGATGTGCACACTACGGTAGTCATTGGGTGTCACTAGATTGGACAAGATACGAAATGAACAAATTCGCGGAACAATAAAGTGGCACTAATAATAAATTGGTACCACTTGGATTGTGCTACGAATTTGTTCATCCTGCCCTTGCATGTGCTCATACCAGCGTAGCCCAGGAAATACAACTAGGCTGGCATGAGCATATGCGATGATGGTGGAATGAAGGGTCTACCCTAAACACAGCTAGGAATTGGGAACTTCTAAACAGAAGCAGAGGAAAACCCAAGAAGAACCTATATAAGAATGTGGAGGAGAGGTTCGAAATTTGGACTACCTTGAGCGATTGTCAAGATTGACAGAGATGGAGGAAAAAGTCCAAGCAGCCGATACCAAATAGATAGGATTAGGCGAAGGAAAAGAAGATAAATTGAAAGGTACCGACAACATGGACCTAAAGCTCCGCAAGCAATTGGTCAAAACATATGTGTGGAGTATTTTGATATATGATTGCAAGACATGGTGCATAGGCGAAAGAGATCGAAAAAGATTGGAGGCCTTCTAGATGTGGACCTATAGACGAATCCTAAGAATTTCCTGGAGAGACCACATTACAAATGACGAGGTTCTCAGCAGGATCGAAGAAACCTGTCAAACACCATATCGGAAAGGCGTGCAGAATGGATGGGTCATATGCTGCGACATGAAAATCTCCTGCACAATATACTGGAGGGAATGATTAAGGTATCGATTGGCAGAGGGCGTCCTTGCCGAGAGTATCTGGAGCAAATATGCCACGATATGGACTGCACCTCCTATACAGAGCTCAAAAGGATCGCTGAAGACCGAGCGGAGTGGAGGAGGAGATGCAGGGCTTTGCTGCTAACCAATCCCCAGGATTGAAACTGAAGAAGATACCAAGAAATAAAAAAAACGAATTGGAAATATCTGCGACACACTACCCTCCTTGATGGAATATGATTGTCAGTCAGTCTGTGAATGGAAAATGCCTGTGCGTGTATTAGTTTATTATGTGCAAACCATTGCACTTCAGCAAACAGTCCTGACAAATAAAACTAAAAGTTCTGATTGTAAAGAAGGTAAAATTCCAAGATGATCTGAAAGTTTAATACTTTCATGGAAACACGAAAAGAATCGTTTCTTGATTGATTGAAAGTTTGCGTTGTATCTTCACTAATAAAAAAATGCCCATCCGTAGGTTGCGGGTTCGATCCCCGCTGGAACCCAGATTTTTAAAAATAGGATTCCAGTCTGGTTAACACTTAGGGCCTATAAAAACATATTTCTGGTTGTTTAGAAGAGATTTCCACATGGAAATAAACTCGCCAGGTTTAAAAAAAAAATGTGTCCACCTTAACAGTGCTATAAAAATCAGTTGATTAATTGAGCTGATAATAAAAAAACATAATCTAAACTTATCACAATACGCCAAAGGACTATTAATTCATAGATCCAGCTACTAAAATATCATATACAGTACCCGGCGGTAAGTAATACACATTGGGCTAAGAAAGAGACTGTCGGCCACAATCGGCTAACTTCGGCATTGTAGAGCGTCG
Organism: Odontocerum albicorne; assembly: GCA_949825065.1. NCBI lineage: Eukaryota > Metazoa > Arthropoda > Insecta > Trichoptera > Odontoceridae > Odontocerum > Odontocerum albicorne. The sequence goes on from OX463849.1 coordinate 1,649,089, forward strand.
TCTCTGTCATTCATACACGTGTTCCGTCGCATCGTTGAGTACCGGGCTGTTAGGAAATCGTGCGACAGAGACGATGCTCTACAAAGCCATGTGTATTACTTACTGCTGCGTACTGTACTTCCTAAGGTATGAATATATTGCACCTGCCACATAAGAACAAATTTATCAACAATATAAAATAAAACACTTACCCTGAATTCACATCTAGCTTAAGAGGATTTTCTATTATAGACAACTGTTTTGGGAAGGGTTTTTGAATTCCTTTTTTTAAAAAAATGGATATACCGTATTTTACGGACTATAAGACGCAACTTAATTTTTAGGCAATTAAAAAAAAAATAACATTTTTACAATTTTTATTATTAGATTGCAAAGCCAAGCTGCTTATGAATCCCCGCAACTCATGTTCGTCGCATCGGTGCACTGCTGCTGCCAGATGAATCCAATGTTGCCAGATAGAGATAGATTTCCCACGGCATCGAATATATGCCATTTTTAAGACTGGCGGGAATTTTAAATCAAACACTGGACATTTTTATATTAATTTCGAGTATAAGATGCACCTGAATTTTAGAGGCAATTTTTTGAAGAAAAAAGTGCATCTTATAGTAAAATACGGTATTTAAAACAAATCATATGCCATTTTTACACCATTTTCTGTGTCTTTGCACATATTTTATACCTCGTGATACTTCCAAGCTAAATTGCACAACGTTGATAATCAAAATGCAACGCATGTTCCATTTGTGACCATGATAGTAGCTGAACTGTTTGTTTGAAAATAAAAAGTGAAAAAATTTCACGGTAAATAAAACTATTGTTTTATATTACACTTTCGTTATGTATCGTACAACTTGGTGGATTTTAATGATTTTTTCCATCTCGTATTTGGGGACATAAGAATACCTATGACTTCGGTTATATTTATTCTTTTAAAAAATTACTATACTCAAGAAAATGTAGCATGGTTCCTGTGATATTTGAAATGTCATGTCTCAAGGAGATGGGAGTAAAATCGTTTTTTTTTTACAAATCGAATGGTTTTTTAATAAATCGAAAAATTGTTTTTCTCTAAACTGACATTTTAATTCCTAATTTTCATTATACTGACTTCCTAATGTATTTTATGATTTGTATCTATCTTTAAATAGGCCAAGATCCACTATGAATTAATACTAATTATGAACATTTAATTTTACGTATAAAAAAATCCAAAATCCAATTATCGCATACCCCACCCCTTGCCAATGGAGATTAATGTAGTGACTTTTGACGAACGTCGCCAAATATTATTTGATTTTAACAAACTGACATATTTTTGCTAATTTGTAACAAGATGTATCAATTTGTCATTATTGTTAGTTTTATGTAATGTATTTACCTAAATAACTTGCTATTTATTAGAATTGAGGCTTACATTAAAGTAGATAAAATAATTAAAATTACTGAACATCGTTACAAGGTTGATTTGGGCAAATTTGTGAAATAAATGTCACAGGGACCATGCTACATTTTCTTTAGTATAATGTAATATTTACATTTAAAAATGGCTGCCATTGATAAAAATCTTATTATTTGATAGTATTTTCAACTCTATGGGTTCTCAAAATTTAAAATGAACACTGTAGCAACATTATATTGTGCACAAGCTATTAACCCAATAATGGCGGGGGACTACTTAAATGGTCCATACATAAGACATGTCATACTGGCGAGCGGCCACTTAAATGGCCGCTAAGTTTGCGTGTCGATAAGTCGGTCAAGATTAAATCTTCTTTAAAAATTTTAACCGGAATATAAGACAAAACGTGTCCTCTAGTGACATCTTTTTTTAAATCATCAAAACTTCAAGTACTTGATCCATAAGAAGGATTTAAACAGACCCCTTCCAGGCTGTCGATATTTCAAGCAGTTTGAATATTTGGCGCTACTCGTTCGGGCGTGCCGAAGGTCATGTTTCTAATAACGATTTCTCCCGATCATTGTGAGGTATTGTGCGTCGATATTTTTTTCGTTTATGTACGTGTATTGTGTATTGAATTAATTGCCTTTTTCATTATTTATGGATTATTGTTTTCTTCGATTATTGCGTCTTATATTGTCACACTTTATTTATATTTTATTGTTTTTGTATGGCGCTTACTTCTAACTACTATACTGTAATTTGACCAAGATTACATATTCATAAAGAAATTCTGTAATATTTATCAGAATAAATATGAATGTATGTAATATATGCAAAAATTATGTAATACATAATTTTTTTGTTAATGAAATATTAATGTCAATGCAAAATAAGGAAAATTATCGAGCCAGTTACATGGATATTTCATGGTCGAATTCAGCCCAAAAGAAAGCAACGAGATGTTTCTCCGAACAGATAAAATGTGGATCGGGGGCTTTTGGTATATACACGTCTATATAAGTTTAAAAAATAAGCAAAATAATAAGACATATATTTTTCCCAATATCTAGACTAGACAACTCCCTTAAGGTTAGGTTGATTCAAAACTGAATGAAGTGAAGAACTAACTATCCAATCAAATATTTCCTATTGATATTTAAGTGATTTGATACAAAATCAATGGCAAGTAAAATCAGTTAACAGTCATTATAATACTTATAGGAAACATTTGACTGTGCCAAATTCACTTGAATCAGTTTTCAATCAACCCAAAATGTGAAAATCTACTTTTCTTTGAATAACTCAATAAAAGATGCTAAAAGAAAAATGTTTTCATAGTTAACCATACAATGCGCGTTTTTTTTATTTCAAAAATAAAGATATATTTATGCATTAAATATGTACTGGAACAAATACAATAAAACATTTTTTATGTTTTTATATATTTATAAAAAAAAAAAAAGAGTATGGTTCATATATGAATCACTGCACATTTGTAAGTTAATTATATGATATAAATGAAATTATATATTTAACTTCACTTATTTTACACATATGTACTGAAGAATAAAAGAAAAAAAATAATACCTTGATCACCAATAATAAAGTAATTTGATTTCAAACTGGAACAAATCACAAAGTCATCTACGCGCAACAAATCAAACTTCAACTGCCAAATTGACCGATAAAACAGTTTTCTATTAAACCTATGTGGTTTTAAAGCATGGAGATTATTGTATCACATTTGTAATAGCGCATGAGTCGTTGTTTATACAACTCAACACAAAAATATTTAGAAAAACTTTGGTTGATTCATACGTGCATCATTGCGCACTGTAGGGTTAACATTTCCTTAACAAATACTTTTATAATTCAACGTCTAAACTAAATACTAGTCTCGAATCGCAAATCTGGAAATCAATTCAAGTAGGAATGGCAGAGTGGATGCTGAATGTGCTATCACTGAGATCACTATTAAATAAAAATATTTTTGATCTCGTCAATGAAAATAAAATAGACCTATTTTGTTTATATCTTCCTAAATAATAATGACTAGATCATTTATTTAATATAAAACTTACAAAGTTAAGTATGGCAAATTGCAAAAAGACTTAAGCAAATAGATTACATTAGATGATGGCAAAGTCGAAAAAAATTATGATTACAGCGAAACCCGCTAAAGATATTTACCGTTTAAGATGTTTTCCTACCTAAGAAGTTACTTCTTTATTCCTGAAAAAATATATTGAAAATACCCCTCAAATATTACCCTCACAAGAATTCACACTTACGAACGTTTCAATTGTCTGGTCCCTTGAAAAACATCTTAAAAGGATTTTACTGTATAGCGAAATTTCAATTTACCAGGATATGGAGTATAGATAGGAAACAAAATTATTATTAAAACTATTACCGAGAATGTATCTGGTCTGTAAATATGAAACCAATTTTTTTTTATAGAAAATACACCTTTATTGTATGAAAATGGTAAAAAATATTTTATTCAAAGTATTGCCCATCGCTAGCTACACATGTTTCCCATCTCTCTGGCAATTTGTGGATGCCACGCCAAAAAAACTCTTGCTCTTTTGAGGCAAACCAATCGTCAAGCCATTTTCGTACATTTTCGTAAGAAGTGCTCATGAAGAACATGCTCACCGTAAACTTCAACAAGCATTCGATGCGATTCTGCGGCAGTTTTTTTTAAATGGTAACAGAAAATCAATGCTGTCCGCAAATCGTAGTTTTCAGGCACAAAAACAGACATGTTCAACGCTATGAAAACATATGTAGTTGTATTAAACTTGTATTGTTGCGATTTAAAAGTCTTTGACAAATGTAAACACAAGAAAAAGGCGCCAATGACGCGGCTTGACAGTCACTACATTGACAACTAGAGCCATCTATGAGCGAATTCCGGTTTTATATTTACAGACCTGATATATGCAAAATAAAATTGGCACATTATACAAACATTGTACAGTTGCAAGAGATCTATAAGAGTGCCAAATAGTTTACTGATGATTCTCATTGTAGTTTTCTGATGGTTGACATTACTAATGAAAGATTTTGAAAAAAAAATACAGCCTTTAAAACCATTGTTTGGATATCACAACAAATAATTGTATAAAGATACGAGGGTCATCCAGAAAGTAAGGTTACAACATTTATGTAGGATCGAAAAATGCTTGTGTTTAATTGAAATTCACAGGATACTTCACAAATATATTAAACTATTTTTCAACGTAATCGCCGTCGAGATCGAGACATTTCTGTAGTCGGGGCACCAGCTTTTGTATGCCAGTGTCATAGACCTACGCCTCCAGCTCTTTCAGCCACTTCTTCACAGCTTCCTCGACCTCCTGATCGTTGGAAAATTGTTGGGGTGTAGTGACACACCCATGTCTCATCCCCCGTCACGATAGAGTCCAGAAAAGCTTCTCCCTTCTGTGCAAAACGTTCCAAAAATTCACGCGCGGCGGTCACGCGATTTTGACGGTGCTCCGGTGTGAGCATTCTGGGCACCCATTTCGCACACAACTTCTTGTAACCAAGTTTTTCCGACACAATATTACCAAGGAAACTTCGAGAAATGTCAGGAAATTCTTTGTGAAGGTCGTCAAGCATCACATGGCGGTCATTTCGCACTTGTTCTTCAATTTTTTGCACAAATTCATCAGGAATCACTGCCTTGCCTTGTCGTGAGTATCAGTGCGGCCTTCTCTGAACAACCTTACCCACTTCGTGACATGTTGTCGACTCATTACATCACTACCATAAACTCCCACGACCTTCCGATGGATATTCGCGGCGGTATTGTTCTGCAAAGTCAAAAAACGGATGATCGCGCGGGTCTCGCACGGGCGAGAGTTGGTGGGAGCGCGCGACGACCTCTCCATCGGAAGAATTTACTGTGACTGAACAAAATGGCCGACAAATACACGGGACCAAACAAACTGGCCGTTAGGATCCCCCCTACATGTTAGGTGCGCCAACTTTGTAACAAAAAATTTCCCCCGGCCTCAGGAGCCCTTGTAACCTTAGTTTCTGGACGACCCTCGTAAAATTAATATGAAAGTACATTTGTGTTTCATAATACGATCCCATAATCAACGAATTGAGTTTCATATTATGAAGCCTTGTAATTAAAGAATGAATATTATATATTATTTGGAAGAGAATTGAGTAAACTTAGTTGTACCTTGTGTTAAAATATTTTATACAGAGCATATCTGGGCTAATACATTTTTATTACGAAAGCTCTATACTGCTCAAACTTCACACTAAAAATAACTCGAGGTTGGCTAGTTTTTTCCTTATCAACTTAAAATAAGGGTCTTTCAAATTGAGTGGTTTTTTTTAAATTCTTGGATAAAACACAGATGGCGTCGCGAGCTTGCCTGGGTTTTGTGACATTTGAGATGTGTAATGTATGACAATTATAAAAATGGAGTAGTACACAATACAACAACGTGTTCAAATTGAGAATTATTTTATGTATTGTAATCTCCGGAAAGGGTGATGTTAATTGGCCACCAAGATCATGTGATCTGACACCGTTGCGACTATTTTCTCTGGGGTCTCGTGAAAAGCTTGGTTTATAAGAATGACTCCCGATCAATTAAGGACGAAATTATTCGTTTTATTGGTGAGTTAGAACCGCAATCTTGAGTTAGAACTGCAATCATGAGTTAGAACCGCAATTGGTGAGTTAGAACCGACATCTGTGGAGCTGCAAGAGGTGAACATTTGGCGGATATTGTTTTTATGTTAAAATGTCATACATTATACTTCAATGACCAATAAAAAAAAATTTGAAATCAAAGCAAATTGTGTATTTTATTCAAGAATTAAAAAAAATCGAATTAAAAAAACCGCTCAATTTGAAACACCCTTTATATGTGGATCCTGGTTAATTGAGAAATCTGCTGTATGTAAACTACTGGTTTCTCCAGTATTCCACGTTTTCTAAAAATTAAATTGAAATATCTTCAGTCGAGGAATGTCCTCTCATATCAGTATTTTCCACTACCTTCAGATCAGTCAAAATCACCACCTCATATGGACTGCAGTCAGAAAGGTGGAGCATCCCACAAAACCAGCCGTAAAATCCTTTCTCCAGATCACAAACTTCCTTCCACCAGCTACAACCGCAGCACGTCAACTGAGCTACACCAGCATATAAGCCTACTCCTACAGTAAACAATAGTATCAAAAATGGATATAAAAGTATGACAAACGGTGATATAAAAACCCTTTTCCACAAATTCTTTCCTTCGCTTATGTACGTAAATATGTTATACCAAGTTAATGTGCCAATATAAAATGAATAAATCCCCGACGCCAATATCACAATCGGCATGCATAAAAATGACCAAATCATGATATGGAATCCAGTTTCCAGCGTACACATAAACCATTGTTGCGCCTTGCTGATCTCCTTGGCTACTATAGCTGCTTCCAAGATCTCGAGCTCTTCTCTTGAAATGTTAAGTTTTACATCGATGTTCTGTCCCTTTTTTTTGCCTCTTTTGATAGTTCCTGTCATGGTAAGGTAACCATCAGTGGAGTTACTCATCACCGATCTATCAGGAGAACTTATTTCGGAATCACACTTTAAAGCAGAGGCTTCAGTCTCTATACAATCATCATTCTGTTCTACAGAATCAGACATAATATTAACTTTTTTCTTCGATTTTCTTCCGCTATTTTTCGAGTGACTTTCAGATATAAGACCCATTTCGAGACTTGTCTCCGAGTGTGTTTGTGACAGACTATTTGGAGTAGCGGAATTACTATCGTTTGCATCATCTACATAGGTTTTGGAAAATTTTTGAGCTGTTATTTCATTGGTTGAGCTAGGTATGTCATCGTGACTAGAGCAAGCATCAGATGAGTTTTCATAGATTGGCGAGAGGTCCACTATCTCTCTGCTGCTATGGAGATTAAGATTTAGCTGTTGATACCCATTCTTTTGTAACGTCTGAGGCCTTTCATTTATAGATTTATTCTCAATATGCACTGGCGATGGTTCACATTTCTCATCGTCATCGGGAATTATTGGCAAATCCATGATGGTATGATTTTTTACACCATTACTTCTAGAATATCCATTTCCACTTACTTTGTGATGTTCTATTACCCCCACAGCATCAGTCAGACAATGTCCTTTTGTTGACATATTCGAGACACCCTAAAATTAAATAATTAAAAAATGAATGAAGAACACCAAAACTCATCTTCAGCGGAGCACAAACAAGAGTCTTGTTTGTGCTCCCCTGAAGATGAGGTGAAAGCCTTGAAACCGGTAGGGTTATACCGTCACAAAAAAGTGGAATAAACAGTGTTTGATAAAAATAAATTACAATGTCTTTAAACCTGCCTTAACTATAAATAACATAACAAGAATCTATCTATACACATACAAATCAAACATATACCAGAATTTATATCTCTCGTATTTTAGGGTGACACATACGTCCGATATAATCACAGTGACTTTGGATTTCGCAAAATTCATTCTCAGATTTTTCACTTCACATCTCTCATACAATTGACTTATATCAAAGTTCCCAGCCATTAATTGGGAAGTGTCGCAAATATTCTAATTGGTTTTTTAGTGATCGTGTAATTTGTAATTTGAATTTTTTAATGAAATTTGTTCCCTTGAATTTCAAATTAAAGTAAACTAGTTTAACAATTCTTTTGTAAAGTGAAACATACTTTAATTTTAGTTATTGTGTAGAAATTTTTCCCATTTAAGTATCAAATCATTCTGTTTTAAAATGGAGTTCTACAATATAAATCAATTATACTAAAGAAAATGTAGCATGGTCCCTGTGACGTTTCACAAATTTGCCCCAATACTCGTACAACCTTATAACGATGTTCAGTAATTTTAATTATTTTATCAACTTTAACATAAGTGTCGATTCTAATAAATAGCAAGTTATTTAGGCAAATACATTACATAAAACTAACAATAATGACAAATTAATACATCTTGTTACAAATTAGCAAAAATATGTAAGTTTGTTAAAATCAAATAATATTTGGTGACGTTTGTCAAAAGTCACTACGTTGATCCGCATTGGCTAGGGATGGGGTCTACGATAATTGGATTTTCGATTTTTTTATACATAAAATTAAATGTTCGTAATTAGTATTAATTCATATTGGATCTTGGCCTATTTAAAGATAGATACAAATCATACATTAGAAAATCAGTATAATGAAAATTAGGAACTAAAACGTTAGTTTAGAGAAAAACATTTTTTTCAATTTATAAAAAACTATTCAATTTGTAAAAAAAACGATTTTACCCCATCCCTTTGAGACATGACATTTTAAATGTCCAGGGACCATGCTATATTTTCTTGAGTGTAATAAAAACCCACTTTACAGTTGACTCCCTTTTCTGACTATTTGATTAAGTTGAACAACAGAATCTTATTACCTGAATAACAATGATATGATCCACGTGGCCTCCTGTTGTATTGGATTTCTTCCCATTCACTCTTTTCTTAGCTTGTATCAGTGTTGGTCTTTCAATATCTTTATCAATATCAACTGTCATTGTGTCACTTAAATACAATCTTACAACCTTTTTTGTTTATTTATAAATATAAATATTTAATATAAACAAAAGACTTTGGTTTTCAATCTACCAGCATCAAAACAATTCATCAATTATTCGTTATGGTTTCTATTTAAGATTTTGATGTCATTTTATTCACCATGAGAAAAATCTTTCTTACATTAGAAAATAATTACCTTGTTATTTAAAGGAATTACATTATTTGGGCAACCGACCCATATCGGCTTTAAATTTAGCTCAGACGTCAATTTATACAAATAAAATTCTCAATTCGGCGTTTTTTCAAAACAACGCCCCTGATAATGTTGTTTTTCATCATTAATTAGCATTTATATGAACCACAACTAATATTTCAATAAATAACCAGTCGGCTCGTAAGTCTGGCGGCAAACTGAGAATATCGATTTTAGCACCTTCACCGATAGATTGGTCTTAATAGATATTTCGTTGTTCTTGATCATAAAAAACACTATCTCGAGAAAAAAAGTTTCGATTCATGAAGAAAATTTTATTGAAATCTTACATTTTTCGTTTATTTTGTTATTAAAAATACTTTTTAAATGGACAAAATACTTAGCAACTTGACATTTGACATTTTTTTCAATATTGCTATGTGGATTTTGCGAGTCCTGATATATTATCAAAAAAGAATGTTTTTGAACTGGCAATATTTTTTTCTAAGGAAGGTGGTCTATTATAACAATCGGGACATGTTTTACTCAGTTCATGTTACACTGAATTTATGTTTTTTCTAAAGCTTATATGCTGCATATCATAATTTATTAAGATGCTTTTAAGCAACACAATACTAGTGATATCTAAAATAAATCTGCTGAAAAAGATTCCAGATTTAACCTGTCGAGTCTTGGAAGTAAATTTTTTTTTGCGTTCGGAAATTTAGGTTTTATTTGTCAAGTCTATAACTAACACACGCAAGGTATGACTATCTTCAGCCCACAGGATAGTTTTTCTCAATCATGAGGAATTGCCTATTTTCACCATATCCGAAGAACAAAGTAATATATTTAAATATATAGATAATATTACCCGAAAAAACTGTTTTTAATATAATATTGAAATATTACTATGCGGACGTATGCAAGATATATATTTCTAATGCACACAATTTGTGCAAAGTAGATGAAAGGTAATTTCTCGTTGGAATATTTACTATGAATAAAAAAGGTTGTTTTTGTTAATTTAAGGCAAAAATTAAAATACTCTATTTATATGTTCATCATTACGGTTGACTATTTTCATAATATATGACTGCTCATATTTAGCAAATCACCTATGGATGTTTATATTATATTGTATCTATGATTATATTTATATTTAATAATAATAATAAAAGGACGACTTTTATAGCGATATTTAGAAAGCTGACGTTCTTCGAGGGCGAAATTTTGAACACAACGATTTATACCGTTTACTGATAACTTTAATGAACTTAATTTTATTTAATATATTTTGATTTATGTTAAAAAATTCAAGCTATATGAATCGCACAATTGAATAGATCTAACTTATTTTTTACTTTCTTGGTCTATTTATATTTGAAAATCATTTTCAACAATTCTATCAAAATTTCTTTCCAATGTTTGCGATTTACTTCGTGCTTGGCATATTGAAAATTGCACTGTTTACTTATATTCATCTAATTACTCCAACTCATATAAAATTAACCTTTATTCATTCTGTTAATCTAGACAAATCTTAATGACGCTTTTTGAGATAACTCTTTGCTAAAATGAGCGCTGTATATAATGCTTTATTTATTTCAAAGTAATTTTTTTTTCTCAAGATGACCTTTGTAGTCTGGTTGGTAAAATATTTTTCTTCCAGACACAGAATATTTTATTATAAATTATACTCAACTAGTAGATCCGTTATAGCCTATCATAACATAATCTATAAAGTCATTTAATGTAATAGTAGTTAAATTTTTTAAAAAGATGGTCCTAGAAAGGATATTGCGTGTTTTCATTTCAGAGGTCACGTTGGATTGGATATTGTAGCTATAAAAACTAAAACGTAAACCTCGGAAATAAGCTGAGGACTTCCGAACTCTGGAACTTGAAGTTGGGAATTGTATTATACTGATACACGATAAAGATTGGTGGAGAGCTCTTGGTATATATAGCAAATCTCAGAGTGAATTATCATATGGATGCATGTACATATTTCATTTTTTAAACAACACTATGATCTAATTTAATAAAATGATCTATATTTTTATTCGTGATAAGAATATAAGATTGAATGCATAGTATAAATAATATCTTTTTGACCCATATAAAACTCCTAATATTAGGTCCTTACATATGAAATTGGCGTTTTGCCGTACTCGCAACTTTGATCTCAAATATCTTCTCTTTGGTTAGGAATTCCAAATTCAAATTTATACAGCTATTTACTCAAATATTTGTGTTTCGAAAATTATAATTCATTTGTTTTTTCCTCAATTGTTTTTTTTCTTTGCGTCACTCAGTTTACAAAATGGAAAACTTGAAATATCGCGTTATTTACGAGTACGAGTTCCACCGTGGCACCAGTGCTGCAGAAACGGCTCGAAGGATTAATGATGTGTATGGCGACGGTGCCGCAAAAGAAAACACAGTGCGTTTTTGGTTCCAACGTTTTCGTTCTGGAAACTTCGGAGAGATTGGGACGGCCGGAGACCAAAGTTGATAATGAAGAATTGAAGGCTATTGTGGAAGCGGATCCATCGCAAACCACGTCCGAGTTAGCTGCAGGCTGCGGTGTTAGTGATAAAACTGTTTTAATCCACTTGAAGCAAATTGGGAAGGTGAAAAAGCTTGAAAGGTGGGTATCTCACGAATTGAGTGAAGCAAATCAACAAACGCGCGTTGACTGCTGCGTTGCATTACTCAACCGGCACAATAATGAAGGGATTTTGAATCGAATCATTACCTGTGATGAAAAGTGGATCCTGTATGATAATCGGAAGCGCTCATCGCAATGGCTGAACCCTGCCGAACCAGCCAAACCATGCCCCAAGCGAAAATTGACTCCAAAAAAGTTACTTGTGAGCGTTTGGTGGACTAGTGCTGGTGTCGTTCACTACAGCTTTCTTAAATCTGGCCAGACGATTACGGCAGATGTCTATTGTCAGCAACTGCAAACCATGATGGAAAAGCTAGCTGCTAAACAACCGAGGCTGGTTAATCGCTCTAGGCCACTGCTGCTTCATGATAACGCTAGACCACACACTGCACAACAGACGGCTACCAAATTAGAAGAGCTTCAATTGGAATGTCTAAGACATCCACCGTACTCTCCGGACCTTGCCCTAACAGATTACTATTTTTTTCGAAATTTGGATAACTTCTTGCAAGGGAAAAAATTCAACTCCGATGGGGCAGTCCAAACCGACTTCAAAGATTTTATTGATTCCCGTCCGAATGGTTTTTTTAGTAAAGGGATCGATGAACTACCTATGAGATGGCAAAAGTGCATAGATAGCAATGGTACATACTTTGATTAAATAAATATATTATATTTAAAAAAAATCAACTTTATGTTCCTCCCAAACAAAACGCCAATTTCATATGTAAGGACCTAATATACGAAATATGTATATTCATTAAGTCCGATTGGAGAAATCCAATTTGGACTTAACTAGTAAAACTCCCATATATTTTTTAGCAAAATCATAAGTCTAATCAAAATAATCTATGCGTCTAATGATAGCTTATTTGAAATATTTCATTCAAATTTGTACAGGCTGACAACATAACATATTTTTAGCCATATATTAATTTATAAGAAAGTAAAATTTTCCCGCGCGACTTTGACGGCCATTGTTTACAACATTCAGAAGTGTGAAGTTTTTTGTGGTTAGATTCAGTTCGAGTAAACTATTTTCTTTCCAAATTAAACTTTTAATATTAATTAAAACATGGTAAATATTTGCTTATTTCCTTATAGTTTGCCTGTTTATCGGTTAATTCGCATTAGTTCACTGAATTTTGTTAAAAATTGAATTCATCCCCTGACGTTGATACTCGAATGATATTGGATAAAATTGATACAAAAGTTCGAACTCCAGGTCAAAACGTATTTTTTACAATTATCTAGGTAGATATGAAAGAAAACACTTGGAGCCGAAGATTATTCCAATGATTGTAATGACCAAACAAAAACAGTAAAAGTGGCCAATTACCTTTCAGTAAATGCCAATTGTGTGCAAGACTCGCGCTTTACCAGTTTATCTAGTATACTCGTATATTAGAAATGTCTAGTATACGTTGTATATATGATTTATATATTATTAATTAGCGTATACCGAGTAATGAAATCCAGTTATGACAGTTAACCATAGTTTCATCAAGATTGTGTTTGAAATTAGAACCGCTTTAAATTTTTAAATTTGTTAATACTCGTAACTGTTGTTGAGCAGGAAACCATTTATCTTTCTTCTGTATTATAACCATGAACGGTATCATTTTGTATTAGTAGGTTTCTTTACAGTTCGTCTTCCCTTGATAAGTTTTCTGCGATTGTCTTACCAACTTATTTATGTACCTCTTCAACTTATGTACTGTATTTTGTAATATTTTTAATCTCTCAATAATAGTAAATTCGAGTCCTGAGCTGAAGCGCCCTTGAGGAGAGTTTGTTCTCTAAATGGCGTTAGATAAACTGTTTTATTATTATTATTATTATTATATATTTTCCCATTGAAAGTTGAGTTTTTAATTCCCAATGATAACAAGAAAATCAGAAATATCTGATTAATTCGCACTTGCATGTTGTAAAGCTTGTAAATAAAAGAAAATATTTAATAATTCAAATATATATAATGCTTTTTCATTGATCATTGTGAAAAACACTTTTTCCTACATTATATAAAATGATTAAATACTTATTTGAAAGTAATTCCTTAAACCATATTTAATTAAATAAAACATATAAATTCAATATAAAATAAATAGCAACCAATGTGGAAGCAAATAATGATTATTAAAAAATGCATTTTTTACCTTAACACATTCAATGCGATTAAATTATTGAGGTAATTCACGTGTGGCTGACTAATTATAAAAATTAAAAAAAAAAAATGTAAAATTACGTGCAATTTAATTTGGTGTTGTCTAGTAGTATCCCACCTCCATTTGAAACGAAACTTTGGTTTGCATACGAAAATGCGTCAGGCGCGTTGTTAGCACCCGATAGTTGTGAAGAAAATCGCACTAGGCGCGTTGTTAACATTGAATGTGTATAATTTGTATATAAGAGGGAAATGAAATAAATGTTCAAATGACTCGGTTGAACTTTTTTATTTTTCAATTCGAGTGTGAAAGCGTATCCCTTTGGGTCTAGAGCACAATGGGAATAGCTTCGCCAATTGTCATTCAAAAAGATCATCGTGTCATGTCCAGGTCGCTCATGAAAAACAATATCTAGTGATATATTTTTGTCATTTAAACAAATGAAGCAAAGGAGAACTATTTACACCCAATTTCAGGTAATTGACCCATGTTTGGGAAGCACTCGAGTAGTATGTATAAACTCGTTCATTAAACCTGTTTCTAGAGTTCTCCGATCCCCGACACCCCCAGTGATCGCGATGGCGGCAGGTCTGCCCATACGTCTCCGGCGCGGGATTATGAGATGTTTGAAGATGAAGGGGAACTACTGGGGGATGTCTCCAGGCATGAAGAAGAGGAGGATGGGGAAGAACTTTTCGGGGATAACATGGAAAAGTAAGTAATTGGCAATGATAACATGGGTAACTGATAACACAAAGGAGCTTCAGTGATTAACCCTTCCTCTCCTGTGATGTGTAACTAGTACACATTGCTTCTAAAAACTTTAATATCTCTATAAATATAATAAATACTGGGTTCAGATTTCAGATATTCCTCCGTAATACATTTACGCATTGAATGAAAAAAATAATATTAATAATAATTAGCACTTATCGGCCACATCAGAGATATTTTGTGAAAATCGGGAATAAATTCACCGATACAATCAAACGTGTGCCAGTGTGTGACGTAGGTATATTCATTCTAAAAAAACCACTATGGGTGAGGAAGCGACATATTCACGTCTCACTCTCACTCTACTTCGGTATATGGGAACGCAAGAAATAGAATCTAAGTTCGCAGTTGTTTCTTCCTTCCTTCTTCACATACACAGTGCTAGTGTTCCGAGTCCCGTCTCAGTAGCTCGCATGCAGCCATACGAGGTGGTCTCTGTGCCCGTTTTGTGAACGTCGTGCGATGTTTTTTTTTCATGTTTTCAGCAATTAAATTTAAATTATTATCACTTTTGACTTCAAATTTAATTAATTTAAGCGATTGGCTATGAATATTCTTGTTTTTTCCGATTTTAAATCACTCATTTTTACATGTGTATTGAATACACATTTTTTTTAGCACCGGAAGAGAAAGGTTAAGCAGGGCTGTAAAGTGGTAGTTAGGAGTCATGGAGTCGGAATCAGGAGATGCTTTTCTAAATTCGACTCCGGCTTAAAATGTTTTAGATTTTTTAAAACTTATGTTGAATTTGAACTTAAGGCCATTGGGTTGAATAAGATAAAACAGACCACTCTGAGATTTTTGGGATTTGGAATTGTAAAACAATTCTTTTTTTTTTCTTCAGTTTCAATCCTGGGGATTGGTTAGCAGTAAAGCTCTGCATCTCCTCTTCCACTCCGCTCGGTCTTCAGCGATCCTCTTGAGCTCTGTATAGGAGGTGCAGTCCATATCGTGGCATATTTGCTAGAGATACTCTCGGTGAGAACGCCCTCTGCCAATCGATCCCTCAATCATTCCCTCCAGTATATTGTGCAGGAGATTTTCATGTCGCAGCATATGACCCATTCTGCATGCCTAATAATTAAAACAATTATACAGTGCAAATGTGAGTAGAAGGCGTTGCAGAGGAAGATTAAAGAAATTATAGTTGAATCAAGTGTATGATGTTTTTAAAGAAGGAAATGTAATTGTCAGAAATCGTAGGAGCTGTATGTGAAGGTGTATGAATGTAAAAAGTTGAAAAATGTAAAAGGAAATTCTGGTGCTCTCTGTCTATTCCGTTGAGAGATATAGCATGATGGTATGTATGTATGTATTTACATTTTTGATATCACTTGTATGATAAAGTTGATATTTTAAATCTAATATAAAACTCCTATGTGACAGTGATTACCGACCCATGCCAGCCCTTGACCGTTACGACACGGAAAATCTGGACGAAGGAGACTATGATGAGCTCTCTGTGGATGGTCGGCGTGAGGCTGAGCGGGAGATGCGGCGCCGGGACCGGGAAGAGGGGCTCCTGCGCAGAGATGATCGGGACCTGCTTTATGGTAAGGCCAATGTTTCAAATTATTGATGATCAAAGTTACATTTATTTCACAAAAAAATCCACCTAAATTAAACAGAAACAAAAATTCACGTGTATAATTCATACACTCAATATACGAGGGTGGTCCGATAAGTACTTAGCCTACAAAAGAATAACAAAAATTTTGGAAAAGTGGCGATTTATTTCTCAACATTATCTCCTTTGAGTTCGATACACTTGACCCAGCGATGCTCCAACTTCTTTAACCTGTCTGAAAAATACGTTTTCTGGAGGTCTCCAAAGTAGGCCTCCGTGGCGGCGATAACCTCATTCGACTCAAATTTCTGCCCGGCGAGTGACTTTTTCAAATTTGGAAACAAAGAAGTCGCACGGGGCCAAATCCGGAGAATACTATACGGTAGATGGGGCAGCAGTTCGTAGCCTAATTCTACCAATTTGGCCGTGGCGACGACGGAGGTGTGAGCCGGTGCGTTGTCATGATGGAAGAGCACTTTTTTTTTCGCCAAATGGGGTCGTTTTTTCTGAAACATCATGCGAAATCAAACATCATCAATCCAGAAAGACCAAAAATGTTCATCCCATAATATACCGCACACAATCATAAAAACAAAAATATACAAATATAAAACAATGAAAAGAAACCCACACTCAAGAGCTCACACAAACCTTTTCCAACATCATTCATCCTGAAAGCCCAAGTACTCAAACTCCTGTCGCAATAACAACCACGCTCCGAGCGACTGCCTAAATGATTTTCCTCTCTTTACCTGTATTGAATTCGGCACCCCATTGTATGTCATGGGAACATTTGATTAGTCGCCATGCGTGTCATGTGTCTCTGCTGAGTCTGCATCTTCCCTTCCTCTCGATGGTAGTGCCAGAATGGATTTGAGATAACAATATAAATAAAAAATCAATTAACAATTTGAAGTAAATGTGAGTTCAAAACCCATGACGTACATAATAAACAGTACAATTTAAAATCCTGAAATATAGAACCAAAACCATTTAAAGCAAATCCATGCACCAATCTTCAATCATGTCAAAGCATATTAAAAATAAAACTGTAATAAACGATTAATAAAAATACATAATATTCAAACATCCATGGCACTTCAATTTACCCGATGCAGAAATATTCCTACATTACACTGCTCTTCTTTTTTAGATGAATCAGATGAAGAGAGTACCGGAGCTCCCCGCGCCAAGCGTCGGCGGGCTGCAGAGAAGGCTGCAGCTGGAGAGCCTAGCACTGAGGAGGCCGTGGAGAGCATCGATAACCTGGACGACACCAAGGGGCACTCCATCAAGGAGTGGGTCTCCATGCTCGGTCCCCGAACTGAAATTGCTAACAGGTTGTACCTCTAGCTTAATTTCCATTACAATACCTTGTTTTACAACTGAATGATCAAAGGTGATGTGAGGTGTAGTATCAATCAATCAATACACCCTTTAAAGCTCCACAAGGGAGCATAGGGAGGCCACCAGTCTTTTCCATTCAGAGCGGTAACGTAATCTCCCTCCACGACATTCCTAACGCTTTGACTTCCTTGTCATAGGAACGGTACACCGTGAGAGAGGGTCTTCCAGGCCGTCGGGACCCCAATGGACAGAAAAACAGCGCTCTCCTCGGCCAACTATCATCGGGCATTCTCAGAACATGTACCAGCCAGGACCATCGCCTCTCCCGAATTACAGAGACAACAGATCCCTGCTGGGTGCGCCGGCGTACAGCGTCGTTTGTAATGTGGTCATACCATCTGATTCCCAATATCCTCCTGAGACACCTGTTTTCAAAACTAAGTATCTTGCGCTCCTGAGCCTTGGTGAGATGCCAAGATTCACAACCGTACACGAGGATCGGGATGACATATGCGTTAAACAGGCGGCATTTTGTTGTGACGCTGAATCCAGTCGCCTTCCAAATCTTATCCATGTTGTTGAATGCCCCGCTGGCAGCTGCGATGCGGATGGGCAGCTCCATCCGGAGATCACCATTGGAGGTGATGGGGGCACCCAGGTATCTGAATTTATTCACCTAGGGGATCCAGTTGCCGTTAATCATCATCGGCGTGCCTCCATCCGGACATGCATCGTTGCACATGTATTCTGTTTAGTGGAGTAGTAGAGACCATTTTTAAATAAAATGAAGACTTGGTGACCCCTCTGCAAAAACTTAGTATCTTGTTGATACATGTGCACGTGGCCACAGAAATGTTGTACTTGCACAAAGATTCACTAATTTCTAGACTCCAGTGTGTTTTCAATGCAGCTGCTAAGTTGATATATGGATTACTGATACCGTATAAAGAGAACTTTGTTTTTATATTTCTTATTTTGTTACAGATTCAAAAACTTCCTTCGTACTTACCATAACAAAGGGCAGTATGTATATAAGGACAGAATCCGTCGCATGTGCGAGCTGAATCAGGCTTCTTTCCAAGTGGAATTTACCGTCCTTGTATCTGAACAGAATGTCCTCGCTTACTTCCTGCCGGAGGCTCCGATTCAGATGCTGCAAATATTTGATGAAGTGGCCAAAGATTTAGTCTTGCAGATTTTCCCCAGCTACGAGAGAGTGACATCTGAAATCCATGTCAGAATATCGGAGTTACCGCTTATTGAAGAACTGAGAACATTCAGAAAGTTGCATTTGAACCAGCTTGTGAGGACACAAGGTGTTATTACAGCTACCACTGGAGTTCTTCCTCAACTCTCTATTGTGAAATATGATTGTAACAAATGTGGTTATATCCTGGGGCCTTTTGTGCAATCTCAAGATACAGAAGTCAGGCCTGGATCTTGTCCCGAGTGTCAAAGTTCCGGTCCTTTCATGATCAACATGGAACAAACAGTATACCGTAACTACCAAAAAGTGACACTGCAAGAGTCTCCAGGGCGGATTCCTGCGGGCAGGATTCCCCGCAGCAAAGATTGCGTTCTGCTGGCAGACCTGTGTGACCGCTGTAAGCCAGGAGACGAGGTAGACATCACTGGTATCTACACCAACAATTATGATGGCTCTCTGAACACAGAGCATGGTTTTCCGGTATTTGCCACAGTCATCTTAGTGAACCATATAGTAGTGAAAGACTGCAAGCACATCGTAGAGTCACTAACAGACGAGGACATCTCAAGTATTGTGAAGCTGTCCAAAGACCCACGCATTGTAGATCGGGTTGTGGCCAGCATGGCTCCTTCCATCTACGGGCATGACTATATCAAAAGGGCCCTCGCCATGGCGTTATTCGGTGGTGAAAGTAAAAATCCTGGTCAAAAGCACAAGCTTCGTGGTGATATTAATGTTTTGATCTGTGGAGACCCTGGTACAGCCAAATCTCAGTTTTTGAAGTATGCTGAGAAGGTAGCCCCTCGTGCTGTCTTCACAACTGGACAGGGGGCCAGCGCTGTGGGTCTCACTGCCTATGTGAGAAGGAGTCCAGCATCCAGAGAATGGACCTTAGAAGCTGGTGCTCTAGTGTTAGCCGACCGTGGAGTGTGCTTGATCGATGAGTTTGACAAAATGAATGATCAAGACAGAACTTCCATCCACGAGGCCATGGAACAGCAGTCCATATCTATATCTAAAGCTGGTATTGTCACTTCACTCCAAGCAAGATGCTCCATAATAGCTGCAGCAAATCCAATCGGAGGCAGATATGATGCCAGTATGACATTCTCAGAGAATGTGAACCTTTCGGAGCCCATTTTGTCCAGATTTGACATTCTGTGCGTAGTAAGAGATGAAGCGGACCCTATGCAGGACCAGCATCTGGCAAAGTTTGTAGTAGGCTCTCACATCCGCCACCACCCTACTCAGAAAGCCAATGCAGCAGCCCCCATAGAACAGAGTCTACACGACCCGGACTTCACCATCCCTCAGGACCTACTTAAGAAGTACATTGTGTACAGCCGAGAGAACATCAGGCCTGAACTCAGAAGTATGGACCAAGACAAAGTAGCCCAGATGTACAGCCAGTTAAGACAAGAATCCCTGGCTACAGGCAGTCTCCCCATCACAGTGCGCCACATCGAGTCTGTTATCCGCATGACAGAAGCGCACGCCAGGATACAGCTTCGCAACAGCGTCACAGACGATGATGTCAACATGGCTGTCAGGATGATGGTGGAGAGCTTCGTCAATACACAGAAATATAGTGTTATGAGGTCCATGAGAAATTCTTTCCAAAAGTTCCTGTCGTATAAAAAGGATCACAGCGAGCTTCTATATTACATTCTCCGACAACTCACCATGGATCAGTTGGCTTACATGAGAGGACTGCACGGCTCGAACCAGTCCACTGTCGAAGTACTGGAGCGAGACCTCCTCGACAGAGCCAGGCAGATCAATGTCTCAGACCTCAAACCTTTCTACGAAAGCAAACTCTTCAAAATCAACAACTTCACATACGACCAGAAGAGGAAAATCATCATCCAAATTGTCCAAGAGGCTAGGATACAGGCGTAGATTATATATTTGGAATTAATTTAAATAATATTACTCTCGTTTCATAAGTTGTGACTATATTAATTCACTTATCCACAAATTAAAACTATCAACTATCTATGATGCATTAGTTCGATGAACAGGGCTGATAAATTCAAAAGCCTGGATTATGTCCATAGATAGATAAATAAAAATAATGTACTCGGAAAATATTTCATTGTAAGTGTTAGAAGGGTTATAACCAGTGCTTTTTTTGCGGTGGAGCGCAGTGGAGGGGCGCTCCGCCACCTTTTGTACGGTTTACAAAAAACTTGACAAGAAGTGAGCTCCGGCACCTTTTTTGTTTAAAAAAAGCACTGGTTATAACAGAGAAGCCATCCAGAGGTATCTTGCATTACTACAGTAAAAGTCCATTAATCAGCAGAATGATAATTTGTTTTTTTACGCCATTTTCTGGGCCACGAAATCGACTTTTCGTAATAAATTCTACTGTAAATTAAAAGAACTGAGTATTTCGTAATTCGTAATGTTTTGTCAAAAAGTATTTATGAATTCTAATTTGAAATTTTTCTTCCCCCCTATATCCAAACATTCAGTATCGAAATATCTCAAAATAATCATTGTAAGTATGAGTGATATTAACCCTTCCCTTACGGTGATAAAAATAATACACGTGCTCCGGTGTTGGGTAGTGAGTACGCAATAAAAAATTTGCGATTTTAAATGGGAAAAATAAGAACATTCATAGATAATCCCCTTAATTAATTATAATTGAAGTTAAAAATTATAATAATTGAGATTTATTTGCTGAAACATTAAAAAACCATCTGGCAACGCTCACGGAACGGGCGTACGTCTAACCTATTTGCAAGCCTAGAAGCTACTAGTGGCGCGGAACGTCAGTCGCATACCCCGGCGCTTACGCTTATGTTTGTGACGTTGAGACAATTCAGCTCCTCGCAATTCAGTCTAGTATGCAAGAGTGAGATGCGAATAGTGTCGCGCTTCCCGCATACTATTCACCTATCGTCAAGACGAGGCACTCGCAGCGTTTAAATGCGAATTTGTTTTCGATCTTTACAAAACACCTCGATGTAGTCGATAAATTCTGATTATTATTAATATTATTTTTTAAATCAATGCGTAAATATATTATGGAGGAATACCTAAAATCTTAACCTTGTATTTATTATATTTATAGAGATATTGATGGTTATTAGAAGCAACGTATAGAAGATACCCAACACAGGGAAGGAAAGGTTAAGAGATAAAGTTTTAAATGTTCTTTTCATATAAATTATTACTTTTTTTTATTATTTTACCTTTAATAATTGAAGAGTCAAACTCATAAACCACATAACAACCATATATTGATTTTTTTTAATGGAAAAACAGTATCAACTAGCGACAATATACCCATAAATGGCATATATGTGAATTTAAACTAAAAGTGATGGTTTTACAACCAAAGATGTCACTGGGCACGTCTCCACAAGCAGTTTACTCAAATACCGCAGTTTTTTTCTTAATACTATTTTTTGGCTCTTGAGTGGTTTATGAGTTTAACTCTTCAAATTTGCAACTGTGAAAATTTATTTGTCAAAAACTTTGAATCATAGTTCGTTATCAAATGCGCGTGTAAACATTAACAACTCAATCTATGTAAACAAGTGACCATGTCAAAATCAAATTAGTTACGATTATAGTGGTTTTTTTTTAGTATACGCTTGCTCGTGAAAAAAAGTATGTTTTTTTTTTACCGTTTAATATATTATCTCAATATTGCAGAAATATGTCGACAAAATTGGACGTGACTTACGTACAGTAAGTAAAAATAGCCGCAATATACTCAGCAATTCGGAAGTAGTGCATAAATTCAAACAACTTTTTTAGTGATCGTGTAATTCGTAATTGAATTTTTTTCGTGAAATTTTCTTTTTAGAATTTCGAATTAATGGACTTTTATTGTATATCAAGTTTAAGAAAAAGCAAATCACTTTGTCCTAAGTAGATATATTGTTAGACTTATTCTTGTTGCGTTCCATCCATCTGGATCGATGTGACATCAGCAAAGCGGTTCGACATATAATTAGTTTTTTCAATATTCATTTTCAAACCTGCTTGTTTGCTTGCTTATTCAAGTTCAGGATGTGTAGCGAAGAAAATAATATTTTCTGCAAATTCAAGATGGCGCAGATATCAATAATGATTATAAATATGTGTCCAGTACTAGGCGGTAAGTAATACACATAGTTTGTAGAGCGTCGGCGTCGCACGATGCGCTAACAGTCTGGTATCGTACTCACAATGTGGTTAGCGCATCGTGCGACAGAGAGGACGCTCTACAAACGATGTGTATTACTAACCGCCGGGTACTGTATATAATTTTTTATCACATCCTGAAAAGAAACATCTGACGATAAAACAAAATAAACGCCAATTTGGAAAAATGGCCTCTTCACAAAAGTTATCTGTTTTATTTGTTTTGTATGAGTTTTCTGAAATAATGATTATGTGTTGATTTATTTTTGTAAACCAAAATTTTCTATTTCGTTATCCCAAAATAATTCCCCAGTATTGATATTTTTGTTTGTATTTTTTTTTTAATTAATCTATATAGAATTAGTTATGTTTTCGTTTTAATTGAATCCACCTATTGTATAATATTTTTTTAAATATAATATTGAAAAAAAAAACAATCCCTTTTTTATCAATGTCACATAAGACCAGTTGCAGATTTTATATTTCACACTGTATATGTATACTACCTTGATCAAAAAGTTTTAGGACTTTATTCATAAAATCGAAAATACAAGTTAATTCATCAAAATCAATATGGTCCCCTTCAAAGTACTCCCCATCGACTGCAACGCACTTACGCAAGCGCTTGATCCAATCCTCGAAACACCGCTGGTACTCAATTTTCGGTATGTCCATCAGAGCCGTCTTCGATTTTTTCATGACATCCTTTCGGATGCTGTAACGCGTTCTGCGAAACAGTTTTTTAAGTCGGTTGAACAGGAAAAAATCGCAGGGAGTCAAATCAGGTGAATTCAAAGGCTGCTGGATACTATTCGTGTTGTTTTTGGTCAAAAACTCATGGAAATCATGTCTTTTGCGATTTCAACGCGGTCCTTTTTTTGCATGAAATTGAGGTCTTTCGGCAACAGTTTTGCAGCGACACGTCTGAGGCCCAAATCACTAACCAAAATGTCTTAAGCAGATCCATAAGCGATGTTCAAGTGTTCTGCCAGCTCTCTGATGGTCAATTTGTGGGTTTCGGCTAACTTTTCTTTGATTTTATCGATGTTTTCATCGGTTTTCGACTGTCACTGCGTTCGTCATCCTCAACCGACTCACGACCACTTCTGAAGCGTTCGTGCCACCGAAAAACCCTTCTCAAACATTTCCAAGGTCTGCGGATCGTTAAATCCGTTTTTCACACAAAATTTAATGCAAACTCGTTGATGCCATTTTCAAACTTGTAAAAAATCGAAAACACGCACAAAGGTAGATGTACTCAGTACAGCATAACTTTTACAAATGTCAAGCTATGACGCTGAAATTTGGAGGGAAGTGTCAATGATAGATGTGGTAACCTAACAAAAAAAAAAAAGAGTTCCAATCGGGTGACTGACAGCGCCACACGATGGCCGGTCGTAAAACTTTTTGATCAAGGTAGCATGTTGGCCTAAATTAATCTGATTGCACACACTACGGGCTTATCAAGACCGTATATATAGATGCTAATTAATAATAAACTAGAAATTTTAATAATTGTCCAAAAAAGTTACAAAGTGAATTGTGGCGCATTCTATACAACTAGGTCGTGTATGACATCTTTTAGGTTTAACCCATCTCTTCAATTGTTATATTGAAAAACTCCATTAGGTTGCATGGTAAGAATGGTGGTTGACTGACCGCCAAGAAGTATTTTAAACAAGAAACCTTAAGGACATAGATCTAACACATTGGGAGATCAATGCTCCAATGGATGGACAATGTTACTGAGGATGCTATGATAGTTGCAGCTGTAGAAGCCTGGCACAGGATAGAGGAGAGTGAAAGTGGCGAAGACTTGGCTTTGTCCAACCAATGTTGATTATGAATCATAACCATTGATTGTAACAGCCTTTTTTTTAAAAATATTTTTAATACACACTTGAGGAGAAAAACTTCTCAACATGTAATATTGTATTACACTTTCATTGAATACAGAATATCCTGGCGGGCTTATTACTATATGGCAATCTATTCCAACTAACCAGAAATATGTTAAAGAAACTAAGTGAAAACGAGTTTAGAATACCTTTTTTTTTTTTTTAAACTGGGTTCTAATGGGAATCGAACCCACAACCTTCAGGTTGAAAGACAGGCATCTTACCAACTAAACCAGGCAGGGTGTCATAATGTGAGAAGAAATAAGATTAATTGAAAAGCAATACAACTTCAAATGGAAACACTCAAATTATATAGATCCACAGTTTGTTGCCTCTCATTTGTCATGCCCCTAGTAAACTAGGATCTTGCCTGTGTTTTGCTTCAGATATATGAACATGGAAAAATAGGTTGGACACTACCCATTATAAAACAATTGTATTTTTCAATGTTTGTGGGTTTAAAATAAAACACTTCTCAAGAATATATATTTTTTATTTCAAATATTAAAAACACACTTAGTTTATAATAAATAATCAACATTTAATAATTAAACAAAAAATACAATATATCAAGCTATTTATTGAACATTGTTAATTAATTACATAGGATTCAATATAAATTTTTACAAAATATTTATATGTAAGTTTTTTAAGATGTGGATCATCTACATATGAATGGCGTTTTGGTAAAGAGGTATATATCAATTACTTATTTGTCAGTTTGAAATTTGGAACACTTGTATTCCTGAAATACAGACCTCAGGAAGTCTGTATTTCAGGAATACAAGTGTTGCAAAACTTCAAACTGAAAAATACCAAAACGTCATTGATACATGTTCTCAAGATTCCCTGGACAGGAAGATTCAAGATTCCCTGGACTTAAAACTGGAAATGGAGCACAAAATACACTATAACGTAACTGATCATCCAATATATGGACAAGGAGTGTAGATAAACTAGAAAAGGAAAATAACACATAGTCAAAATGTTCTAGCATCAATAAATTAATTAATATTATTAATTTATCAAAGGTTTCCGCTTGAACTTTTTGGAATTCCATATTAAATAATAAATTATTTTAGTTTTTCTCCAATAACATTAATCCTCCCTACATGTGTTTCTACTTCCTATCCCGAGGCTCTCTTCAGGCGTAATGAAAGCAGTGCTTAGATCAGACTGATGTCATGTTATATCGAAAGTAAGTGTTGTCTAAATATATTTCCTTTTAGTCAATTTACCAGACACTCTTTCGATGTAACGTGAAACCAGCTTGACCTAAGCTACTTTCGTAAAGAATCAGGATCCATTCCGCCTGAAGAGGTTAGGAAATAGCAACACACGTAGCGAGGATTCATGTAATTAGTGGAATAACAATGAGGGCGCCTGAGGACTGGGAGCAGGTGGCTCGGGACCGTGAGGGGTGGAGAGCCGTATGTTCTCGGGCTGATGGCGTCTCAGCGGCTAGACGTGTGAGAAACAGTCTACGCGCTGCGAACATACGTCAGTAGGGTCCACATGTCTGTGGCATTTGCGGAAGGGAGTGCGCATCCAGGATCGGGCTGTTCTCTCACAGAAGATCACACGATTGACGTGGGAGAATGGTTGAGAACTGACGTAGTGGCGAGGGGATCCTCGACTGCGAGGCCCGGCAATGATGATGATGGAATAACAAAATAATTTGTTGTTAAATATTCTGATTCAATAGTATTTTTTATTCTCCAGGAACATAAATCACCAAATTGACAAAAAAAAATTAAGACCTATGCTTTATGCATCAGAGACCATGACACTTAAAAAGCAGGGCGTGATAGTTTTCGATACCTTTGAATTTTCTATACAATATATGGTCCAATTAATGATGATAGCCTGTGAGAGGCCGTGCTCTCTTACGTTGAACGGACAAGATCAGAAACATTACAATCTCCACTCTGTGCGAGGCTTTATACGTTGCCAAAGATATAAATGACGAGAAATATTGTGCAAGCCTCATCATGAAGATCACAGCCCTTAGCCACGAGGAGGACGACTAGAGAAAGAGCATGAAACAAAGATATGAAGAGTTGTATAATGTGCATAAACTAGATGAGACTGTGCTGTTTAGGACATCTACATCACATTCAGGACATTGAAATTGCAAAAAATGTTATATTCATCTTGTAATCTCACATCCAATCTGTTATAGAAGGGATGTTTCTGATAGAGTTGTAAAAAAATCTGCAGGAAACCAAGATCGACCCAAAGTTGTATTCCTCGTGAAATAAAAGATATTGAGAGAATATACTGATCTGAAATTAGTCTTAAAAACCTAAATTACAAGACTGTTGTTGCCTCAAGCAATACAGAATATTGATCAAAGAAATAAAATGGAAATTGGTAATAAGCAATAAAATCATTTTATGAAGAACTGCTGCTGGATGAAAGATCACTATCACTACCTGACGAGGAACCACTTGACGAAGTACATGAAGTGGATAAGTCTGATGATGATGAATCACTGCAGGAACAGCTCGAAGAAGAACTGCTTGAATATCTCTTTTTGGTCTTTGTATTTTTCTGCTGTTCTTTTGCACTGGTTTTGCATACATCTGGTAAACTGAAAATTCAAAGTGTTCATTAGTTCTAATAGGTTAGTCAAAAAGTTTTGAAAGCGACATCTATGGAGCAGTAGAAAAACCAAAATTTCTACACCATTTTAATATTTCATCTTTCATAAGAACGTACTCAAAATTTCATTTCGATCTGTCAATTCATTCTTTGTTTACAAGCCATTTGAAGTTGACGTGTCAATGTATTTTTTAATAATGGAAAAATCTTTGTTTTGGAAGGTTTATCGGCTACTGAGATCCATGCAAAGATGGTGAAAGTATTAAAGGAGTCTTCTCCTTCATTTCCAACCGTTCACCGATGGGTTTTGGAGTTTAAGCGTGGCCGTACAAGCGTTGAAGACGATCCACGCTCAGGACGTCCAAAAAGTGCATCAACACCAGAAATCATAGCGAAAATACAGGATATGGTTTTGGAAGATCATCGATCGACTGTGGATATGATAGCTGACACCATAGCCATCTCACATGGAACAACATGGCATATTTTGGCTGAAGTTTTGGGTTTCAAAAAACTGTGTGCACAATGGGTGCCGCATTTGCTAACAATGCAACAGAACACGTTCGAATGCGACTTTCTGAGCAACATTTGGAGCAATTTCGAAAGAAACAAAAAGGATTTTCTGCGTCGATTCATCACTATGGATGAGACTTGGGTCTACCACCATGATCCTGAATCAAAACAAGAGGCTAAGGAGTGGTGTGAACCGGGCACTTTGGCTCCGAAGCGAGTTCGTGTCCAGAAATCGGCCAAGAAGGTGTTAGCGTCAGTTTTTTGGGATGCAAAAGGAATTTTATTGATAGATTATCTCCAAACTGGTAAGACAATCAACTCTGATTATTATTGTGACCTTTTGGACCAGTTGGATGAAAAAATTTGTGAAAATAGACCCGGTTTGCAGAAGAAAAAAATCATTTTTCATCAAGACAATGCACCTGCTCACACAGCTCAAAAAACCATCGCGAAAATCAGTGAATTGGGGTACGAATTGTTGCAGCATCCACCCTATTCGCCAGATTTAGCTCCCTCTGACTTCTGGCTGTTCTCACACCTCAAAAAATTTCTTCGTGGAAAGCATTTTTCATCAAACGAAGAGGTTATAGCCGTCGTAGAGGAGTATTTTGCAGGCCTTCCAGAAAGTCACTCCGTGATGGGACAACAAAGTTGGAAGATCGTTGGACCAAGTGTATTGATCTTATGGGAGACTATACTGAGCAATAAAAGTGATTTCCCCCCAAAAAAAATGTATTTTCATTTCCGCTTTCAAAACCATTTGACTAACCTAGTATATCTTGATTGATGAATTATTTAATTCTTACATTACTGTTGTTTAATTTAAATCGTTGATAAAATTTTCCTTGAAGACTTGTTTCAGATATATTGACTTTAATATTTTCGCGTTTCCGACATCGTGAAAAAGCCACATATATTGTCTGCATTAAAAAGAGAGCATAAGATAAATAAACACAAGTAATTATAAGGTTTAATATAATAGGAAATAAATAAATTATTTAATGAATTACAATTTAAAATAAATTGGCATCGTCCCCTTTTACACCGGTTCAAAAATCACGGACCCACTGAGATTCGAATTTCGAAGTATTCCTCTCTCGCTCTCTTGTATTCAAAATTCAGTTCTCGTATTTTTTCTTTGACGACAACCGTTGTACGGGCTTTGGCCTATTTATACTATGATTCAAATCCTCCCATTCACTGTCACTCTCCATGATAAAGGGATCTTGAATTGCAATTTTTCACAATTTTTTTAAATATAATACTTAGAATATATTTTATAATGTTTTTCAACAAGTTAAAGCAGAGGAAACGATATGCATAAATCTCTACGAGCGTCAAGTAGCAACTGGCGAGCGCAGTCTCTTTGTTTATAGTATGTAATGCAGACAAGTGGAAACACGCGAGCAGTGCTCGGGGTGGTGCGATACGACGCATGCGCCACGCGCGTACACTGCTCATTCAAAAGCATGAAGTGGTTAAGGCTGTTGTGTTAATTACTCGACACATCAGCCTCTGCTTAGGTGATACTCCGTAATGGTATTTAAGAACTGATTTGATGTATGGGAATGAAACATGGACATGGAGTAAGAATGAAAGGAGACAAATAAATGCTATAAAAAAGCTTTCACTTAGAAGAATGCACGGGGGGACAATGTACGACAATACGGATTCAAGCGATTAGGGAGGAATGTGAACTTTAGGCTGATTTGTTGAGTACAAGGGGATGGTGGAGAGAAAACGAAAATCAGAAATGAAACATTACATACTCGTACATCAAGGTTGGAACTAGCACATCACTGTGCACAATATATTTTTTTAATTTTCCCATTTATGTATTGGAAACGCCTCATTAACCTTGTTCCCTGCAGCAACATATCTTTCAATTATTTCTCTATCTTACCATCTCTGGGAAACATGCTTCCTTCTTTCATAAAATTACCCTTTTCAACACTTGACTTTTGACTTAGTGAAATTAGTTGTCATTTCTTTTCATAAGGCTAAGGCCACACCAAAGTGCTTCGATAGATGCTAAGCTAGGTGCTACGTGACTAATAGACTAGGTGACTTCATGCTTGGCTACACCAAAGTGCTTCGCACAAATTCATTTGACATTTGGGATGGTTGAGTCAACAAACGATGCCACTCTCAAAACTAACCAATTTCATTACAACATACCCTATCTTTATTTACTTCCTGCGCGATTCCAAAGTGATTTTATTACAGGTACATTTTTGTATAATTTGCTTGATGGGTTCCACAAAGGCTCCCTTTTATACACAGCTGTATTAAAACTTCCTCCACCTTATAAAATCACTTTGTGACACAATAAAATTAACCAACACGTCTGTTCACTAGGAGACTCACTATGTGACTAATTGTCACGTAGCGTGGCGCGAAGCGTGCAGTGTGGCCATTGCGATAGTATGCGGTGCATTGGTTTGCTAGGATATGTCACCTAGATCGCAGCGTAGCTCTAAGCACTAAGCGAGGCTCCTACCTGTGTGGCCGAGGCCTAACACTTTGCATACATTCTTTCGACCAACATTTTATAAGTTTTATGTTTAAATATCATTGGTGAATGTTATATTTCACTACACCTAAAGCCAAATGTATTACTATGACGTACAGAAAGATCTATAAAGGATTCTGTGTAGTTTGTCTTCCTGCTGTAAATTTTCTTACAAAATATGTTCAATCTAATGGCCCTAGCTAGCACCTACATTTCCTTACACTCAACTTACATATATTTATTTTGCTATATTTTTAATCTGTCAATAATAGTGGATTCGAATCCCAAACGGTTATAATTATTTTATTTATTTTTCAGCGTAACATTGCATAATTACGTGAATAACTCAATTATTAGGGGGTGGCGAAGACTTATGGGCGGTAGTGAACATAGTCCTTTTATTTATTTAATATACGAGGCGTATCCAGAAAGTAAGTGTACTGAGGCTCTAACAACCGGATGGATTTTATTTTCGACATGTTGGCTACACTTCCGTGTAGCCTGACCCTTCCCCTCCGTAACGAGACCGGTTCGAGGTCAGTACGTTGAGAAGTGTCGACGCGACAACACGTTAAAAATGTCAAACCAATCTCCCGCCAGGTGCGAAATTTTGTAAAAAGGCAAGAGTTTTTGAGGCGCTGCAAACTCCATGGAGATGAATTTCTCCGCTCCATCGTTACTGGAGATGAAACTTGGGTTGCACACTACACGCCTGAAACCAAAAGGCAGTCTCAACAGTGGCGTCACACCTCTTCACCCTCCGCCAAAAAGTTCAAAACCACAATTTCAGCCAAGAAAATCATGGCATCCGTGTTTTGGGACTGTCAAGGCATAATTTTAATTGAATATATGCCTCAAAGGGAGACCATCAACTCTGCAAGATACGATGAGACCCTAAAAAAATTGCGGAGGGCGATTCAGAACAAGAGGAGAGGCATGCTGACAAAGAGAGTCTGCCTGCTGCACGACAATGCTAGACCACACACGGCCAACGCCACGAAGGAACTGCTCGCCTCGTTTAAATGGGATGTCCTGAACCATCCCGCGCATTCCTCTGACCTAGCACCTTCAGATTACTATCTCTTTACCTCCCTGAAGCTGCACATGGGTGGAAAAAGGTTTTAAACCGATGAGGAGGTAAGGGAGGAGGTGGAGAAGTGGACGGAGGGGTTGGCGGGAAACTACTTAGAGGAAGGCATCAAAAAGTTGATACCCCGCTTCACTACCTGCATTGAGAGGAATGGCGACTATGTCGAAAAATAGCTTAGATATGTACTACGGTAACCACGTAATTTTTTTGTTTAAATAAAAAAAAATGTAACCTACAAAAATTCAGTACACTTACTTTCTGGATATGCCTCGTATTATACCATTTTTATACGAGAGTTTTGAAAATTTGAAACTAACACAATGCACTTTATCAAGGACTTTTGAAGACTGAAAGCTAAAAGTAAATTAGACAAAGAATTCACGTAACGGTGAATTGTCATCCCTTCTACCTGTAAACCTAACACAATAAAGGGTTTAGCTAGCTTGTACTTCTGAATGACAAACAATAGCGAACGGTGCCTGTTTTGTTAGAAGCCGGTTTTTAACCAAAGGCCTCCCAAATTCCGATTTCCATCGATACACACGTGATTTCTGTTAAATACAATGCGAAACGGTTATAATTATTTTATTTTATTTATGTTTCAGCGTAACATTGCATAATTACGCGAATAACTCAATTATTAGGGGGTGGCGAAGACTTATGGGCGGTAGTGAACATAGTCCTTTAATTTATTTAATATATATTAAATAAAAGAAAAAATGTCATTATACAAAACAAGATCTAATTGAATTAGTAAAATTAGTTTTGCTTACCCTGATTTTGGTTTCTTTTTCAGCAAAGGCCACTTAGAATTCTTGGATGACATATTTTATAAATCTTGATGTATATATTCCTATTTTAAAAGATGCACTTTTCCAAAAATAATTTATCAACAAAGATCTAACAATAAGAAGTGCCTTTGATAAATATAAATTATATGAAATAAAAACTAAACTTTAAATCTAAATACAAAGGTATAATGGCTTTATCAACTTTTGTATTGTCCAACTATCCCTGTTTTTTTAAAACTTCTTAAAAATCAATATACTTAAATTACTAAAAATGTAACAATAATGCAAAATATAATCACATATGGTATAGTGAATAAAAAAACTTGAAAGGTTTTTGTACAATATAATTTAATGTTTTTAGAAGAATTGTCCCTTCATTTGTATGCTACCCTTCAACATATATGAACTGGTGATTTGGACATATTGAAGAGCATGGATGGAAGAAAATATTGTCTTTGACTCCAGTAATCGAATCTTTGGCTTTAGGACCACTGAAGCAGGGCTGGAACTCGTGGATCATCATTGCATTTGAAAGGAATACTACCGCATATGAAGAGGTAACAAAACTCGCACACTTACTCGTTGCATGTAAGAATTGTTACTAGACAAACTTTGACGATTTGTTTTTATTTTTTTTTTTGGTTTCGTCAGGAATCGAACCTACAACCTTGGAAGTCAAGCATCTTATTAACTAGGCCACGGAGGGTGTCTTCAGATAAATGATTAGCATGACTAAGTTAGTAAAATTGTGAAAAAAAGGAATAGTGAAAAGCCTTTATAATAGGAGAGTATTCATGATGAGGTGTATGGACGTGGGAGAAGCGAAAGATGTTTGCTATGATAAAATTAAATAGAGATCTTTTTTCTCTGCCTACCCCAATATGGATAAGGTGTATTGGTGATAATGAAAATGTTTTCAGAGTACTATAAACAATTCGTGTTAATAATATTTGAAAAACTAAGCATACGATTATGTATAAAACTATTTCATAAATGACTATGCACAGGAATGTGCTAGTGTCAACCTTGATGTATGGAAGCGAAACCTGGGCATTGAAAAAGGTTTAACCTTTCCTTCCCTGTGTTGGGTATCTTCTACACGTTGCTTCTAATAACCATCAATATCTCTATAAATATAATAAATACAAGGTTCAGATTTTAGGTATTCCTCCATAATATATTTACGCATTGATTTAAAAAATAATATTAATAATAAGCAGAATTTATCGACTACATCGAGGTGTTTTGTAAAGATCGAAAACAAATTCGCATTTAAACGCTGCGAGTGCGTCATCTTGACGATAGGTGAATAGTATGCGGGAAGCGCGACACTATATTCGCATCTCACTCTTGCATACTAGACTGAATTGCGAGGAGCTGAATTGTCTCAACGTCGCAAGCAAAGGCGTAAGCGCCGGGGTATGCGACTGACGTTCCGCGCCATTAGTAGCTTCTACGCTTGCAAATAGGTTAGACGTACGCCCGTTCCGTGAGCGTTGCCAGATGGTTTTTTAATGTTTTCAGCAAATAAATCTCAATTATTATAATTTTTAACTTCAATTATAATTAATTAAGGGGATTATCTATGAATGTTCTTATTTTTCCGATTTAAAATCGCTAATTTTTGATTGCGTACTCACTACCCAGCACCGGAGCATGCGTATTATTTTTATCACCGTAAGGGAAGGATTAAAAGAGTAAGAAATCATCGGATTAAAGATAACTACATATTAGATATGGATGTTATTATAGGTAGAATTAAGAAAAGATGATTTGGCCACATTAAGAGAGAATGAGTTGCTGAATTGTATCAATCAAAAAGGACTTGAAGTATTGGACATCCGTCTACCACCGTCTTGTGGTGATAGAATAAGGTGATTGATTTGATGTAGAGTGGATGAACTTTGTGTCATCCCTATATTAAGGGATACTCATCTATCAAATCTTCCAGCTCACATTATACTAATTTATTAGGGAGGAATGTGAACTTAAGGCTGATGTGTTGAGTAAGATTGAGATGAACACTGTGAAATAGTTTGGACATATAGAACAAATGAATGAAGAAATACTAACAAAGTAAAGTGCAAGTATGAGTGGAAGGTATGGTAGATGAAGTTCAAGGAAAGTTTGGTTAGATCAAAGGAATGATATTTTGAATGAAGGAAATGTTGAAAGTTAGACCTCGGCCACACAGGTTGGAGCCTCATTTGGTGCTTAGAGCTACGCTGCGAGTTAGGCGACATATCCTAGCGAACCAACGCACCACATACTATCGCAATGGCCACGCTACATGACGATTAGTCACCGAGTAAATCTCCTAGCGAACAGGCGTGTTGGTTAATTTTATTGTGTCACAAAGTGATTTTACAAGATGGCGAAAGTTTTAATAACAGCTGTGTATAAAAGGGAGCCTTTGTGGAACCCATCAAGCAAATTATACAAAAATGTACCTGTAATAAAATCACTTTGGAATGAAGTTGCACAGAAAGTAAATAAATATGTTAAGTTGTAATGATATTGGTTAGTTTTGAGAGTGGCATCGTTTATTGACTCAACTGCACCCAAATGTCTAATGAATTTGTGCGAAGCACTTTGGTGTGGCCAAGCATGAAATCAACTAGTCTATTAGTCACGTTAGCACCTAGCGAAGCACATTGGTGTGGCCTTAGCCTTATGAAAAGAAATGAAAACTAATTTTACTAAGTCAAAAGTCAAGTGCTGAAAAGGGTAATTTTATGAAAGGAACTCGGCCTTAGAGAAATCGTAGGAGTTGTATGAGACAATGTATGAATGTAGAAGAGGCGAAAGATGTGTGTCGAGATATAATAGATATAGACTCTAGTGCTCTATCCTCTATTTCTACCCTGACAGGGAAATTGAATAATGATATGTAACATATGCTTGTTATATATTATTTTTTGCAACTTTTATTGTAGTTTGGTATTAAAAAATAGCCACTTGTCCTCTTTGATCTTCTGTCAAGGATATAAAATATTGAAAAAAAGTGTTTAAAATCATATTTCCTACTACCTACATCAATTAAACATACCAAAGTAACCATTTTTTAAAATTAGTCTTCAAACTAGATCCAACGTATGGTCATCTTGTAATTTGGATACATATTACATTAACCCTTCCTGTCCTGTGATGTGTAACTAGTACACATTGCTTGTAAACACTTTAATATCTCTATAAATATAATAAATACTGGCTTCAGATTTTAGGTATTCCTCTGTAATACATTTACGCATTGAATGAAAAAATAATATTAATAATAATTAGCACTTATCGGTCACATTAGAGATATTTTGTGAAAATCGGGAATAAATTCACCAATACAACCAAACGTGTGCCAGTGTGTGATGTACGTACCGGGCATATTTGGCATTCCCATCGACACTCCTTGTTCAGGCCTATGTATGACCATACATACTATACATTTTCTGGTAACATACGCTTTTCTACCAGCGTAAATGTATTGTAGCTATGATGTCATTGAAGTCCATATTCACTGTTATGTCTGATTCTATTGATAATGCATTTAGCTTGTTTTGTATGGATCTTAAATATGTTTTTAATTGTTTCAATAATGAAAAATTTCTTTCCGTGGAACATTTTGTTAACCGGTTAGATGCCTTAAGCGAGTTAACTCGTTCTCCGTTACCGTGCCCGCGGGGCCGGCTATACATAATTAGCGAGTTAAATGGCTCAATTTTATGCCTGTTTCTAGTCAATGTCTAGTACTAATTCAAATAATCTCAAATATAGATTATATAGAGACATCTATTGAGACGATGAATAAATACAAAAATATTACAGTTAACAGATATTATCAGACAGTCGACATGTGTATCTAATACAGGGTTGTCAGTTTTGTGTTTTACTTATTTAACCGTTGAAATTTGAAATGATTTTATAGTTACATTATTTACTTTACGTGCGTTTTTAAAATAATTAATATTTTCGTGTTACGTATACTTTTAATTCTATCAAATATTTTATTAACGTATGTTTCCTTATTTTCTATGATCAGCTAGGACAACCCTGACATTTTGTTAAAGTTTTAGTTGTGTTTTTCTGAGTGAACAGCGGCACAAACAACACATCCTATATTGTACATATTTGGTATTACAAGTCTTCATAATATCCTTTGAATTTATATACAAAAAAAATAATTCTATTTGGTTTCATTTTTGCTAAAAAATTCACAGCCCTCCGGGATCAGCCAAACTAATACCTTACGGCACTTAAACGGTTAATAGTGCACATGAATAAAATAATGTAAATATTTGAATGAACAGTTATTAATTTTTTGTTAATTATTATAATAGTTTGCCAAGTTGTAACATAGAATAATCGTGGTTATAATTTGATTTTAAATATTAATTGAAGTGAGCGTATTCTTCCACAAAGCATTCACCTAAATTGTTACTAACCTAACCTAACCTAACCTAAATTGTTACTAACCTAACCTAACCTAACCTAAATCGTTACTAACCTAACCTAACCTAAATTGTTACTAACCTAACCTAAATTGTTCTTGTACATATATTTATTACCTATTTATGAATCTTTATGTGCCATCTTTTGGTTTGGCACCCCGTGGCAATGCCTTGAATTACGTGTTAGCAAGTGCGGCTCTGAGTATCGTCATTAGTTACTAGTATATAAGTGTAGAATTGAATCATCTCGTGCGGCTTTTAATAAAATGAGAAGCGTATTCTGCGATGATAATCTAAACTTGAAACTTCGACAACGGTTAGTCAAATGCTACGTATGGTCAGTGTTATTGCATGGAGTGGAATCATGGACCCTAAAAGTTGGTAGTATGAACCGACTGAAAGCATTTGAAACGTGGATGCACCGGAGAATGCTACGGATACCCTGGACGGATATGATCAGCAACACAAGGGTTCTTCCAAGACCCAAAGTTGATAGAGAGTTGCTGACTAATATTAAAATCCGAAAGGTGTCCTATTTGGGTCATGTACTTAGAGGAGCAAAGTACTAATTACTGCACCTGATTATCCAAGGCAAAATAGAGGGTCGAAGAGGTGTTGGCAGGAGGCAAATCTCCTGGCTCCGCAATATACGTGATTGGACTGGCCTAAGGGGCGTTGAAGATCTTTTTCGGGCTGCCGGGGACAAAGATGTCTACTCTCAAGTGATATTCAACATTGGGGGGACCTGACGTGACACTGGGAAGAAAAAGAATGTGGAGATGCTCCATGAATTAGTCACCCTTCAGGATTACAAACCTTTGATTGTGCATGTAACCTGTAGTTAATTGTCATACATATAATCAAAACCTCTGCACACAAATACTATTAGTATTGTTAATAAAATAAACCAAACTAGAACTTTTATTTTTTTCTAAGGTACTCATTTGGAATCGCACTCTTAAACTCCTCCAGGGTGGAAAACAAGTGTTTGCCTGGGAAGAAGAAGAAGATATAGGGCCAGGCCTGTACTCACTGGTTGCTATTGGTTACCAATGTGAAACAAAACAAAATATTTTGACATTAGATTATATTTTCTGCTCATAAATTTCTGAAATATGGGAATGTGATATTTGTTTATCTTGTTAATTAATAAAAATAATAGATATATTATTTAGTTCAATAAACAATAAGGCTAAAGTTTAAACACCGAAATGAGTGCAATTTGGCAAGACCGCGAAATTCGTTTTGATTTACCTTTTTCGTAAGTTATATTTTTAAATGGCAGTGGTATATTTTCTTTCAATGAATTATTTTATTTGAAGTAAATCTCTTATTGTAGTCTTCTCCCTGGCTCCATCCCAACTCATTGTCTGCGAAGACTGTTGGGGTCAGCTCTCCTCGTCCTCAGGTTGTATGCTCTTCTGTCCCAGACTAGGTCCCCCAGGCCGTGCCTCTGATTCAGGTTATCTTTTTGCACCACCCATGAATTCTTTGGTCTTCCTCTGGTTGTTATTCGAGGAAGATCCATGGAGATTGCCTGGTTCACAATGTGATCGGGTGCTCTGCGTCCAACGTGCCCATACCATCTCAATCGCCTCTCCTCCATCTTGCTGTTGATGTCTGTAACACCTAGGCTTCCACGAATGCGTGAGATTTTTATTTTGTCTCTTAGGGACACACCAGCTGACCATCTTAGCATGCGCATTTCAGCAGTTTCTAGTTGCCTGGAGTAAGAGTTATGCATCGTCCAGCATTCGGAGCCATAGAGGAGTGCGGGTCTGACAATCGTTTGGTATATTTTTCCTTTTAACTTTACTGGCATTTTCGGATCACATAGAACTCCCGTCATTGATCTAAACTTCATCCATCCCACACTAATTCTATGTGTTACATCTGCTGCACATCCTCCATCGCTATGGATGAGTGACCCGAGATACTTAAAGGAGTCACAATTTGGTAATGTTTCTCCATCCATTTGCATTACGGGAGTGACAGCATTTGTGTTCTCGAATGGTAGGTACAGATACTCTGTTTTCTTTCTGCTCAGTCTCAATCCATTGTCCTCTCTCTAAATCTCTTATTGTAGTGTTTTATGAAACATTAATAAACAGTTTGTATTTTTTAATCATTATATACAATATATAATATTTAAGGCCCTTTCGAAACCTCCATACAATTAATGTTTTTCTCCTATTGAAATCAGTGGTGTCACATGAAAAATAGCGAACTTCATTCTAAAAGTAACTAAGGTATTTCAAATTGAGCACTTTTTTTAATTCTTGGATAAAATACAGATGGCGTCGCGAACTTGCCTGGGTCTTGTGACACTTGAGAAGTGTAATGTATGGCATTTATAAAAATGGTATCGTATACAATACAACAACGCGTTCAAATTACTAAATCATTTTATGAAAATGGGCGTTCAGTGAAAAATGTTTTTAGAAAATATTTACGGGTTGCGTAATCGTCCATCTGAAAGCACTATCAGTCGAATGTTAAAACATTTCAAGGAACTGGTTCGGTGGAAGATAAAAGAAGAGAAAGATATAGCCGTAGCGGTCGTTCACAAGATCATATTGATTTGGTCCAGCATCGTGAAAGTGTTGATGAAGACCCAGAAATGTCCATAGTTGACATTCACAACAAGTTGGACTCAGTGAATCCACAACATGGCGTATTTTACGAAAAGATTTAGCTCTGAAGGCACATAAGGTTCAAATAACACAGGAACTAAAGCCATTGGATCATGCAAAACGTCGTGTATTTGTCAATTGGGTCAAAGAACAACCAGATGAATTTAAAAAAGCGGTCAATTTGGAAGACCCTATATAAAGTAGCGCAATTACTACTTTTTACTTTGAATACTTGAGTAGCATGCTACTTTGACTCAAAAGTAGCATAGCAGTACTATTGATACAGTAGTCGCCCCTTATCAGAAGATGATACGTTCCAAGACCACTAGTGGATGCCTGAAACTACAAACAGTACCGAACCCTATATACAGGGTGTCCTGTAACTCGATGTCAAGCTGGTATCGAGGAAAAGGCCAGCTTATGACGGTTCAGAGTTAAAAAAAAATTCTTGCAAAAGCCTTATACTTTTCGAGTTATAGGCATTTTTTTGAAAATTTTGAAAGTAGCTACCCTGCGCCAAATGTTTATATGCTGTGACTACAAATTGCCATATTTTATGATTTTCATGGTTGTATCGCAATCCTAGACAGCCCTGCTATTAGTCGGAGTCTGATACAAAATTTAAAAAAATCTGCATGTTCGAAATATAAAAATTGTTTTTAGTCAAAAGTGATAATAATTGAAATTTAGTTTCTGTAAAAACATCGGCCGATGTTCACAAAACGGGCAAAGAGACGGACTAACACTGTGTATGTTATACCTCGAAGGAGGAAACACAACTGCAAACTGAGATTCTATTTCTTGCGTTCTCATATACCAAAGTAGAGTGAGAGTGAGACGTGAATAGCGTCGCTTCCTCACCCATAGCGGTTTTTTAGAATGAATATACCTACGTCATATACACTACTGGCACACGTTTGATTGTATTGGTGAATTTATTCCCGATTTACACAAAATATCTCTGATGTGGCCGATAAGTGCTTATTATTATTAATATTATTAGTTCATTCAATGCTTAAATGTATTACAGAGGAAAACTTAAAATCTGAACCCAGTATTTATTATATTTATAGACATATTAAATTTTTTAGAAGCAATGTGTATTAGTTACACATCACAGGGAAGGAATGGTTAATTTCAATGCCCTCTATCTATTAACCTTATCCCGCATACTCACCTATTATGATTTTTCATGAATTGAGTAATATGTTATGTTTTTTTTTAGTTTATTGAGAATGCGCCCTGGAGAGAGAATATTGGATCGCCTTGATTCTGTAGAGGACACAAAAGGAAACAGCGGGACCAGAGGAAGACTAATTGTCTCCAACCTGAGAGTGCTGTGGCACTCTTTAGCTTCTCCTAGAATCAATTTATGCGAGTAAAACTCTTGAAATATAATGAAATATTATTTGGCATTATGGAATGGTGACAAGGTTCTCTATGTATTTTTCACTTTTTTTTTATTACAAAATTATATTAAATACATATAATTCTTCTTCTTTTTCATAACCTCTATGCTGAGGAATGTGATACACTAATTGTTGACAATATTCTTGTAGTTTTCTTGGGAAAAAATAGTGCGGTGGTTTACCATTACCTTCAGCACCGCAGTAGATGTTATTGGAATTGTATGCAAGTTGTATATATTATGAGCCCTACTGCCAAAACACAGTATTTTGGAGTAAAGCACTAAGCCTTGAAACAAGAAGGCAAGAATCCATTGCGATATTCCTATTTAAGGGTTTTCAAGGTTGCTTTAACTGTTCCGCGATTCTAGAAGCACTAAGTTTATATGTACCTAATAAATATAGCCGTGCAAGGAATCACCCTCTGTTCTACATACCAACCTACAGGACGAATATCATGGCTAAACACTCAGTCACGCGTGGTATAGAACCAACTGAATGGCACTGTTGATGCGAGTATATTCTCGGCACCGCCTAGCAGTATGAGAAGAATCCTGGCTGATATTTTTCCTAACGAATAAGCTAACGCTAGAAGCAGACCCTCTTTGTGTAACAGGAGAAATCCGTGCAAAGTGAATAAAAAAAAAAAAGGGTCCCAGATGAAATGTGCATTTGTTGATGTTATGTAGGAGCAGACGTGTTGTAGAAATATTTTAGGATATACTAATATGGATAGGAATTGGAAAGATTAGGAGAGAAGATAGGGAAAACACAGAAGTGACTGACTATGTGCCCTCCACCAAGTTTAGCATGCGAACCCATGCAGTTTCTGGAGTATGGCCGCTGTCTGAGTACTGACATCTACTTGGAGCCAAAGGTGAAGAGTTTGATACATCAGAGGCCAGAGGCTAAGTACTTTCTGAGTGACCCATGACTGGTCAGTACTGTCGACTAAGGTACTATACTAAAGAAAATGTAGCATAGTCCCTGTGACGTTTCACAAATTTGCCCCAATACAACCTTGTAACCGACATTCAGTAATTTTAATTATTTTATAAACTTTAATATAAACCTCGATTCTAATAAATAGCAAGTTATTTAAGTAAATACATTACATAAAACTAACAATAATGACAAATTAATACATTTTGTTACAAATTAGTAAAAATATGTCAGTTTGTTAAAATCAAATAATATTTGGCGACGTTCGTCAAAAGTCACTTTGTTAGTTTGTATTGGCTAGGGATGGGGTATACGATAATTGGATTTAAGATTTTTTTATACATAAAATTAAATGGTCGTAATTAGTATTAATTCATAGTGGATCTTGGCCTATTTAAAGATAGATACAAATCATACAATATATTAGAAAGTCAGTATAATTAAAATTAGGAATGAATACGTCAGTTTAGAGAAAAACAATTTTTCGATTTATGAAAAAACTATTCGATTTGTAAAAAAAAAATTTACCCCATCCCTTAGAGACATGACACTTCAAACATCACAGGGACCACGCTTCATTTTCTTGAGTATAGCTGACCCATGACTGGTCAGTACTATCCACAAGGTACTACCGCTTAATATCTCACTATACATCTTATTAATACATCTCATGTGATATTATACTGAAATACATGATGTAATGGTAGCTCTAAATACAGTATAGGATTGACTGACTAAATACAACATGATGTAATGGTAGCTCTAAATACAGTATAGGATTGACTGACTAAATACAACATGATGTAATGGTAGCTCTAAATACAGTATAGGATTGACTGACTAAATACAACATGATGTAATGGTAGCTCTAAATACAGTATAGGATTGACTGACTAAATACAACATGATGTAATGGTAGCTCTAAATACAGTATAGGATTGACTGACTAAATACAACATGATGTAATGGTAGCTCTAAATACAGTATAGGATTGGCTGACTAAATACAAAATGATGTAATGGTAGCTCTAAATACAGTATAGGATTGACTGACTAAATACAACATGATGTAATGGTAGCTCTAAATACAGTATAGGATTGACTGACTAAATACAACATGATGTAATGGTAGCTCTAAATACAGTATAGGATTGACTGACTAAATACAACATGATGTAATGGTAGCTCTAAATACAGTATAGGATTGACTGACTAAATACAACATGATGTAATGGTAGCTCTAAATACAGTATAGGATTGACTGACTAAATACAACATGATGTAATGGTAGCTCTAAATACAGTATAGGATTGGCTGACTAAATACAAAAT
Source organism: Odontocerum albicorne (assembly GCA_949825065.1). Taxonomy (NCBI): domain Eukaryota; kingdom Metazoa; phylum Arthropoda; class Insecta; order Trichoptera; family Odontoceridae; genus Odontocerum; species Odontocerum albicorne. The sequence continues at coordinate 1,692,302 of OX463849.1, forward strand.
GATGTAATGGTAGCTCTAAATACAGTATAGGATTGACTGACTAAATACAACGTGATGTAATGGTAGCTCTAAGTACAGTATAGGATTGACTGACTAAATACATGATGTAATGGTAGCTCTAAATATAATATAGGATTGACTGACTAAATACAACATGATGTAATGGTAGCTCTAAATACAGTATAGGATTGACTGACTAAATACAACATGATGTAATGGTAGCTGTAAATACAGTATAGGATTGACTGACTAAATACAACAGGATGTAATGGTAGCTCTAAATACAGTATAGGATTGACTGACTAAATACAACGTGATGTAATGGTAGCTCTAAATACAGTATAGGATTGACTGACTAAATACAACGTGATGTAATGGTAGCTCTAAATACAGCATAGGATTGACTGACTAAATGCAACATGATGTAATGGTAGCTCTAAATAAAGTATAGGATTGACTGACTAAATTTCTAAAATAATCTTAGATAATAGTAGAAATATACATATGTAAAATCAATCCACTATAATACAAAAAAAAAGCACATAGAAATTTAAAAATATTTACAGACAACTCAAAAAGTTTGAGAGAAACAATGTCAACGAAAAGAAAGAGAAAAATAACTTATCAATGAGAGCCACGCCGTGGCGTTAGATTTATGGTTCAGACAAACTAAAGCGCTCTCTAAGAGAACTTTTAAAGACTGTCACCAAATATGTCCGAGACCGCAGCATAGCCATTACCCAATCGATGCAATCAGGAGAGTTCGGGTGATAGTTAGTTCTGCAACTCTCGCACCGGAATATACACGTACAGTGGAACCTCTCATAACGAGCACCTCTCATAACGAGTAATTCGCATAACGAGCTAAACAGATTGTGAAAAAAATGTTCCCTTAACGAGCAACATTTCGCATAACGAGTGACGCAGAAAGGGGAAGTCCCATCTTCACGTCACTCACTTGTGAGCCGGGACTTCCGCGCCAGTGCGTCAGTCTCTGGTTAGCACTTGTTCCGCTAGCGCGTTAGTGTCACATGTGAACACACATTTTTCCAAACTTGTGTTCAGACATTATTTGTAATTTTTTTTGTGCAAAGCTTAATAACCCTTGCAAAAATGTCCCTGAAGAAAAAGCCACAAGAAGACAGCCATAAGAGAATAAAAGTAACTGTAGAAATGAAACGTAAAATCATTGAAAAGCGAGAACGAGGTGTGAACGTGGCTGATCTAGCGCGGACATACAATCGGTCTACATCAACGATTTGCTCTATCCTCAAGAACAAGGACAAAATTAAGAAGCTTCAAAGGGAGTGTCAAGAATGTCTACGAAACGGTTACCTATTCTTGATGATGTTGAAAGGTTGCTTCTCATATGGATAAACGAAAAGTAATTGCAAGGCGATTATTAACTAAAACATAATTTGTGAGAATGCGAAAGTTATTTTCGCCGACCTCGTTAAGAAGACGCCAGGATCATCAACTGCCGAAAAAGAAGTACAATTTAAGGGAAGTCATGGATGGTTCGAGAAATTTAAGATAAGAACCGGCATCCACAGTGTTGTGAGGCACGGTGAAGCAGCAAGCTCTGACACAAAGGCAGCAGAGAACTTCATCAGCGACTATAAGAAGCTCGTAGATTCTGAGGGTTACCGGATTTTACTTCTAGTAAAAAAGAATGAATTATTTGTCATAAATTCATAAATAATAAACTAGTTATTTCGATTTTTTTATTGTTTTTTTGCAAATCGAAATCGCATTCCGGGTTGTTACGCTCCTTAACAATGTATAAGTATGTAATTTTATTTGAATAAACGTTAAAAATAAACAAATTGAGTATTTTTTTCGGCATGGAACGCATTATCGTATTTTACATTGATTTATATGGGAAAAATTGTTTCGCTTAACGAGTGTTTCACATAACGAGTAAGATTCTGGAACAAATTATTCTCGTTATGAGAGGTTCCACTGTATATCCTGCAGTCTCGTACTTCTCAAAGGATTTCAGAATTTTAAACAATAAACCTTATAGACTGTAGATTATAAAATGAAATTTACAATTTTATAATAGGATATTTAAACGTCAACTTTGAAAACTGTCTTAAATATGAAGTATCAATTTATAATCAGGCATTGGCTACGGCTGCATACTAAATACCAGCACCAAGATGGTCCGTTCCTCGCTGCGCGGCACCGCGGAGGCCCTCTATCTACTGACTAGTCACAACAACAGCCGGTACGAGTTCATCTTCACTAACCTCATTCCGGGAAACATGAGGCACTTTACTAGCGTCATGGGAGTTCATAAGTAAAAAAACTTTTTATTTTTTGTGTTGTTTCTAAGGAATATAGGATACAAAGCAAATCAAACATGAAAAACCTTCATTTTTTTTTTTAATTTCAACTAGCGAGATTGCCATATGGCATTCTCTTCCAACCAACCAAAAAAGATGTTTTAATGGGCCCTAAGTGAAAACCAGACTGGAATTCCATTTAAAAAAATCTGGATTCCAGCGGGGATCGAACCCGCAACCTCCGGATCGGCAGACAAGCGTCTTACCGCCAGGCCACGTAAACCTTGTACGTACAACAAAATCTCAAATTATGGAATAAAAATAATATTGTTTATGAATACATATGATACATATCACTTCTGTAGCCTAGTTGGTAAGACACCTAACTTGCAGCCTGGGGGTTGCGGGCTCAAATCTGGGTGAAACCCAGAATTCTTGAAAAGGAATCTATTCTGGTTTTCACTTTAGGCATGTTTAACATCTTTCTGGCTGGAAGAGATTGCCACATAGCAATAAATCTACTAGGTTGTACTGTATACAACGAAAGTTTAATACAATACAATACAAGACCATCATGCCGTTTCCCTGTCAGAGTAGGCAGAGAAGAGAGAGTGCCAGACTCTCCTATCGGGACACATATCTTTCACCCCTTCTTCATCGATACAACTTCTATGATATCTGACTTTTTATATTTCTTTCTTTGGAAATATTATACACTTGGTCTTCCTCTACCACACCTTCTACTCACATTTGTACTGATTTGTTTTGTTAATCGTTCTTCATTCATTAGTTCTACATGTCCAAACCATCTCAAAGTACTCTTTTTCTTCTTCTTAGTGTCATGTCAGGTCCACCCAACGTTGAATATCACTTGAGAGTAGGCATCTTTGTCCCCGGCAGCTTGAAAAAGATCCTCAACGCTCCTTATACCAGTCCAATCACGTATATTGCGGAGCCAAGAGATTTGCCTCCTGCCAACACCTCTTCGACCCTCTATTTTGCTCTTTGATGATCAGGTGCAGTAGTTTGTACTTTGCTCCTCTAAGTACATGACCCAAATAGGACACCTTTCGGATTTTAATATTAGTCAGCAACTCTCTATCAACTTTGGCTCATTGAAGAATCCTCGTGTTGCTGACTATATCCGTCCAGGGTATCCGTAGCATTCTCCGGTGCATCCACATTTCGAATGCTTCCAGTCGGTCGATACTACCAGCTTTGAGGGTCCATGATTCCACTCAATGCAATAACACCGACCAAACGTAGCATTTGACTAACCGTTGTCGAAGTTTCAAGTTTAGATTATCATCGCAGAATACGCTGCACTTGACTTAGGTTTCTGGATCTACTCTTCTTCATCCGACATAAAACATCAGCCTTAAGTTCACATACATCCCTAATCACTTAATTCTGTATTCTGTCATACATAGTCACCCCATGTATTCTTATAGATGAATGCATTTTTATAACATTTATTCGGCTCCTTTCAGTCTTTCTCCATGTCCATATTTCATTCCCATACATCAAATTAGTACTAAAGTACTGTTATGGACTATCACCAAAGCAGAGTTTGATGTGTCAAGTAATTAAGACACGTAAGGACTAAACAAATTTAATGCTTTTCTTATACCATCCATGTAACGGATGTATGCGTCAGCATGAAATATAATTTTTTATATATATTCATGTGTGTTGGAATGTATAATATATGTATTATGTGTGTTGGAATGTATAATGTATGATTTCTTGTATATATTCATGTGTGTTGGAATGTATAATGTATGTATTATGTGTGTTGGAATGTATAATGTATGATTTCTTGTATATATTCATGTGTGTTGGAATGTATAATGTATGAGTATATAAATGCTGGGAGAAGTCTCGGCAACTCTACCGAACGTATGCGTTAGGGTGATGCTTAAAAGACCCAAAAATATTTTTTGTTTCTTTTCTCTTGGGTCACCCATTTTGTTCTACCTAATCCTTCCTTCCATGGTTGCAGTCCTAAGACTGGTTTGCAGCAATTTGAACTCTTCTCCTCCATTCCCCCCTGTCCTGTGCGGCTCTTTTTAAGTCTGTGTATGTTGAGCAGCGCACGTCCACCAACAGGTCCTCCAGGTACTCTCGGCGTGGGCGTCTCCTAGAGTTTGTCCCCTCGGTCATGCCCTCCATTATGGCATGCAAGAGGCCCTCTTGTCGTATTATATGACCGATCCATCTTGCACGCCTTTCGGACAGGATCCTGAGCAGGTGCCTTCCTCCTTCGATTCGTTGGAGAACCTCTTCATTTGTGATGCGGTCTCTCCAGGAAATTCCTAATAGTCTTCTATAGGACCACATCTCAAAAGCCTCTAGTCTTCGTCTATCTCTTTCGGATAGGCACCATGTCTCGCAGCCGTACATCAAGATACTCCATACATAGGTCTTGATGAGGAGTATTCTCAGTTTAAGGTCTATATTATTTGATTCTATTATTTTCGACCTTTTACCTAATAAGAGAAACTTAAATAAATTTTTTGAGATTTTTTGAGAAAAATTTAAAGGTCGCTACTAAAGATTTAAAAAATCTAACATTTTCCCAAAAAGTGATTATTTAAAAAGTTTTGTATTTATTATAAAATTATATTTTTTTACATAATAAAAACTAAAATGAGGTTTTAAGGTCCATATATGTTACCCAAAGTTAATTTTGTATCATATATGTGTTACAATTTACTTTCGGGATGTGAACAAACAAGAGGAAAATTAGACAAAAAACACAGATTTTTACAAAATTTCTTTAATTGTCACAATTTAAAAAAAACTTATTACAGAATTAATATAAGCTTATATTAGTTGTTTAGAGTCCTCAAAAAGATTTTGATGCACAATTAACACGTAAAAAACTCATTATGCAGACAGCAAAGTTGCTTTTTTGTAGTTCGGGAACTTTTGTCTGAAGGACTTCACAAGAAGCAAAATATACTGCTTCTGGTCTTCATCTAGGGTCAGTATTTTGTTGTACTCTTGGATTAAGGACACCCCTCTCTCTGTTGTATCATTGACTACCTTAAACTTTGTTACTATCTCCTTACTTTGAATATATTCCTTGTCTTTGATCCAGTCTTCAACTTTTTTCTTGAGGAAATCGGAGCTTAATCCGGTAATAGAAAAGAATCGTTTGGTGTTACTAGTGACAAAATCTTCTAGATTTTTATTACCAATGTTTTCAATGTCTACATTAATTCTTTTCGGGCAAAAATCAGCTCCTTCTTTCTTTAGAGCTTCCACCATTTTCTTCTTAGTTTCATTTCTCACTTTGTCGTCAAAAAATGATAAGGCGATAAGTTCCTCTGAGACGTACCATAAATGGCCACATACTTTATTTATTGCTTTTCTAGCTATGACAGGGTTTACATCCTCGTACTTCTTTAAATCTTTGAGGAGTTCTAAGTCGTTTCTTGGGGTTGAACAAGCGGATGGAGCTTGGAACCAATACTTAATGTAGATTAAGACTGTAAAAATACAGATTTCTCGAAAACCTTTTTCCTCATGTTTTGTCAATCTGAATTGTTTTCGAAACAAGAATATTTTCAGAGTGTAGATAGACTTTGCCATCCAACGTGCTCGGTGAAGACCTGCAGGCTTTTTAAATGACACGCCATTTTCTAGTTCTCCTCCCAAAAATACAATGCTTAGTTGCAAGAGTTCATTGTAATCATCTCTGGGCTGATATTCTGTCAATTGTTTCTTAGCAAAATTGATTATTTCATCTTTCACGTCTTGGAGCTTTTCAAATGAAGGGATTCATTGTCGGATGATGAGCTAAACATATTTGATTTAGAAGTGATCGAATTGATAGATTCATATTCTTTTGCCTTAAACAATTCGATTCCAGCTCTTTTAAGTTCTTTTTCTTCCTCCTTTTTTAACAGTTTTTTGTCAACACTACCCATTTTACCTGGACGTCCTTTTTCACGCTGTGCCAGCAAAAAATCCCTACCTTCTTGAATGCGAATCATTTCTAGAGCATTTGCATGTGCTACATCAAATAAATCATCTAGGTTATTATTCCTTGTTTCTTCTTTCAGCCTTAACCCATCTGACCTTTTAGATTTATTTCCTTTATTTTTCTTTAGATTCGGCCACTCTTTAAAAAGCTTTTCAATCTTATCCAAAACATGAATTTTCTGTTGTGTTGGAATACTAGCTTTATTCCAAATTTCCAATAAATCTTTGGAAGTCGAATGAGCAGCTTCACGGATTGTTTGCTTTTCCTGTTCTTTGTAATAAAAAAATACAGAAAGAGTTTCACGTTTAGAAGGTAGTTTGGTTTAAATTAATGTTTGAGAAATTTGACCTACTAGCCATATTTCCGTCTGTTTTCTTGTAGAAACTCCAGGCACTTTACAATTTGCCATAAATAACAGTAATAAAGTTATGAAAACCAAAAATTGAGAGTCCTAGGCCTAAACACATTAATCTGAAGTCTGTTAAAAACAGCCAAAACAAGTAATATAACCTTCCAGTCTATTCAAATTTATTTATTCATTATATAGTTTATTGTTTATAATTCCCACAAATAAAAACTCTTACTTACGAAACTTATTAGATTCACTGTAAAAAAACACAGAAAATAAATCACTCTTTATAATATAAGCGAAATACACTGTTTTGAAGGTTAGACTAACTGCACACGTGCATACACCTACACTGATCATAGACAGACACTACGACTACACTGACAAGCAGTGAAAGGAAGTTGGTGGGAGAGGGGGGGGGGGGGAGTTGGTCTAGAGTGAAGGGAGGGGTTGTGTGGTTAGATTGGAGTCTTCCTGGCATAAAAATAAAGTGTTAAGTGAGATAAGGTTTTTTTATAATATTAAAAATTACTAATGAAAATTATATAGAATTTTAACATTTTTTATGAAATTTAAAGCCTGGTAGCGACCCCTAAAACTTAATGAAATCCAACAAAATTTTAGTTAACTCCATTTTACATATGAGAGATCAAAATGGGAGGGTGAACCGTTGAATTTTTTAACTTTCATTTTTAAGCATCACCCTAGTATGCGTCGCCTTAAACATTAGACATTTGTTTTCTTGCACATATATAAATACCTGTTAATATTTGTATTGATATATTTTGACGTTATTTGGCATTTTGTATGTGATCATTTTATGTTTGTTGGGGTCCGTGCGGTGTCGCGACTGCAACAGATGTAGACTTATGTGCGGCCACCACGAGAGTATATCGCAGGCCGGCCGGCCTCTGCATGCACATCACTGGCGGAAAAATGTGTCATTTCGTAGGGTATGACTGCATGCGGAGGCTAAAACAGGCGCTTGCGATGAGCGATTTGCCGAAAGCGAAAAGCGAAAAATGCCGAAAATAAATATTCTCAGTTCACTCTTCCTACCGACTTTTACTTGAGACCAGCTACTACCTGCCTAAGAGGATTCTCTTCACCCTGCTACTTTTCACCACTCTACGCCTTTGAACGTGACCTGAATTCTCAGAGTATCGAGCAGCAGCCATCCACCTATTGTTACAGTTCTTTGTACCAATGACGTACAATCCACTTGTATAATGATTGAGAGAGACATAGTCTTGGTTTGACGTGGAAGGACGGAGAATGCCGGACTGTGGACTGTCTTAATTCCTGATAGAACAAAGGGGATGATAGATTAGAATTTTTTTAAATGTACGAGTATTTATCCCCTTGATATAATTTTTAATGCTGAAAAATTCAAAATTTCAGAGCCTATATCTCAACTCGCTTGTATCGGGAAATGAAACTCCGTGGTGCCATCATACAGAACAAAAATCTTAAAATTCTTCCTTTGGAACAGGTAATATATATTTTTTTTACGAGTGCCGATTATCCGTGCTAATTGGGGGACTTTGAGCCCGGATCATTGAAAACACGGTCAATCCAAATTAAGTTTTTATTGAGTTAAATATTTTAAGAGTTTAAATGCTTGATAAATTTTATTATACAAGATGAGTACACGAACAAGCTTTATCAATATTCGACAGGTACAACCGCTAAACGCTGTATTTTTCGTGTCAGTATGGACGCAGGGAAACACCACCAACATAGTAGCGCTTGTCAATTGGTATAATGTAAACCATATTTTTAAAAAAGATTTAGGTTCTTAACTCAATTTTCAAGATATCTGTAAATATGTTATGATATACTATATGTCATTTTTCTTTTTGTGTAGTGGAGTCGATTGATTGTGCGTGTACATACTTTTGTTGTTATTCACTTTGATTATCTTTTTTCTTTATTTTTGTACCTTGACAAAATTTTCAAGATATCTGTAAATATGTTGAAGTTATGATACATGTTATTTTTCTTTTTGTGTATTGCAGTAGATTGATTGTGCGTGTACATACTTTTTTTGTTATTCACTTTGATTATCTTTTTTCTTTATTTTTATACCTTGACAAAATTTTCAAGATATCTGTTAATATGTTGAAGTTATGATATGTGTTATTTTTCTTTTTGTGTATTGGAGTAGATTGATTGTGCGTGTACATACTTTTGTTGTTATTCTCTTTGATTATCTTTTTTCTTTCTTTTTGTGTGTGAGGGCCTTTGATTGCCTGAGCTTTGACCTGTCTCATGTTTGTATTTTATGTTCAATGGGTGGTATAAATTTGCATACTGCTTTTCAATATCTTTTGAAGTGAAACTTCTATAGGTGTGGTAGGGGCGAATTGGCCTAAACGTCACGAAAAGTGAAACGGTGTTTATATTATTATTATTAAATTATTATTAAATATTTTATTTATTAATAAATTTAATTAATTATTTTAATATTAATAACTATTAATAGTAATTAATATTATTAAGTGTATTACAATATATTGTGATTAAAATTATTATCTATTATAGTATTAATATTATTATTTATTATTAAAAATTTTAAATATATTTTTTTTGTTATGTATTATTTTTAAATTAATATATTTAATTGATTATTAATTTTATTTTGTATTAAATTATTTTGTTTTTTTATTTAAATAGGTATTTATTTAATATATAATTATAATAATATATATGTATACGTTATTATAATATTAATAATTGTATTATTATATTATAATTAATTTTAATATAATTAATTAATAATATAATAATATTATTAATAATATAATAAAAATAATATAATAATAAATAAATAATTATTTAAAAATAATTGATTTAATAATAACATAAAAATATTAATATTCATAATATTAAAAAATATAAATTTAATATTATTATTTTGTTATTAAAATTATTATTTATTATTAAAATTATTATTATTTATTATTAAAAATATATTTTTTAAATTTAATTAAAAGAGATTTTCTCTAATTAAATTCCACATAACCATTTCCTAATCCTAAAAAAAAAATCGTTAACAAATGGAAAAAAAGCAATGCATAAAATCAACTTTTCCTAGGAACTAAGAAGTTTCACTTCTACCGCGCGAGAGTCTCAGGCATCTGTTTTTTTGTATATGATTCATGTTAATGTTTATAACTTTTGTGACAAGTTGTATTTATATTCATGCCCACTCAAAATTCTAATTTTAGTATTTCCTTTGTAACCCTTTCTAATGGTCTATAAAATATCACATTGTAATAATCAATGAGGTGCATGACCGTGCGGTAACATACTGGACTTCCGTACAGAAGGTCGTTGGTTCAAACCCCACACTGTGCTACTCCCCTCGAACGACACAGGCATTTTTTCCACCTAGTCTTCGAGGGTATAAGGATATCTGTGACTTCGGTCATATATTTTCTTTTAATTTTTTTCTTCTTGTTCCAGATTCATGCTTCACAGCATGGCGTTTGGAACCTGTCTAGTGACACAGGTAACCTGGGAACCATGATCATCACCAACATTCGTGTGGTGTGGTATGCAGACGTTAATGAAACTTTCAATGTCTCTTTACCGTATATTCAAATTGAAAGTGTAAGTACTTCTTTAACCTTTCCCTTCCTGTGCTAAAAAAATCCACCCATTCCGGTGCTGTGTATTCAATACACATGTAAAAATGAGCGATTTAAAATCGGAAAAATAAGAATATTCATAGCCAATCGCTTAAATTAATTAAATTTGAAGTCAAAAGTGATAATAATTTAAATTCACAAACGTTCACAAAACGTGAGAAATGACCACCTCGAACGAAAGCCCACTGGCTACTAAGCGAGAGAAGCGAGCTAACTGATATACTATTTCTTGCGTTCACATATACCGAAGTAAAGTAAGACGTGAATAGCGTCACTTCCTCACCCATAGCGGTTTCTTAGAATGAATATACATACGTCACACACTGGCACACGTTTGATTGTATTGGTGAATTTATTCCCGATTTTCACAAAATATCTCTGATGTGGACGATAAGTGCCAATTATTAATAATATTATTTTTTTCATTCAAATGCGTAAATGTATTACGGAGGAATACCTAAAATCTGAACCCAGTATTTATTATATTTATAGAGATATTAAAGGTGTTTAGAAGCAATGTGTACTAGTTACACATCACAGGGAAGGAAGCGTTAATAAAGTTAGTAGGTCTTTAAATATTACTTTCATGAGACTTTTCTCATATTTATATTGATAGTCCTTAACCCTTATTGATAAATACAAGTCTTGATCAACAGTTGACTGAAATAAGTCGAGACTAGCCCCTTTTTGATTTGAAATACTTCACGCACTCCCTTCACATATTTTCTACAAAAAATATAGATGTCTGAAATGAATGAAGAACGAAGAAGAGTTGGACCAAGGAAAAACTGGAAAGAGATATATGGACATGGCGAAGACGAGAGCTGTGTGCATTGATAGAAAGACGTAGAGGTCTGTCCTCTCTGCCTACATTACATGATGGTTTGCATGCATGTATTATTTTCATTGAGTGCAATGCCTGTCTTCACTCATAGGCCTCTATCGTGGGCCACATGTATAATATCAATTTTGAATTAACTATAGTAGCATACTGGTCTATAGGTGAAGGTGAGAGAATCCAAATTTGGGGAAGCTTTGGTGATAGTGACCTCAGGGCCGGGAGGTGGATACGTGCTGGGCTTCAGGGTAGACCCTCCAGAAAAGCTGCATCCACTCCACAAGGAACTTAGCATGCTCCACTCTGTCTACATCAATAAGCCCATCTTCGGAGTACAGTACACTTGGGCAAACCAGGTAAATTATTACCATTATAGCAAACAAAACTGGATGGAAAGCAGATGGAGGCACACATTGGTCTCCGATAAATTGAAGTGATCTGGTCAAGGTTTTCACTTTCTTCTTCATTTTCTTTCGTATGGTATTCTTCAACAAATCTGAGTTGATAATCAGGATGGATGAGAGAGAGTACTGTCTACAGCCTCAGTGATCGAGCCTTCGGGCTTAGAACCTCTGAAGTAGACATGGAATGTACATGTTAACAATACTACTGTAGATGAAGATGCAACAATATATCAAGCGTGTATGAGTATTATTAACAGAAAGGGACCCTTTTTTATTTTGGTGACCATCATCAAGAATCAAACCGTTTGAAGTAATAATTTTACCAACTAGGTCACGGAGGTCATCAAGAGTTTTTCAAGAAAGCACTCACTTCAAGATTGCTCTAGAGCGGAGGTTCCCAACCCCGTGCCCGCGGGCACCATGGCGCCCGCGGAACGATTCGTATGTGCCCGCCACTATTCGACAGAGACAGAATTTTTTCATAAACATTAATTAAAAATGTGAATTATTTTTATTTATTTGTTAGAGTTTTAATTTTTTTGGGTGCCTAGGTTTATTAAATACGTTCGTATGTTTGCGATATTGTATGTATGAGTGGTTCCTTTGCTGACAGTACTTGTCGCAACTTGTCTAGCGGCGAGCCAGACTGCACTCTTCACGCTAGCCTGGAACGGGGAGTGCTATTTGCACATCACTCCTTGTATCACTCCTTTTCGGCATGTACAAGGAGTAATGTGCAAATAGCATTCCCCGCCTGGAACCGCGTTTTTGTCATTGTGATTGCGATTGCTGCCCCGTTCGGGTCGCGACAGTTAGCTAGGAGACATCTGCGTCTGACGAAACACGAATTAGGAGTTTTGATATTCCTTCTGAAAATTTTTAACGGGCTAAAATCGAGGTGCGGCATCTATTATATTAATAAGCGATAATCTATTATGATTGTGGGGATAGTTATAGTCCTTGTTATAATACATTTATGCATATAATGTAGAACAGACGTGCGCTATAACATTGATATTATATTGTAGTTCAATTACTATTTTTTTTTTATTTTTTTAGTCCTAAAATAAGTGGACCGAGTAAAAGACAACAAACCTATAATTTTAACACTGACTGGGAGGAATCATATTGTTTCGTTAATTTTAAAAATAAATGCGTTTCTTTGTTGTGTGGTAGTAGTATTGCAGTGCCGAAAAAACATAATGTTGAACGACACTTTCAGACAATTCATGCCACTTTTGATGTGAATTATCCACTTAAATCTGAAGTAAGAAAGAAAAAAATATGTCAACTAAAATCAAGTCTAACTGCACAACAGACTGTTTTCACTAGACATGTGGAAAATTCTAAAAAGGCCACCATTGCTTCTTTCAAAATTTCTCACATGCTCGCAAAAAAGAAGAAACCTTTCATTGATGGTGAGTTGTTTAAAGAACTATTTTTGACTGGTGCCGATTGTTTGTTTGATGGATTTTCTAATAAACGTGAGATTGTCTCAGCAATACAAGACTTACAGTTGTCAAATAACACCGTCACAAGAAGAATACATGCAATTTCAACAGACATACAAACTCAGTTAAAGACTGACTTGGAAATATGTGACTGGTTCTCACTACAATTCGACGAGTCAACAGATATATCAGACACCGCACGTTAGCAGTTATGGTGAGAATGGTATTTAGTAACTTCACAGTAAAAGAGGATATGTTGCAAATATTACCTATGAAAGGACAGACAAGGGGTGAGGATATTTATAATACATTCAGAACATACGCCAAGTCAATAAATATGCCTTTGCACAAGCTGTCTGCGATAACCACCGATGGGGCACCAGCAATGGTAGGTAAAAACAAAGGATTTATTGCCCTCTGCAAGAAGGATGAATCATTTTCAAACTTTATGTCCTACCACTGTATTATCCACCAGGAAGCTCTGTGTTGTAAAATATTGCCATTTGAACACGTTATGAAAATAGTTACAAAAATAATCAATTCTATTCGAGCAGCTCCTTTGCATATTCGAGCCTACTTTTCAAGGCCCTGTTAGAAGATACTGAAGATAAAGAACATGATCTTATTCTGCATACTGAAGTACGTTGGCTCAGTAAAGGAAAGGTCCTTACAAGATTTGTGAGTTTAATTGAAGAAATAAAAACATTTATAAATGATAAAAAGGAAAATTATGATGAACTAGCTGACTCTCGTTGGCTGATTGATTTGGGATTTTTCACAGACATCATGGAAAAATTTAATTCTTTAAATTTGGAGTTGCAGGGGAAAGACAAAAACATAGCTGAAATGATAAGCTCTGTAAAGTCGTTTAAAGCTAAATTGGATTTGTTGATATCACATCTGCAGATCAATTCTCTCGTGCATTTCCCACGTATGAAGAAAATGCTAGGTAACAATGAATTAAACGGGTCATTATTTATTAAGCTTCTTCAAGTGTTCAAAAAAACAGTTTGAAGAGAGATTTTTGCAGTTTACACATATCGAGCCAATTGTTTCCTCCTGTATCAATCCTTTTACTTGCCAAATAAATGTAATGGAAATGGCCGCATGTATTGCAGATTTTGTTCAAGGTAAGACAGAAGAACTAGAGTTAGAAATTTTGGACCTTAAGAATGATATTTTGCTAAAATCCTTAATATCAGAGGACTTTTGGAATACAGTGGACAGAGAAAAGTTCCCATTTTTGAAAAAAGCGGCATATAAAATTGAATCATTTTTCGGTTCGACATATTTATGCGAATCATTGTTTTCAAACATGAACTGAATAAAATCAAGATATAGATCTCGACTCACCGATGAGCATCTTTATGATTGTTTGCTAACAGGATTATCTGCTATCGTCATACTCTCCTAATTATGAGTATGAGGCACTGGCACTGGCCAATGATATGCAATGCCAAAGATCACATTGACATATTGATATTATATTTTTTTATAAAATGTTTTCTTTGTATTTGTGTTTACTTTGTTTACGTTTTGTAAATACATTTCTCTGTGTGTATGCAATTTGAATAATAATTTTATTATTTTGAAACATTTTCGTTTATTATTTATTAATAAATTATGAATATAAGAAAATAAATTATGGGAAAATGAGAAGTTACGGAAGGAGTTTGTCGATTAAAAATAGGTGGTGCCCGCCACCCTACCGATATTTTAGAATGTGCTCTAGAGTACAAAAAGGTTGGGAACCCCTGCTCTAGAGCATAGTTTCCCAAACATTTTCGCCCCGTAGACCATTTACCAATTTTTTTGTTTTCCGTAGACCCCCTGCCTGCCTAACATAAAATACAAACATGAGACAGGTCAAAGCTCAGGCAATCAAAGGCCCTAACATTCAAAAAGAAAGAAAAAAGATAATCAAAGAGAATGATAACAAAAATATGTATACGCACAAATAATCCACTCCAATACACAAAAAGAAAAATAACATAACTTCAACATATTTACAGATATCTTGAAAATTTAGTCGACGATCTAAATTATGGTTTACATCATAGTATCCCAAACTTTTTCGCCCCGTAGACCACTTGCCAATTTTTTTATTTTCCGTAGATCCCCCGCCTGCCTAATATTGAATTTTCCTAAACTTATTAACTTCAGATATATTTTTGACAGCTGACACAGTGCTGTTCACCGTGATAAGGTTTTTTGTAGAGTGGACAATTGTAAAAACATGTACAATTTTTATTCATACCTTTATTGAAAATACACAAAATGCAAGTAAATACTCGTATTTGGCTTTGGAACTAAACAAATCAAAACCTAGTAAAATTCTAACATAAAATGAATACACAAATAATACTGTTAATGAGAGGGATGAACCTGATGCTCTGATAGCAATGGTTCAATATTTGGCTTCAAATTAGTGAGGTATAGTCTTAAATCTCCACGTTCAATGATTTGCATTCCATTTATTTATATGGTATAAGTATTTTCTATGTCTAATATAAGTATTATGTGCACACAATCTGTGTTAGGTGTAATAAGAAATTTACGGAACGCCTAAATATTGATGATGATCTACCTAAATGGGATCCGCTCACGTGGACCCCCATTTACATCTCGTGCACCCCCATTTTCTTTTCTCGCTGACATAGACCCCCTGCAAGTCTAAATCGAACCTTGGGGGTCCATATAGACCACTTTGGGAATCTTTTCTCTAGAGTCTAGACAATCTCAAGCTTCATGGTTTCCTTTGTCAATATTTTATCTTTCATTCTTTCTATGTGGCTGAACCATGTCAATATTCCTTTCTTCATATTTAACACTATAATATATTTTAATCAGATTTTTTTTCTTTTTCTTTAAACTATCATACTTTGATGTATAATTTTATTTTGACATTAAAACCTATTTGACTTAAACAATATTATATTAATTATGAAACATGAAAAAAGTTTTTTTTTTTTATTTCAGCAAGCCCCAGCTCCCACCCCTCAAGAGCTGGAAGAAGATATTGAAGAGATCGGAGAACCTCGTGGAGAGATGGGCCCTGCAATATACTTGGCCTCTCAAGCTGCCAAGAATGAAGGGCCTGAAGAAGCCCCAGTGTACAGTCCTTACCTAGGTCTGGCAGTAGAGCCTCCCAAACAAGGATTCACTCTCAAGTCTCTTTGGGAAGTATTACCTTCCAGTTAAGTTCAAAACTCGAGTGTTTTTAAAGCTTTTTTGAAAAAATTCTGTTTTGTTGTATTATATTACATTTTTGCTATCCACAATACAACATGGTGGGTTTATTGCCATGTGGCAATCATACGATCAATCACAAAGGGGGAGACCAACTCTTGATCTACAGACATGGCCACACCAGCAACATTACATCGAGTCCTTGTCCACCGAGGGTACTTCAGGCTTCACCCTTTTCTCGCTTGAATTTGAGGTCCTCTGTCTGCCCCCTGAAGCACTTGGCACCACAAATGTCTATCCTTGGCATAATCTTGTCACAAAGAAGAGTTTTATATATTATACAATATATTGATATAACATATAATACATAAGTAAAGAGAAATAAAACAATTTGAAAAATATTAATTGTTTTTATTTCAACAAATTTACAATTCATAAACATGATGGCATGATAACTTTGTATTATATAAATGATGGAAAGAAATTTATTGAAAAATATTATTGAGAAACAAACATATTTAATAAGAAATAGGACAAAGTAAATGAACGGGCAGTAAAATTATGGCAGCTTTGATGTACAGTGGTACCTCGGGTTACGAACTTAATTCGTTCATTGTTTCCGTTCGCGAGCCAAAATGTTCGTAAACCGAAACAATTTTTCCCATTGAAATTAATGTAAATACAATGTATCCGTTCGCCCACCCCAGAAATATATTGTTTGTTGACATTTTTTATGGATTTATGTGTGGCAAAAATATATAATATAAAACATACAGTACTATAACTTTACCTTTGTGGTTGATAGTTACCGGCACAGGTAGATGGTAGAGGAGGAAGAAGAGGATCTTTAAGATAGTACACATCGTAGATTTATCCATGTCATACTGTTTGGTGAGATCAGAAACACGAACACCATTCTCATGTTTAGTTATTATTTCCTTCTTTGTTTCTACTGTAATACTTCCTTTCTTAACACCACTGTCACTAACACTTTCCATTTTCTTGGGACCCTTAATGAGGGTTAATTTAATGCAAAATATATTTTATATATACTTTATATTATATATATAAAAAACAAAAAAAATTGTATCAAGAACGACGAACGCAACGACAAACAATGTTCACAACGCGCGCACCTGAGAACAACTACTGCGTAATTGCGTAATGCGCCGTTACAACTAATTCGTGAGCCGAGTCATTGTACGCAGGTCGAGTTAAAATTTGTTCGGAAATTGTGTTCGTAAGGCGATTTGTTTGTGACTAGAGACGTTCGTGACCCGAGGTTTGGCTGTATCTTTTAAATTTCATTAAATAGCATCCCTTGCCAACTGCGTACTTTATACAAAAATAATACGGTTGGCAAAACTACAAGTTTGTAAAAATATTAAAAAAAAAATCGGTGTTTTATGTTTAAAAAAAATAACAAAATAGTTTGTTTAGTTTTTTTAAGATTTTCTGGGTTTTTCCACATCATTTTTCATCCACTTTGCACGGATTTCTCGTGTTACACAAAGAGGATCTGCTTCTAGCGTTAGCTTATTCGTTAGGAAGAATATCAACCAGGAGTCTTCTCATACTGCTAGACGGTACAGAGAATACTCGTATATCGACAGTGTCATTCAGTTGGTTCAATATCTCTATACCACACGTGACTGAGTGTTTAGCCGTGATATTCGTCCTGTAAGTTGGTATATAGACATCATCTATCACTTCATCACATCACATCATCACATCACATCATCACATCACATCATCACGTATCACTTCGTATATACCTTCCAAATTTAGTTTAACAATTAGGATATTTGTGGATCAATTATTTGAAAATAGTCCTAAAAATACTAGAGAGAAATTGACTTTTCGGCGGGGCTAATGCACTTTATGCAATAGATTTTTTTCTGTAAATATTTTAAAAATCTCAACAAAATGGTATTATCTTAAAAATTGTGGTTAACAAGATGTTACTGTTGTATGAAATCTATAAATCAAAAGAATACATTTTAATTTGTGACATATTATACAGTTAAGATATACTCGTACGTGTATGTGAATTGGGAATGGATTATTATTTTAAATACTAAATAATATTGAAAAGTGTTATAACATATCTAGTAACAGATAGTTAAGAAAAGTGTTATAACATATCTTTACTCAAGAAAATGTAGCATGGTCCCTGTGACGTTTGAAATGTCATGTCTCAAAGTGATGGGGTAAAATCACTTTTTTTACAAATCGAATCGTTTTTTTATAAATCGAAAAATTGTTTTTCTCTAAACTGACGTTTAAATTCCTAATTTTCATTATACTGACTTTCTAATGTATTGTATGAGTTGTATCTATCTTTAAATAGGCCAAGATCCACTGTGAATTAATACTAATTACGAACATTTCATTTTATGTATAAAATATCGAAAATCCAATTATCGCATACCCCATCCCTAGACAATGCAGACTAACGTAGGGACTTTTGACGAATGTCGCCAAATATTATTTGATTTTAACAAACTGACATATTTTTGCTAATTTATAACAAGATGTATTAATTTGTCATTATTGTTAGTTTTATGTAACGTATTTACCTAAAAAACTTGCTATTTATTAGAATCGAGGCTTATGTTAAAGTTGATAAAATAATTAATATTACTGAACGTCGTTACAAGGTTGTATTGGGGCAAAGTTGTGAAATGTCACAGGGACCATGCTACATTTTCTTTAGTATAGTAACAGATAGTTAAGAAAAGTGTTATAACATATGATATCTAGTAACAGATAGTTAAGAAAAGTGTTATAACATATCTAGTAACAGATAGTTAAAAAAACAGTAAAAAAAATTATAATATTGGATGAAGTCTATTTTTGAAAATTAATTTTTTATACAATAATATTTAAAAATACTTATTTGATCAACATTGAATTTATAATTTTTTTTATTTGTTGATCAAAAGAAAAATTTGACTTGATTTTTAGAAAGAAACGCTTAATAATTTAATGTAAATCAACCAGGAAAACTACTATAAACTAATATATAATGCGGTGTGACTGAAACTCGCCAGCCTTGATAAAAAGAAGATTTGAGTTTGAATCCTATATGTTATATAGTATTCCATATTGTTTTATACTGATTTTCCTATTTTACTGATTTTCCTAGTTCACTGATTTTCCTAGCTCATTAATTTTCCTAGTTCACTGATTTTCCTGGCTCATTGATTTTCCTAGCTCATTGATTTTCCTAGTTCACTGATTTTCCTAGATCATTGATTTTCCTAGTTCATAGATTTTCCTGGTTCACTGATTTTCCTAGCTCTTTGATTTTCCTAGTTCACTGACCTTTCATTGCTCATCGTCTCCTTCTAAAAATCTAATAATGTATAAAAAATCCATCACTGAATTTGATTGGAGAAAATAAAAAGAAACATTACAGGATAAATATTTTACATTTAATATTTTAATTACGTTATAATATTAATTTTATTTACAAATCAAACTTGACTATTAATAGAAGTTTTTTTAAAACTTTTTTTTATATTTATCCACTCCTTTTTTGAGTGTTTTGGAAGAAGCTAAATTTGTACACTTACAGCTATAACTAGAGATATTGTCGGAAGGTTTACGGTCTTCCATATTTAAAAAAGAGTTATTTTTTTTAATAATTTTTTTAACCTGGCGAGTTTATTGCCATGTGGCAATCTCTTCATGGTTTAGATGCATAGTTAGGGAAAAGGAAATTTTTAGACCTTCGTAGAGCTTGTCTATATAGCGAAAATGATTAATGTTTGATTTGATAAAATTAAAATAATTCTTTGTCACTGAGAATTCTTTGACTGTCTTAAAATGACCACCATTCCTAAGCTTAGGTAGGCATTCGAAGATTCCAAATACCACAAAATGTCATTAATTTCTCAATGATTGCAATGTATTGCAAATTATGGCATAAAATATACAATATTATAACTTATGTACAAACACAAATAAATAAATACACAAAATATAGGGTGCAAAATAATAAGACACCCCATTTCGTTTGCTTACAACTTATTGAAATTCGATATACGTGGGTCATCCAGAAAGTAAAGAACGTTTTAGCATAACTAAATAAAAATGAAAGATATCAACACAAAACTTTATTTACAAAGTCACAGTACCTTACTCTATTTTTCAATGTAGTCACCATAGCTGTCAAGCTGTAGCACTTATTGTAACGTGGAACCAATTTTTCGATTCCGATGTTATACTCTTCTACCGCCAAAGATTTAAGCCAGGATGTCACTTCTTGTTTGAGGTCTTCATCGTTTGCAAACTGTTTTCCGTCCACAAATTCCTTTAGTTTCGGGAATAAGTGAAAAACACTCGGTGCCAAGTCAGGGCTGTAAGAAGGATGTCCAAAAATTTCCCACTTAAAACGTTGAAGTTCTCGCTGCATTCGTGCTGATGCATGACTCAGAATGCTGGACTATGTACAGCTCCTACTCTAAGCAACAGCAGAAATGCAAATGCTTAGGTGGTCGACAGGAGTATCACTAAAATATAGAATTAAAAGCTCACGCATTCGTGGTAGCTTCGGGGTCACTGACTAAATAGTAAGCGGGAAGAGCGACAGATGAGATGGTACGGGCACATAAGACGGAGACCACCAGACCATACGGTAAATCAGGTAATATCTGGATCTTCCTCGACAGCCGTCCAGAGGAAGACCAAAGAACTCCTGGATAACTCAATGCTCCAAAATCCTGCAGAGAAACGGCCTAGATGAAAGCGACACCCAGAACCGAAGAACATACAGCCTGAGAACGAGAAGAGCCGACCCCAACAGCCTACCTAGGCAATGAGTTGGGACAGTGCCAGGAAGAAGAAGAGTATAATTTGTATATTGCAGTAGATTATTATTTCTGCTGTACAGCGAGATGATTTGAGTTCGTTATTGCAGTGTTCACTTTTCCGTTATAAAACTTTTTGAGTTCATTTTAAATTATCTTGAAAGAAAAAAATAATAATTTAAATTGAAAACATTATAGGGAAACCAAATGGGGTGACTTTATTATACCACACCCTATATCAACATATCTCTGGCTATAACCACACCTTATATCAACATATCTCTGGCTATAACCACACCCTATATCAACATATCTCTGGCTATAACCACACCCTATATCAACATATCTCTGGCTATAACCACACCCTATATCAACATATCTCTTGCTATAACCACACCCTATATCAACATATCTCTGGCTATAACCACACCCTATATCAACATATCTCTTGCTATAACCACAACCTATATCAACATATCTCTGGCTATAACCTATACTACCACTATTAAGATCTACAATTTTTCAATACTTGTTAAAAATTCTTTTAAAGTGTACATCCTAACCCAATTGTTAATCTTAACCGAGCGACTATAACCGCAGTGTGATTTTTAATTAAAAGTGATAACATTTATTTACAATATAATTTTTGCAAAACTCTTGAGTATTATTTTAAATCGGAGGCCTAATTATTATGATTCTTATTTATTTACAATGGGATGGAGACTGAGGGAAGAAGAGGTAGAAGTAATCTAAAGATTAATGAATAGAAGATCTTTGGGTGAAGGAATCAGTCAGGATCTGGTGCCCAACAAGAAGTTCTAGAAAGCAAAGACTAAAAAAGTTCATCCCACATAGTGGATAAGGCTTGCAAGAAAAAGATTTCTTATGATTTACATAATATATTTCATAAAACCATAAATTAATGACATGTCCTTAGGCACAGAGGCCCTTTTTACCCCATTACCAGTTAATTCATAAATGTTGAGTAACCAAGACATGTATTTCTACCAATATCCCATTGACTTTATATTTTACCCAGGAATATTAATTTTATAAAGAGATTTTTAGCCTCTCACCAGTTCATTCATAAATTTTGAGTAACCAAGACATGTATTTCTACCAATATCCCACTGACTTTAGATTTTGCCCATGAATATTAATTTTATAAAGTGATTTTTAGCCTCTCACCAGTACATTCATAAATGTTGAGTAACCAAGACATGTATTTCTACCAATATCCCATTGACTTTAGATTTTACCCATGAATATCAATTTTATAAAGTGACTTTTAGCCTTTCACCAG
Organism: Odontocerum albicorne; assembly: GCA_949825065.1. Taxonomy (NCBI): domain Eukaryota; kingdom Metazoa; phylum Arthropoda; class Insecta; order Trichoptera; family Odontoceridae; genus Odontocerum; species Odontocerum albicorne. The sequence goes on from OX463849.1 coordinate 1,714,582, forward strand.
TTCATCCATAAATGTTGAGTAACTAAGACATGTATTTCTACCAATATCCCATTGACTTGAGATTTTACCCATGAATATTAATTTTATAAAGTGATATTTTAGCCTCTCAATATATGACTCAGATAAATAACCTATCCAATAGGAAAGAAAGTCAATGGGGAACTAAAACATATATGATATACTCAAATCAGATAGTATCAAAATCTGCTAATATTATAGTTTATAGCAGTATTTTATTCATGTACGGGAGTGAAATGTGGACAAAGAAAAAATGCTGTAGAAATGCACGTACTGAGAAGAATACGTGTGGTGACAATGTATGACAGAATATGTAATGAAATGATTGTGAATGAATGTGAACTTAAGTCTGAGGTGTTGAGTAAGTTAGAGAAAAGCACTTGGAAATGGTTTAGGCATGTAGAAGGAATGAATGAAGAAAGACTAACAAATAAATAAAGCAAATGTGAGTGGAAGGCGTGATAGAGGAAGACCAAGGAAAGTATGGTTCAATCAAGTGAATATTTTGATAAGTCAGAGAAATTGTATGAGGTGTATGGATGTGGGAGAGGCAAAGGATGTATGTCGAGATAGGAAAGTCGGGAACTCACTAAAAAACTACTATAAAATTAACTCCTGTAGCACTTTTACAGTAGTTCTTTTCAGAATCTCCGTTGCCTGGAGTAAAATTGTGCTGCGTGTATCCTCGTTAGGTCTCTCTCACTCATCGTGGGCACCCTCGGCTTTATCTCCGGCATGATGGCGCATCCAAATACAGAAAGCTCGTCTTCTTCTACCTCAGTCCCAATAGACTGGGTTATTTGCATCTTGGCTACCTTCCTAAAAAAAAGTTGGCGATGTAATTTCAAATTGTTCAACATTTTTTCTCTAAATCCTTGATGTTAGATAATTCAAACGACAAAAAAAGGATAATGAATTAATTTTTTTATCTAAAAGTTATCCCTCCAAAAGTGTTTGAGATTATGTCATTGTTTACCCCAGAGGGGCGCAGAACTCGCTCATGGTGGAGAAAGTACAAAAAAAATATCTACGATATCTCTATATGAGAGAGTTCGGTGTCTATTCATGGCTTTATCCTACTCAGTTTCTGCTGGGCATGCTCGGGTATAACTCCTTGAGCGTAAGAAGAGATGTGCATCTCCTGGTATACGTTGTCAAACTCGTTTGAGGAGTTGTGAGCTGTCCAGCATTACTACAAAGATTAGCGTTAAATGTTCCTAACAATTACACTAGACTGCGCCGGCAAGAACTGTTCTCAATAACATACGCAAGAACGGGTCTTCCAGCTGCTATGCCTGTTGGAAGGGCCTTAACTCTTCTGAACGGGACTGCTTCGGATATTGACATATTTCATATCACATTACCAAAAACAAAAGTAAATTTTCATCTTAGATTGAGCGCGTTAGAAAGCACTCATCAACATGCCTAAATGACTGTGAATATATGTGTGTAATATGTTTGTGTGTACGAGTATATACTCATTTGTATGCATATGCATTATTTTTTATTTTATATAATTTTTTAACTTATTTTTTTTTTCCTCTATGTAATTTTTCTTCTTTTTTAATGTTTTGTATTTTCAAAGTAGTTGGGCTAAGCTTGTTTTGAAAAAATAAATAAATAAAATTATTTACGGGGGTGTTTTTTATTGTTTATTAAAAATATTTAATAAAAATGTGTTTATTAAAAAAAAAATTAAGCAAAGCGAATACGACAGTAGAAATAAGAAGTTTAACATGTGTTTTTTTATGTATGAAGTTGAACGTAACCGAAATGCACAAATACGTGCACACTGTGGCAATAGACGGTTTCTGAAACGCACAAACTTGTGCACACCGTAAACAGTGTGTCAGACTCCAATTCAATTAAGTTAAGATTTTTTTCTTTATAAATAGTTATAACTGGGACATTAATTGTCATGTCAGCATCTACAATCTATTATTAAATTAATACTGCCTTCTTAAGCTCTCTGAAAGAAAGATTATATTTGATTTTATGTAGGGCTGACCTGAAAAATTGTGGGGTTGGGTGCAAAGTTTGGACACGGGGCTTCCTCATTTATTTATTTATACCTACATCTGTGTAGGGGTGAAAACATGCCCAGTATTACCCAAATATTTTCACCCATAAAAGACCCATTTGAAATGACATCCAAAAAGGATTAAGTATTTCTAACTATGCAAATAACAAGAATTAACACGTTGACTGACGATTACGCGTTTGTGCGTAATGAGAGGAGAGTGCTGGGTGCTGATCATGCACTTATGCGTAATATCAGTATGTCACTTATATTGGTCAGTCTGCCGCCGGCAACCGTCATAATGAGTTATTTGTGCGTCGGCACTCAACGTGTTAAAGGCTGCCTTTTTGAAATATTATGCAATGGGACAGAATAAATTAGCTTAACTATATAATTTTATTGATGTTCTGAATGCAGGGCCTTGCTAAATGCGAGGTCTTACTAAGCGTGGGGTTAGGTGTGGCTGCACCCTTAACACCTGCCTGAGGCTGGCCCTGATTTAATATGTATTGCATCGAATTGGTTTCCATACTCCCGCTAGAAACGGTGATGTTAATTGGCCACCAAGATCATGTGATCTGACACCGTTGGACTGTTTTCTCAGGGGTTACGTGAAAAGCTAGGTCTGTAAAAATGACCCCCGATCAATTCCTGAGCTGAAAGACGAAATTATTCATGTTATTTGTGAGTTAGAACCGCAATTATGCCAATAATGTCATCGAAAATTTTGATGTGGAAGTGCAAGAGGTGGACATTTGGTGGATATTGTTTTTTTGTGTTTAAATGTCATACATTATACTTCAATGACCAATAAAACAAGTTTTTTTGAAATCAAAGCAAATTGTGTTTTATTCAAGAATTTAAAAAAACCGCTCAATTTGAAAGACCCTTTATTATGAAGAAAATATTTTGGAAAATATCTTAATGAAATCACAAACCAAATAATAGATATTAACATGAGGGAAAATAAATTTGTATTTGTTAAAATATCCCCGCTTCCAAATATACAATACAATATGTTATGTGCGATAGACGCAGGCGGCCACCCCTAGAATTGGCTGTCGCCAAACCCTAGTTTCTTTTTAATGAAGCAGTCCACTAAATGGAGATTTTAATGTACATGATGCTTACTGAACTCCCGAGGGTTTATCTTCTGGCAACCAGCAGTGCAGGGAGAACCGGCGGCCCATCTGAAACACTCCTCTACATAATTTAATTCAATAGGATCTAGTGCATCAATTCTAGTTTAAAAAAAAAAACTCAATTTGGAAAACAGTGTGATGTATAGAATTGAAACTCAACAGTATTATATTAGCAATTGAATTTTTTTTATGTTTTCAATATATTTATCTTATAAACAATATAAGATCATGTGTAATAGGTTCTTAGGAGATAGGGAGTAACCAATCAGCTTGAAGAAAAATCATTCAGGAGGATTGAAGAAAAATCACGATACAGAATTCATACGGATATCTTAGATACGTAGATATTAACAATATTTTTAATACTATTAGATATTAATATTTTAATACTATTAGATATTAATATTTTAATACTATTAGATATTGACATTTTAATACTATTAGATATTGACATTTTAATACTATTAGATATTAGCATTTTAATACTATTGAATATAAAAATTTTAATACTATTAGATATTAATATATAAAACTATAAGATATTGACATTTTAATACTATTAGATATTAACATTTCAATACTATTAGATATTGACATTTTAATACTATTAGATATTAATATGTTGATACTATTAGATATTGATATTTTAATACTATTAGATATTAACATTTTAATACTATATGATATTTTCATTTTAATACTATTAGATATTGACATTATAATACTATTAGATATTAACATATTGATACTATTATATATTTACATGTTAATACTTTTAGATATTGAAATTTTAATTATATTAGATATTAACATTTAAATACTTTAAGATATTAACAGTTTAATACTATTAGATATTAACATGTTGATACTAATAGATATTGACATTTTAATACTATAAGATATTAACATTTTAATACTATTAGATATTAACATGTTGATACTATTAGATATTGACATTTTAATACTATTAGATATTAACATGTTGATAATACTTTTTTTTATCTAATATATAAATTGATTGTTCCAAATCTTTCCAATAGGGTGGCGTATAATGATAGAACGTTTACCATTGCCGGTCCTATGGCGTAGAAAGATCTGCCTCTCAGTGTTAGAGATATGGGTGGAGTACGCAGCTTTAGGAAGCACTTGAAGACAATTATTTTTGAGAGGTCTTATCAAAATTTATGATTATATATAAACACTACACATATACCCAAGTATGTCAGTCTATAATTAACTTTTGACAATGGAGGCAATAAAAATAATTTGTGTATTTATTGGTCCTTAACCCAATTACATCACATATAAAAAAAATATTTTTTTAAGTTATAGTAGTTAGATTTTTACAAAATAAGATACATTTTGAAGTAAATCTAATCGAAATCTCTTAAATGCAGCCTTATCAATGCCACCTTCCAACATGAAAACATCCCCACCTCTGAAAAGATGAACAGATCCCCATCATCCCCATCTAGAACCTAACTGGTTACTAAAAAAGTTTTTTTATGCAGTTTCACATATAAATGTATAATACTGTTTGAGATAAATTCTATTCATCATTTCCATACAAGTATTCCTCGCTTTACGTGATTTATTGGTTCTAGAAAAATGCATAAAGTAAATTGATTTTAAGCTGGGTGAAATTATCTATCACCAATTTATCAACAGTTTCAGCTTAAACTTTGTGGAATTCCATATAAGAATGTTCAATAATAAATAAATTAGTTATTCCAATTATGTTAATACCCGCAACATGTCTTTTTAAGATAACCTCAGGATATGAAGTAGAAACATATCTAGTGGGGATCAATATAATTTGTTGAATAAGAAAGTAATATTTGTTAAATATTTTAAATATGGGTGTGATTTGTTCTAAATAATATAAATGTAACTTAAATATGGAAAAAAATAACTATTATTTTTATTTTCATTTAAAAGACCTATAAAACTTATTACTTTCAACCAGGTAAATTCAAATTGGATTTTTTCCTAATTTTATTTAAATTGTGTAAAGTGAGATCACGTATAACATGGGACACCTGTACTAGTATTAGCGTAACTATGCATGCAAAGCAAATGGGTCAAGAATAAGTTATTTTCAAACTGTCGTTAAAAACTGTTGTTATAAATTGAATCACAGATCATAAGAAAGTAATTGCAGTAGAGTCCTGACTATGCGACCTGTCGGAAACGATTTATTAAACTGAAAACATTTTGTTCTATTCCTTAAAAACATGTTCCTATTAAATAGAAAATATTTTCTCACATTTTTTTCCGTACATTGAAAATAATAAAAAAGAATGAATAATATATAAGTATTATAACAAAAATGGATATCTTTGGCAGTGGACTGCTCAGCTTTCATGACCTCCCCAAAGAAGTAAGGCCTCAGGTAGATAAAGCTGCAGTTGTGGCGGGCTGCCTGACAGATGTCATACAGAGGAATAAAGAATATATGAAAACGGATAGCAAGGTACGCATTTATAAGACCTGTGTGCGACCTATCCTCACATATGGCATCGAAGCGAGGGCGGATACCGTCACGACAAAAAGTATGCTAAGGACAACGGAAATGAGAACTCTACGCGCTATTGCTGGGAAGACTTTGCGTGATCGTGTAAGGAACACCACAATCCAAGAGGTATGTGAGGTCCAAGATGTGGTCAGATGGGGACGACAGCGTCGACGATACTGGTACCAACATGTACAGAGAATGAATTCCACAAGAATTATATGCATGGGGTGCCAGATGGACGGCATCCACCAGGGAGACCCCGAAACGATGGAGAGATAGCTGGAGCTCAGAATCACAGGAGGACAATCCTGCAGTAACAGACTCTTAAGTCTATAGAAAGTTTAAGAAGAAGAAGATAACAAAAATGGTAAAAACAGTAATATAAAAAAAAGAAAAGTGAAAAATTATTAATGTACATATATACTCCATTTTAAATTACTGTGTACATGTACATATAGTCTAATCTAAAAGTTAAAAAAACTGGCACTGTTGAAAAAAGTGTACAAATTGTTATTTTTTCCAGTCTTTTGTTTTTTCTTTCCAGTCAGGTCACATCAACGTCTTATCAGATGATATCAGTTCCGACCTATTGTTCATCATTGTTGATCCTCTCTTGCACTTTATGCAATGAAATATATATATTTTTTAATTTCATGGTTTAATAATCCGGAATGTCGAATAATCAAAGGTCAGATAATCGAGACTGTACTGTAAATCTATTTTTTTAAATTTTATAATAGATATGAACAGTTATAGGGAGCCTTATACCCCCAAAACTAGGCGGATAAAATGCCTATATCATTCAAGGTGAGTTACACATAGCGAGGTTTGAACTAGCAACCTTCCGCATGGAAGTCCAGTGCATTATCACACGGCTATGCACTTCTACATCTATAAATTTATGTCTATAGTTTCAGCCTTCTATTTTATTTTTACAGATTATCATTTGATTTTAACATGATTAAATTTTTATCGACAGTCTGAATAGATCATACAAAAAGAGTATTTTGGAAAGGTAACATGTTCAGTGCAACCCAGCATAAGAAAGAAGAGGTTATTTCAAAATACTTGTTGCAATTTAGGGTTGTTACAACACTTAGCTGGAAAAAAGATTATTGACTTTTCATCATTAAAAATGTTAAGTAAAACAATTTACGGTTTACTTACACCCAAAAAATACTAAATCATAATGTGGATTTATTTTTTAATTCTTAAATTATGAATATATGGATTAGCTGATAAATATTCATAAAAACCAAAATCAATCCAATGAGATCTTCCATATATTTATCAAAAACATATTTAAAACAAGTGGGTCCCATTGTGATTCATCACAATACTTTTAACATATTTTTAGTTAGTAGGAAGATACTGCTACATAGTTATAAACCTGCTAGGTTGTAATGTATACAACGAAAGTGTTATACAATATACATATACTGCATTACGCAAGGTAGAAATCGAAAAAGCCTATATTCAGAGATCTAATATATCATAGGGTGTGGGCTGAAAAACATCTGGTGTCCCCGTGGCTGGGCTCGCCCTATATTGATAGGGTGTATGATATATTGGCCGAGGGGATGTTATTAGATGAGCCCAGACATTTTGATAGCTTCTGTATTTAATGTATTCTCTGCAATTTATGCGTTTTTGAAGTGTATTTAAATATATTATGTACATACTATGTTGCTATCAATAAACTTATATTTATTTATTTATTTATTTATTTATTTATTATTTATTTATTTATTATTTATTTATTTATTATTTATTTATTTATATAAACAGAGATGGCACCTTGCTGGGAAAATGCTCAAGTAGAGATGTCTTTGTCAATGATTAATCTCAATACCACCCTTAACTTGAATGATTAATCTCAATACCACCCTTAACTTGAATGATTAATCTCAATAGCACCCTTAACTTGAATGATTAATCTCAATACCACCCTAAACTTGAATGATTAATCTCAATACCACCCTTAACTTGAATGATTAATCTCAATACCACCCTGAACTTGAATGATTAATCTCAATACCACCCTAAACTTGAATGATTAATCTCAATACCATGCTTAACTTGAATGATTAATCTCAATACCACCCTTAACTTGAACGATTGATCACAATACCACTCTTAACTTGAATGACTAATCTCAATACCACCCTTAACTCGAATGATTAATCTCAATACCACCCTTAACCCAGACTTAACTTGAATTTACCCTTAAATTAAATTTTCACCATTGTTTTAGTAATTTGTTAGAGTTAAAATATATAGTTTAATTTCAATAATGAAAAGTCAATTTATAATTCAAGAAAGTTAGAAAGATTAAGTGGATTCCTCGAAGGTCTGAAAAATTGTGTCATGTGTCACAGAAAAACGTGTCGAGATAATTGAAAAGTGAAACAAAACATTTTTCAATTTAGTTGTGATTGTCAATTCTCTCGGAAGCAGCGTTAAGATTGCTTTTTAAATTCAATTTGTGTTGTAAGTAATAAAGGGGAGTCTCTAGAGATGACTGTATCTTATGGAAGAAAGTCCTTTGTGATATGCTCTAGTTCAATGCTTCTCTAACTATAATTCCCAAATCAGTTCTAGTCTGCGAACAGTTTGTTACTAGACCGTGTTGAAAGAAATTACAGAACAGATAATAAGAATTTTGCATTTAAAATGTTTAATCCTTATTATTTGTTTTATAGTTTTATTTTTTGGGTATAATATTTTTCTAATTATTTCAGTGTATTAAATAAAAAAAATAGTATATTATACTCAAGAAAATGTAGCATGGTTCCTGTGACGTTTGAAATGTCATGTCTCAAAGGGATGGGGTAAAATCATTATTGTGATTTGTGGTAAAATCATGTGCTGTGCATTTAATACACATCAATATACATAAAAAAATGAGCGATTTAAAATCGAAAAAATAAGAATATGCATAGCCAATCACTTAAATTAATTAAATTTGAAGTCAAAAGTGATAATAATTGAAATTTAATTGAAAATGAAAAAAAACATCGGCCGATGTTCACAAAACGGGCAAAACGACCGTCTCAAATGGATGCCCGCGAGCTACTGAAGCGAGTGAACTGAGATTCTATTTTTTGCGTTCCCATATACTGAGTGAGAGTGAGACGTGAATAGCATCGCTTCCCCACTCGTAGCGGTTTGTGGAATGAATATACCTACGTCACACACTGGCACACGTTTGATTGTATTGGTGAATTTATGGTATTCCCGATTTTCACAAAATATCTCTGATGTGGCCGATAAGTGTTAATTATTATTAATATTATTTTTTCATTCAATGCGTAAATGTATTACGGAGGAATCCCTAAAATCTGAAGCCAGTATTTATTATATTTATAGAGATATTAACGTTTTTAGAAGGAACGTGTACTAGTTACACATCACAGGACAGAAAGGGTTAAGTTAGTATTTAATCTTATAGTTAACCTAAGATAAGATAGGATTAATTCTTACTATGAAGAAACTACACAGTTCAATTATATTCCATTTCATAAAATATCTAAATAGTTTATCTATAGAATTGTAAAATTAGAATATTCTTAGTAAAATAAGACAAGATGAAAAAAATGCATTTTAAGAAGAGTTTCAAGAAATCTATAGAATGATTTATTAATAATGATTTATCTACGGATATTCTAGGTTGAGTCCTGTGACAGCTCACAAATTTGCCCCAACACAACCTTGTAACGATGTTCAGTAATTTTAATTATTTTATCAACTTTAATATAAGCCTCAATTCTAATAAATAGCAAGTTATTTAGGTAAATACATTACATAAGGTTGTATTGGGGCAAATTTGTGAGCTGTCACAGGACTCATCCTATAATTTCCGAACTAAAATGAAAAGATTTCAAAAGGATATAAAAAATATATAATACATTTTTTTTTCTTCTCTCGATCTGTTATTCCAGCTTATCTCTGTCGGTAAATAATTTTTTCATCGTGTATAAAAATGATGAATTTACCTGTACTGAAGCCTTCTTCGTTTTGTTCTTTTGTGTCCCGTTGACCTCAGGTAGGTACTGATACCTTTTTGATAGATTATTTAACTGTTCCAAAGACTCTAAAATCCAGAGAAATAAAACTTTTCAATCAATCTATTACTGTTATTTTCTATTTTTAATTAAAAGCATCTCACACATAGTGACCCATCACACATAGTTACCAAACGATTGTCAGACCCGCACTCCTCTATGGCTCCGAATGCTGTACGATGTATAACTCTTACTCTAGGCAACTAGAAACTGCTGAAATGCGCATGCTGAGATGGTCAGCTGGTGTATCCCTAAGAGACAAAATAAAAAGCTCACGCATTCGTGAAAGCCTAGGTGTTACAGACATTAACAGCAAGATGGAGGAGTGGCGATTGAGATGGTATGGGCACGTTGGATGCAGAGCACCCGATCACATTGTGAACCAGGCAATCTCCATGGATTTTCCTCGAATAACAACCAGAGGAAGACCAAAGAATTCATGGGTGGTGCAAAAGGATAACCTGATGCAGAGGCACGGCCTGGGGGACGTAGTCCGGGACAGAAGAGCATACAACCTGAGGACGAGGAGAGCTAACCCCAACAGTCTTCGCAGACAGTGAGTTGGGATGGAGCCAGGGAGAAGAGAAGACACATAGTGACCCATCAGTCACGCCCCTTTTCAAACATTCATAATTTTTTAAACTTAATTGATTTTAAATTTTTTTTATCAGTTTATATAAAAAAGCATCTTCAAGTAATTATGAAAATCAAAATTAAATGCTTTGTTAGTTCTACGTGTATATCCATTATTCAATTCAGTGACATCTGTTTTGTCATACAGTGACTGTGTGGCACCGGCACAAAGAACTGTATCATAGGTGGATGGCTGCTGCGCAATGCTCGGAGAATTCAGCTCACGTTCAGAAGCGTAGATCTGTGAAAAGGTAGCAGGGTGAAGAGAATCCTCTTAGGCAGGTACTAGATGATCGCAAGTAAAACACAGTAGACAGAGTGAACTTTCGTCTTTGGCGCTTCTTATATGCGGTCAATCGCTCATCGCAAGCGCCTGTTTTCGCCTTTGCCCGCTGTCACAACTTGCGAAATGTCACATTTTTCGTAAGACGTGTGCGCGCAGAGGCCGGCCGACTTGCGATAGTCTCGAGATGACTGCGCATAAGTCTCATTTCCGTTGCGGTCGCGACGCAGTACGGATCTCAACAAACATAAATATTTATACAAAATCACGCAAAAATACCAAACAAATATCAAAATATAACTACAATATATATCAAACACACATAAACAATTAAGAAACTAATCGTAATATGTTTTATGATGATGCATACGTCCGATACAGTGACCTTATCAAACTGTCTTATCGATAAGGGCAATATGTGACAAAACAGTTGTCACTGAGTTAATAAATATAGGATATAAAACTATTAAAGCGTTTAATTTGGATTTTCTTTATTAAAAATGAAGCTCTATGAATTGGAAATTATCAGCGTCAATAAACTTATGTCACTTGATATAGCTACACAATTATACTTGAGAAAATGTAGGACGATCCCTGTGACATTTGAAATATCATGTCTCAAAGGGATGGGGTAAAATAGTTTTTTTTTACATATCGAATCGTTTTTTTATAAATCTCAAAATTGTGTTTCTCTAAACTGACGTTTTAATTCCTAATTTTCATTATACTGACTTTCTAATGTATTGTATGATTTGTATCTATCTTTAAATAGGCCAAGATCCACTATGAATTAATACTATACTTGAGAAAATGTAGGATGGTCCCTGTGACATTTGAAATGTCATGTCTCAATGGGATGGGGTAAAATAGTTTTTTTTACAAATCAAATCGTTTTTTTATGAAACGAAAAATTGTTTTTCTGTAAACTGACGTTTTAATTCCTAATTTTTATTATACTGACTTTCTAATGTATTGTATGATTTGTATCTATCTTTAAATAGGCCAAGATCCACTATGAATTAATACTAATTACGAACATTTAATTATAGGTACAAAAAAATCAAAAATCCAATTATCGTATACCCCATCCCTAGCCAATGCAGACTGACGTACTGACTTTTGATAAACATCACCAAATTTTATTTGATTTTAACAAACTGACACATTTTTGCTAATTTGTAACAAAATGGTGTATTAATTTGTCATTATTGTTAGTTTTATGTAATGTATTTACCTAAATAACTTGCTATTTATTAGAATCGAGGCTTATATTAAAGTTGATAAAATAATTAAAATTATTGAACGTTGTTACAAGGTTGTATTGGGGCAAATTTGTGAACTGTCACAGGGACCATGCTACATTTTCTCAAGTATAGTGGTCTACTGTCGATTAAAATTAAAAGTATCTAAATTTTTATTTCTTATTGTAACAATAGAGAATGAACAAAGGTGATCAAATTTTAATTCACTAACCAGGAGTCCATTATTCAAACACAACCGACATATCAATATAATTCTACTGATGGAGAAACAATTTGACAGTAAGAATCAGTAGTTGACTTGTATTTAACATAAATACCATATAATACCCGCACTGATGAGAATATTCAAAGAGTACAGTACAGTGTGGCTGATGATCAAGCAAAGAGTACAGTACAGTGTTGCTGATGATCAAGCAATGAGTACAGTACAGTGTTGCTGATGATCAAGCAAAGAGTACAGTACAGTGTTGCTGATGATCAAGCAATGAGTACAGTACAGTGTTGCTGATGATCAAGCAAAGAGTACAGTACAGTGTTGCTGATGATCAAGCAATGAGTACAGTACAGTGTTGCTGATGATCAAGCAAAGAGTACAGTACAGTGTTGCTGATGATCAAGCAATGAGTACAGTACAGTGTTGCTGATGATCAAGCAAAGAGTACAGTACAGTGTTGCTGATGATCAAGCAATGAGTACAGTACAGTGTTGCTGATGATCAAGCAAAGAGTACAGTACAGTGTTGCTGATGATCAAGCAATGAGTACAGTACAGTGTTGCTGATGATCAAGCAAAGAGTACAGTACAGTGTTGCTGATGATCAAGCAATGAGTACAGTACAGTGTTGCTGATGATCAAGCAAAGAGTACAGTACAGTGTTGCTGATGATCAAGCAATGAGTACAGTACAGTGTGGCTGATGATCAAGCAAAGAGTACAGTACAGTGTTGCTGATGATCAAGCAATGAGTACAGTACAGTGTTGCTGATGATCAAGCAAAGAGTACAGTACAGTGTTGCTGATGATCAAGCAATGAGTACAGTACAGTGTTGCTGATGATCAAGCAAAGAGTACAGTACAGTGTTGCTGATGATCAAGCAATGAGTACAGTACAGTGTTGCTGATGATCAAGCAAAGAGTACAGTACAGTGTTGCTGATGATCAAGCAATGAGTACAGTACAGTGTTGCTGATGATCAAGCAAAGAGTACAGTACAGTGTTGCTGATGATCAAGCAATGAGTACAGTACAGTGTTGCTGATGATCAAGCAATGAGTACAGTACAGTGTTGCTGATGATCAAGCAAAGAGTACAGTACAGTGTGGCTGATGATCAAGCAAAGAGTACAGTACAGTGTTGCTGATGATCAAGCAATGAGTACAGTACAGTGTTGCTGATGATCAAGCAACTTCAACCAGATTCAAGGTTTCGAACTACACTGCAATGAATATTGAGATGTGATTTGCATCTCTTTCTATATAAAATTTAATTCGTAAGATAATTGAAACGACGTCTTGAATAGAAGCATTGGAGCATCACTTTTGGGCCACCTGTACAATTTAATATGAAACTGATGAAATTAGCTTATAAGCACTATATTTTTATGAAAAGCTTAAAAATTTGATAGATGAAATAAATATTTTTTTTACCTGCACGTTCTATGGTAGAACTTTTACAACTCTTCCTCCCTAACGCTGGTGGTAGGAAAGATTCATTTTCTTTTTCAGTATTTTGTTGTCTCCGAACAGCCGAGAGACATTTGCAATTTTGTGACGTGTTACAACTTTTACAAACATTCTCTCCAGCGCCGCACTTCTTACAAAGTGATGTTGCTGGTGAGTTTTGCTTTCTGTAGTGTTGCTCTTCTCCCAAACCTGAATCGGACTGACTTGTTGTTTGTTGATTGTTTTTAGGAAAGATGACTTTCATCTCCACATCAGAAGGAATTGTTGTATAACAGCTTCCTGCTACTGTCACAGACCATCCACCTTAAATCATAATATTTTGATTGAGACCATAATATTTTGATCATAATATGGCAATACTTTTAACCCTGAGAATGCTATGAGAAAAAAATATAATTGTCTATCTAGTGCTGAGATATATTTACGATTCGGACGTTCGTGATAAATATTTATTTTAAACAACAAAAAAACAAATATTTTTACAACATAAATATATTTTAGAATATGTACCCTTGTATTCTAAATTAATGATATTCATTTAGAATACAAGGGTAGAACAAATTTCTTCCACTGTTATAGCAGTGCGCCGATCTCTCAGGGTTAAGCACCTTATTGTAAGTTTTAAGCACCTTATTGTAAGTTTTAAGCACCTTATTGTAAGTTTTAAGCACGTTATTGTAAATTTTAAGCACCTTATTTAAAATTTATATATCGCCATTTAGAGAGCTAACTCTCCTCAAAGGCGCTCTAACTCAATACTTGAACCCATCATGATTGATTGATTAAAAATATTATTATATAAATATATATATAAGTTGAGTGGAATGAATGGAATGAAGTGGCAACGGGCAGGACACGTAGCCAGAATGGCAGACTCCTGATGGACGTCCGAAATAATCCAATGGTACCCATGAGGCATAAAGAGGCCCAGAAGAAGTCCGAAGGTACGCTGGATAGATGAAATCAGGAAGCATGGCAGCATCATATGGCATCAACGAGCAAAAAACTGAACTATTTGGAGTCAACTTGGGGAGACCTTCATCGAGCAGTGAATCGACCCTGGTTGACAATGATGATAATAAGTTGAGTGTAAGAATAAAAGAGTTATACTGCATTAGATTAGATACTGGTAAGAAAATCACAGAAAACTTACTAAGAGAAGACGAACTACAAAGAAACCTTTGAAATCTTCCGATATGTGATAGTAATACATTTGGCTTTAGGTGTAGTGTAGTCTACATTTGTAGTGTTCATGTAAAGTCATCAATTTTGATAAGACCTCACAAAAAAGGTTACCTTTAAGTGCTTTTTAAAGCTGCACACACCACTCATATCTCTAATACGAAGAGCTAGACCATGTCACGCCACAGGACCGGTAGTAGGGAACTTCAGGACCCCGGTAAATTTCACGCCACAGGACTGGTAGTAGGGAACGCCAGGACCCCGGTAAATTTTCAAAGATAATGATATTTTGAATTTATATATTTATGATTATATGATATTACGGAATACGAAACATTTATGTGTGCTTTATGATGGTATTGAAAGTTATAATATTTTTTCTTATTATTTTATTTCATGGCAATAAGCAAAAACGCAGCTAACGGGAAAAAAAACAGAAATTTAACTAAGTATGAGGCAATATTCCATATCAAATTCTGAACCATCCTTAAAAAACCATGTATTTCAATACAAAAATCGAAATTATGTCTTCTTTAATTTTACAAAATACTAGGTTTTTCTAAGCAAAAAAACTGAAAAATGTGATTCGTAAGCAAAAAGACAGCAAGTGCTTATATGTTTGCTGCGTTTTTGCTTATGAATCACATTTTACTGCTTTTTTTGTTTATGAATCACGACATTTTTAAGCAGCAATGAAAAACATGAAAGTACAGTTTTCTCAGAACTTAACTTTTGCCATTAGCTGCGTTTTTGCTTATGAGGGCAGAATATAACGCAGCAATAATCATCATATGTCTCTTTCTAATCTTACATTCCAATATGCCTTTACTAAATACGATTTGTCACAATTCAATGGCTGCAAACAAAATAATGATAAACAACGATAATTCATATTTTTCGCCATTTTCTAGATCCTGAAATTGACTTTTCGTACTAATTATATTGTTATTTCCAAAAACCGCATATTTCATCATTTGTAATGTTTCAATATTGAAATATCTCAAAAAGTATTGATTCGATATTGAAATATCTCAAGATTTCATAATTTGTAATGTTTCAATATTGAAATATCTCAAAAAGTATTGATTCGATATTGAAATATCTCAAGATTTCATAATTTGTAATGTTTCAATATTGAAATATCTCAAAAAGTATTGATTCGATATTGAAATATCTCAAGATTTCATAATTTGTAATGTTTCAATATTGAAATATGTCAAAAAGTATGGATTCGATATTGAAATATCTCAAGATTTCATAATTTGTAATGTTTAAATATTGAAATATCCCAAAAACTATTGATTCGATATTGAAATATCTTAAGATTTCATAATTTGTAATGTTTAAATATTGAAATATCCCAAAAAGTATTGATTCGATATTGAAATATCCTAAGATTTCATAATTTGTAATGTTTCAATATTGAAATATCTCAAAAAGTATTGATTCGATACTGAAATATCTCAAGATTTCATAATTTGTAATGTTTCAATATTGAAATATCTCAAAAAGTATTGATTCGATATTGAAATATCTCAAGATTTCATAATTTGTAATGTTTCAATATTGAAATATCTCAAAAAGTTTTGATTCGATATTGAAATATCTCAAGATTTCATAATTTGTAATGTTTCAATATTGAAATATCTCAAAAAGTATTGAATAAATATTGAAATATCTCAAGATTATTATCGTAAGTATGGAGTTTTAAAAGTTCTTTTCATATAAATTATTACGTAGTATGAAGTGTTTTCTTTATTATCCCTTAAATAATTTCTCGACTGTGAACTTGTTAAAGATAAAATAGTAGATTGTATCAGTTTAGATTATAATATCATAATAAAGTGCACAACCAAATAAAAATTAGTGACATCATCATATTTGTATTACGTATGCAAATATAAACAAATAAAACTAATGAGCATGTCAAAATCAAATAAGTGACAATTAGTGATTTTAAAAAATCTTTATTGCGTTTGCTGCCCATGAGAAATAGTACATATTTTTTTATTTATTTAATTATTGAATATGTTATTATATCTTAATATACGGAAATATGTCGACAAAACTTTACTTTACTTGTATTATATTTACAACAAAAAAAAATAACCGCAATGTTATTGGGAAGCGCTGTGCAGTTAAAATGACCGCAATGTTATTGGGAAGCGCTGTGCAGTTAAAATAACCGCAATGTTATTGGGAAGCGCTGTGCAGTTAAATTTTTTTTCTAAAATTTGGTCCCCTAAATTTTAAATTATTGAACCTTTACTGTATTTGAAAATTTTGTTTGTTCTGTTGCATAAAAAGACGTGTCCAGGATATCACAGAAAAACATAATATTAAAAACATGTTTACTGAGGACCTTTCATAATGCTTCACTCGGAAAAAGGACAGCCAAATAATTTTCGTTTCGTATTCCTTATATATCATATAACTTACGTTTTTTTTTTTTATTTGTCTTTATCAATGATACTTTTATTTACCTGCAACATTTTGAAAAGGCAGTTTAAACGGTTCATCTTTCCTTTGACTTCTACGATTGACAGTTCTTCTGTTTCGAATGTTACTGGGAGGCAGCCACCGAGGGATCAGTGCAGGACACGTGACACCTACTTCAGAATCACTTCCACTACTCGTATCACTTGATCGTGATAAACTTTGATGTCTAAAAGGACTCGGAAGTCTTAACTTCTTATTATCATCGCTCTCCTTGCTGTCACTTTTAATAGATTGAACTTTATTTGTTTGCTTTGGTCTCCCTATTCGAGGAGTGTCAGTCATATTCTCAATGTCACTGGTTTGCTCTCTAATAAAGTTTTTTGACTGGATACTTGCCCTGTCAGTATCATTACTCTTAACACTTTCATTGGTTGGAGATCCAGTTTTATTTCGATGTGATTTACTTTTCTCTACTTGGCTTTTGTGAATACTTCTCTCTTTTAGCGGTGATGTGGATTCTTTTATTTTACCCGTATGCTGCTTCTCTGGCTTTGGTGGTTTGTGAGTGATACTGATTTGTCTTATATTATTTTTGCTATCCGTAGTTCTCAATATTCTTTGAGAAGGTGGAGCAATTTGATAAGAAGGATCTTTGGCGATGATTTGGTTGGTCTTCTCAATAACTTCCCTATCAGAAGGATCATTGGAAGATGGGTGTAAACCTTAAAAAAAAGCTGATATTATTTTTGTATAATTTATTAATTATAAATAATACATTAATGTCACTAGTTTTATACATTAAATGTCAACTAATGGCAGTGTTACTTAATGGGTATGTTATATAATGTGCTAGTGAAAAAACTGGCAAGTTTTAAATGATTTTTTGCTGTGCAAAAACAGTGCATTGTGGTAGCGTAGAGCTATTTATGGTACCTTCATTTTCTGGAGAAAATCCTGTCTGTGGTCTACAGAAGCCAGCCCAGCCTTCTTTTGTTGCCAATGCCTTTTTACCTTTAATTAACTTTTTTTTTGTATCTCCTTTAATTTTGATATTCTGTTCTACACTCTCGAGGGGAATAGGACTTGTTGCTGCTGAAACGTACTGTGGGATTGGAGACGTCGACACATCGTGATTTTCAACCTTTTTTTGAACTAAATCACTCTGCACTTCAGCGTCAGAAGTTTTTTTTACTAAGCTATTTGTACTTTCTAAAATCGCCTCTAAATTAATTTTAGATTTGGATTTAATACTCGCATTTTCGAGTCCATTTTTCTCACTGAGACAATCCATAATATTCTCTTGAAATTTTACTACATTTTGAGATAGATTCATTGTACAGTAATCTATTTGAGGTTCGTTAGAAGATATGAAACGTTTATTCAGTTTAGCCATGTCCTCATTAGCTGAATCTATACTCATACTACTTTTTTCCTCAGGTATAACGTCAAATTTTTGTTTATACTTTGGTATAATTGGTAACTTGTCGTGGTTTTTAGGAACTGGAGTTTTTTTTTGTGGTGTTTCTGACGAAGATAATTTTTTTACGATAGGATGAGGTGGTTTCTTTTCGTATGAAGATGGCACTACATGGATCTTTCTGTTTTCAGGGTTGTCTTTATTAAATGCGTCGATAAGAATATTCGCAATCAATTGATCCATTTTTGTATTGTTGTTTCTGTTGTTGTGGTTTTGGTCACTTTTTGCAAGTGATATATTGTAAGGAACAGACTTATTCATAGGAGATCGACAGCGTTTTGATGGTTTTTGCATCCCTTTACGTTTATTAGTTTTATGTACTTTTTCTGAAACAGGTACGGGAATTTTAGATTTCTTGTTCATTTGATAATAATTAACATAATTTGGACATTCATCGGGATATGGTTCCGGAGAACTGTCGATACATTCAACAATTTCTAATATTTCCACGTGTTTATTTCCTTCTTTAAATTCAGTTTTCTGGTACATACGTCTCGGTCCACTTAAATTAGGATTATATCTTGGTTCTTGAATCGCATAATTATTTTCTATATTAGAAAAATTCAAATCTTGCAAACTTCTATTAAAACTTTCGTTATATGCTTTTGTTTCATTTGGATTACTTTTCGTAGATTCTTTCGTCATATCCCTTTCCAAATCCTTTTTTGCGTTAGTCATTTGAATATTTCCTTTCTTATCAATTACAAATGCTTCGAAATCCCTCAATTTATTTTCGTCTCTTTTCCCCATCCTATCAAATCTCTGCTGTATTCTCTTTCCAGTCACACTCGTTTTGGTCACGTCACTAGATATTTTTTTAGGGAATACTTTTGGAATTTGATTCAATTTACTCTTATCTTCTGTGCTCAATTTTTCTACAACTGTATTAACAAGATTGTTTAAAATATCAACACAATCTCTCTCGTGTTCTTCACGATGTTTTTTAGTTTCTACTTCCTTATGTTTATCTATTTCCTTTTTCAAAAGCTTCAACTTTTTTCTTTTGTAATGCTCTTTCCTTAGTTCTCTTTTCTGTTGCCTTTTAATTAATCTCTCTTTTAATTTTTCTGGCATGTGTTCGGCAACAACGGAACTTTCTTTTTTACAATCAGTCGAATCCTCTTTAATCGGAATGAAAAATGTTTCGCTCTTTTCTTTAGGTGATTTTGTTTTTGTTTCGAAATTATTCTCCGGTAACATTGATATAATATCGCCTCGAACAGGTGTTTTATCATGTTTGGACGCATTCCTTTTCTGAACGTTAATATTTTCTAAAAGTCTCGGAGAATTCGGATCATCTAAACTGTCGACAAAACTTAAACAATCTGATTCGCAACTCGAAGCCTCTTCTTCAGATGATGTGTTGACTTCCATAGATTCGGAATGCGGTATTGCGGAAAACCTAGGCACGACAATTGGCAATTGTTGAGGTTTTTGGTAAAGACTTCCAGATCCAATGTTACCGATAATTTTTTTAGACTTACTCGTCTTTACTGTTCCTTCAAATGAATTTTCATCTTTACGACTGGATCGTTTTCCACCTGAATTATTATTATTTTCGTTAACTTTTTCGGGAGTTCTTTCATTCTCCATCGATATATTCTGAACATCGTCTGTACATAGATCGATACTATTAATCATTTTGTTCAAACTATTATCTACGAATACATCGACGTCCGTGGACATCTCGAGATGAGAAACATCACGGTATATAGACCCGCAAAAGTAATTATTTGACGGAGTATCGAGACATATATTAAAGTTGGTATCGACACTGGAACTGTTTTCGAACATTTTATTCAGCTTTTGCAAGACAGCTTTGGAAGCTGATTTATGTTCGAGGGTTTCAATTAGCTCGTTATTTTCATTTAAGTCTGTCGAGTCATTGAGATAGAAATGTCGGTCTTCTTCTTCATTATCAATTTCGTTGTTAAGAAAAGAATTGCTTTCAATATTATTATTTAAACTTTCTGGACCAAGACCAAGATCCACGATACTTTCATTGAACAATTTTTTCTCTTTCAAACGTTCAATTTTTTTATAATCCTTTCCTTCAGAGTCAAATGATTTCAAATATCCTGTTTCAACTGTATTTGAAAAATCTTCTTTCTTTATCTGGTTATCGATCATTTCTGATGAATTGTCTATGGGAAACATTTTAGATTCTGTTGTATAGGTTAATGAATGAGATTTTTCCTCTATGATAGTTGTTTCGAGTAAATCTTTGTCTGGGATCTTTGTTACCATAGACGAAAATGTTTTGTTTGTCGGTAAATTGATCGGACTCGCACACACATTCTGCAGTTTCACTTTTATTTCTTTTTCTAATATATTTAATTTGATATCATCATCTGTATTTGAATTTATTTCGTTGATTTGGTCTGTCATGCTATTTAAACTATCTATAAGAATATTAGAAACATATTGGTCTATATCGATTAAGGTACAATTAGATTTAATTTCTTTGCTAAAGGTTTTAATTTTTTCTAATTTAGTATCATTATAATTATTATCATTTAAGTCCATAGTTATATTTGTGGTTATTTTCCTGTCGTCCAAGAATACGGCTGAATTAATAGTTTCCGACACTACCACCTCCAGACACTCGAGTTTTGTATTTCTCAAATTTGTAAAAACTGATTTATAATCTTCAATATTTTCTATGCATGTAATAATGTCACTGGCAACATCAGTACTGAAATCTTCGGATCGAGTAGCAGTACTCGACTTGGAGATGACTGGATCCGATTCTTGAGAGAGGAAGGAATTCCTGTTACTCTCGGCATCATTGACAAATGTCTCTGATATACCTGTGTCCGAAAAGTCTAAATTCTGATTATTTCTAAATTGTTGTTCATGATCATCATTTTCTTTATTCTTATTACGTGGAGTATTTGTTTTGGAACTTTCATTATCAGTTACTTTACTTAAACTAGTGGTTATAGAAGTTCTCGTTGACATAGCGGAATCACTCGTTGTCGGAGTTTCTTTAGTTTCCGTTGAAGTTGTTTCAAAAGTTTCCGTAGTAGTTGTCTTATCATAAGGCGTTGTTGTCGGTTCTGTAGAAGTACTTTCTTGAATATCGCTGTCTTCTTTGGTTTTCAATGATTCAGTTGTTTCACCTGTTGTTGTGGAACTTCTATAAGACGTTGAATATGAATCCGTATTCGAGATACTTGTCTCTTTATTTGAGAAGTCTTGACTGGTTGTCACTATTGAATCCTTATTTGACAAGTCTTGACTTGTTGTTATACTTGAATCGGTTACACTTGTAGATTTTATTTCAACCGTCGGAGACTCTAGTGAATTCATATAAATACAAACACTCTGTCTTCTTTTCCTCGGTGCTTCCGGAGTCATCCCAGAAAGATCGTGTCTTGATGGATAATCCGCCGTTAGAGGACGAATGGAAGATACTTTGCCTTTAGTTTGTGATACATCGTCACTTGAATAACTTGCTGATGATCTTGTTATGATATCACTAGTCATATCAGATGCGCTGTTACCATCTGTAACTGGATATGAAGACGTAGCCAAGGAACTGAGTCCTAATTTAGGTGAACCTTCTGTTATGGATGTAGATTTGTACGAAGATCTGTCTGAAGGTGCTGATCCACTTAAAAAGAAACTAGGTGATGTTATCTGACTCTTGCTTTCTCTCAACATCATATCTCGAGCATTTTCCAAGTGTTTAATATATCTTTCAGGACTAAACCCTTGGCTAGAATAAGGGTTAACTTTCTTTGGCGATCTGGATACTCTGTAAGATCTATGAAGCGGAGAAGGTGGGAGATTTTCCAGCTTAATTGCTGCTGGTATATTCTTGTCGGAGAGTCTCCTGCAGGCGTCGCAAGTACTATGCACGTCACCACTACCAGAGCAGGAGTCCCAGTATCTCAGTTCAGAATGGGAGCCTCCTTGGCGCCCCCAGAGCCGGCGTAAGAGAGGCGATGGCCTAGCCCCTCCCAGGGGGGCCCTTCCCGCCGTCACAGCTGCCGCACCCTGTTGCGCCAAGGACCGCTTGGCAGGGCTGTAGCCTCTGGATGGAGAAGGAGCACTGCCAACTTCGCTTTCTTCTGATTCTGATTTTTGCTGAGCCAGTTTGTATCTAAAATAAGAAAGAAAATCTTTTATAGACATTGCAAGATTTTTTCACGTTGCTTCTAGGATTTTGAAACAAAACAAAATGTTTTAGTCTTTTTTTGTATGATACTCTTCAACATATCCGAATTGGTGATCTAGATATATTGAAGAGCGTTGTCGGGAGACTCTAATGTCTTTGGCCCTAGTGATTGAGCCTTCGTATTTAGAACCGCAGGAGTAGGCACAGAACTGGTGGTTCGTCACTACGCTTGTTGGCAACACGTGAACAGTAAAGTGATACCGCATGTGAAGAAATTAAAGCACTCGCACTCGTGCTACCAATTGCCATATAGCAATCTCTTCCAACCGAACATAAAGATTTTTAAGAGAATTTAAATGAAAACCACACAGTAAATTTATTTAAAAAAAAATAGGTACCAACTGGTATTGAACCCGCAACCCCCAGGCTGCAAGTCAGGTTTCTTATCAACTAGACCACGGAGTTTATAAATGTATTGCGGATTGAATGTTTTTGACATATGTTATATGTCTATAATCAAAGTTATATTATCCTTTCGTCGTATATACTCGTAATGTTTATTACAACAACCTGTTTATTTCCAAACAAAACTTGTTTGTGCTCCCCTGATGAAGAGGTGAAAGCCTTGAAACCGGTAGGGTTATACTGTTACATAAAGAGGAATAAACAGTGTTTGATTTAAACCTCCACAATTTTAATGCTTTTATTATAAATAACATATAGAAATGTCTTTCAATGAATCAGAAAGATGGTAAAAAGGCCTTAAGTGAAATCAGATAGTGACTCAAACGGGAATCGATTAAGCAACCCCTGGGTAGGAAGATATTCGCCTTACCAACGAGGTCATGCATAAGATATCACTAAGATCCAAATGTTTCCAACCTGAAGATGTCAGAACGTACTCGTATATGGACATATACCACGCCGGCCACGTCTATCACATGGTCAAGCGATAGTACCTCTAAAATTTGATGCCTCAGTAGTTGATATAAACTAAAGCTAATAAAAAATGTGTCGTTTCGTTATATTCTGAAATGTTAAACATTAAATATTGCACGGTCATCAAGTTTCTTTCGAAAGAAGGGAAAAGTCCGGCAGAAATTAAACAAAGTTTAGACGCTACGGACAATATTTTCATTGATAACCATGCGATATTCATTTTTTAACATTTCATTATATAACGAAACAACATGTCTTCTACCGGATCTAGTTAACTTACAACTGATGGTAAAGGTATCAAATTTTATCTGTAATATCGACTGACAATGCAATGGGCGTGGCCAACGAGATATATGTCCATACACGTTCTGACTTGTTCAGATCGAAAACTTTTGGGCCGTAGTGGTCGTAACGTATCTATCGTATAGCGAAGAGTTGGTGAGCCGAGGAAATGCTAAAATTCAGAACAGTATGTTAGGCTAAGGCCACACCAAAGTGCTTCGCTAAGCTAAGTGCTACGTGACTTATAAACTAAGTGATTTCGTGCTTGGACACACCAAAGTGCTTCGCACAAATTCATTTGCCATTTGGGAGCGGTTGAGTCGACAAACGATGCCACTCTCAAAACTAACCAATTCCATTACAACTTACCATATTTATTTACTTCCTGTGCAACTTCATTCTAAAGTTATTTTGTTAGAGGTACATTTTTGTATAATTTGCTCGATGGGTTCCACAAAGGCTCCCTTTTATACACAGCTGTTATTAAAACTTCCGCCATCTTGTAAAATCACTTGGTGACACAATAAAATTAACCAACACGTCTGTTCGATAGAAGACTCACTAGGTAACTAATCGTCACATGGCGTGGCGCGAAGCGTGCAGTGTGGCCATTGCGATAGTATGCGGTGCGTTGGTTCGCTAGGATATGTCACCTAGCTCGCAGCGTAACTCTAAGCACCAAAAGAGGCTCCTACCTGTGTGGCCGAGGCCTTAGAGTTTCTGTCTTTGTGCGAAACGCCTAAAGATTGGGAGCAGGTGAGTCAAGTTCGTGGAAAGTGGAGAGCTATCTGTAATCGAGCTGATGGCGTCTCAACAGCTAGACATGTGGAAAATAGTCATATGTCTAGCTTTGTGATGCATGCTGCGAACATACGTCAGAGTCACCAGGCGGCTCAGCAGGGTCCACATAACTGTTACGTCTGCGGGAGGGACTACGCATCTAGGATCTGACTATTCTCTCATACGAGTAGATGATCACACGATACGTGAAGGAGTAGTTGGAATAATGGAATAAAGGAATCCTCGACTATGAGGCCCAGTAACGGCGACTGTCTATTGTATACCTTTAGTCAAGTATGTAAGAAAGGTAAAGGCAGAAACTCACTTCCTCATGACGGTTTCTGGCACGGAGTACCTCCTCCTCAGCAGGCCGGGGGATGCCCCGGCGCCGGCCCTGGCACTACTTCTTTCCACTGAGCCCAGCATCGCGTCTTCTTCTTTGGTTTCTTTGGCTGCACCAACACTAGAACAAAAGGAAAATATTATTAATTTAAAGTTAATTAGATGACCATTCTTAATCGCCATACATCGTATGTGTAATATTTTGCAAGGCACATTTACACTACCTTGATCAAAAAGTTTTCGGACCGGCCACCGTGTGGCGCTGTCAGTCAACCGATTGGAGTTCTTTTTTTTTGTTAGGTTACCACATCTATCATTGACACTTCCCTCCAAATTTCAGCGTCATAGCTTGACATTTGTAAAAGTTACGCTGTACTGAGTACATCTACTTTTGTGCGTGTTTTCGATTTTTTACAAGTTTGAAAAGTGCATCAACTGTGCATCAACGAGTTTGCATTAAATTTTGTGTGAAAAACGGATTTAACGGTCCGCAGACCTTGGAAATGTTGGAGAAGTGTTTTTTGGTGGCACGAACGCTTCAGAAGTGGTCGTAAGTCGGTCGAGGATGACGAACGCAGTGGCAATCGAAAACCGATGAAAATATCGATAAAATCAAAGAAATGTTGGCCGAAAACCGCAAATTGACCATCAGAGAGCTGGCAGAGAACTTGAACATCGCTTATGGATTCGCTCAAGACATTTTGGTAAGTGATTTGGGCCTCAGACGTGTCGCTGCAAAACTGGTGCCGAAAGACCTCAATTTCATGCAAAAAAAGGACCGCGTTGAAATCGCGAAAGCCATGATTTCCACGAGTTTTTGACCAAAAACAACACGACTACTATCCAGCAGCCTTTGAATTCACCTGATCTGGCTCCCTGCGACTTTTTCCTGTTCAACCGACTTAAAAAACCGCTTCGCGGAACGCGTTACAGCACCCGAGAGGATGTCATGAAAAAATCGAAGACGGCTCTGATGGACATACCGAAAATTGAGTACCAGCGGTGTTTCGAGGATTGGATCAAGCGCTGACGTAAATGCCTTGCAGTCGATGGGGAGTACTTTAGTTTGTTAACTTCTACGGAGTGTCTAAAAAGGTACTCCTGAATATCCGAGCCTTGAGATGGAATCTCGAAAACTTTTAATGAACGCTTTTGAACTGATTTTTAATTGATTATTCTATTTTTTCCTATGCTAAAAGAGGTTTGCGTTTTTATTTTGTTTAATTATTGGGCTTTATATCTGTTATGTTCATTAATTTTTAATTTGGTTCAACTTGTTTAAAAAATATTGTATATATTGTCCTCTTAACATAAGACATTGAGTGTTATGGGGACGATATTAACTTTTAAATGTGTTTGTGGTACGCACATTTTAATTTTTTTGTACACATCTGTATTCCCTTTTCAAATTGATGTTAAAAGTGACGCCTGGTTTAGTGCAGTGCGGACTGTCTGCCTTTGGCAGGCCCCGTATTGAATTGGTAACATATAGTTTTGTACGCTTATTTCTTTTTATTTTTTATATATCTATATTCTGTTCCTTTTTAATGGGCGAAGCACTCACTGCTTATTATTATTATTAATAAAAGTTATTATATGATTTATAGTAAAGGCAACACTGTGGAGGTTTAAAGACGTTGTAATTTGTTTAGTAAAACGCTGTTTATTCCACTTTATATAACGGTATAACCAGTGTTTTTTTTTTAAAAGATAAGGTGCCGGAGCTCACTTCTTCTCAAGATTTTGTAATTTATTTTTATCAAACACTGTTTATTCCACTTTTTGTGACGGTATAACCCTACCGGTTTCAAGGTGCACACCTTATCTTCAGGGGAGCGCAAACAAGACTATATGATGTTCGAACTGGTACCGATATACACGCTTCAACGGTTGGGGGCTGAGGGGTGAGGGAGGCATGGGACAATTTCGGCCAAGAGCGGAGAGATTTTTGGGAAATATAACTGTTCAATAGATGTTCGGATCGAACAGCATTTAGTCTTGTTTGCGCTCCCCTGAAGATGAGGTGTGTACCTTGAGACCGGTAGGGTTATACCGTCACAAAAAAGTGGAATAAACAGTGTTTGATAAAAATAAATTACAATGTCTTTAAACCTCCACAACGTTAATGCCTTAACTATAAACAGCATCCCAAGCTTTTTGTAAACCGTGAACAGAGTGGTGGAGCGCCACTTTCTACGCTCCACCGCAAAAAAGAACTGACAGTTTTTTTTTTAAATAAAGGTGCCGGAGCTCACTTATTGTCAAGCTTTTTGAATACCGTAAAAAAGGTGGTGGAGCGCCGCTCCACTGCGCTAAACTGCTAAAAAAAGCACTGGGTATAACCATATTGGTTTTAAGGTTTTCACCTCATCATCAGGGAGCACACACAAGACTTTATATAAAGGCGTTATATAAAGTGTAATAAACAGTGTTTGACTAAACAAATTTTATATCATATAAGTCACATTGTACCGTTTATAAATAAATAACTATGGTACCCTTTAGCATATTGGTGATGCGAACATGTTGAAAAGCGTGTCCGGGAGACTAAACTTTCATCGACCACATCGATCGAGCATTCGAGTAGTATTTAGAGTATGCATGTAATTCGCTATTTGTCGTCACGTGTTGGAAATACTACGGCACGTTAAGAGGAACAACACTCGCATACATATAGGGCGCGTAAGTATTATATTGGTACTGTCTATGGAGAATCTTTTATATCATACTTCAAAGTGAAAGATTGTGCTAAACAGTTTCACTTAGGCAGAGAATGGATTGAAGATGACCTTCGTCAAGGCAGACCAGCAGATGCACTCGATCCAGAAACAGTTGCATTAGAAGAGCAAGATCAAGTGTTGCAAGATAGACTAAAACCAAAAAAAATAGTAGCAAGGTCAGGACTTTCCAAAAATCACAGTGTTTCTAATTTTGCATGATCGTTTATTTATTTTCAAAATTGAAATCCAATTTGCGCGGAAATATAAACAAAATACGAAGAAGTGATCTCCGCAGTGTTATATCATAAGAAGTGATCTCCGCAATGTTATCATATATCATAAGAAGTGATCTCCGCAGTGTTATATCATAAGATGTGATCTCCACAGTGTTATATCATAAGATGTGATCTACGCAGTGTTATATCATAAGAAGTTATCTCCGCAGTGTTATATCATAAGCAGTGATATCCGCAGTGTTACATCATAAGAAGTGATCTACGCAGTGTTATATCATAAGAAGTGATCTCCGTAGTGTTATATCATAAGAAGTGATCTTCGCAGTGTTATATCATAAGATGTGATCTACGCAGTGTTATATCATAAGAAGTGATCTCCGCAGTGTTATATCATAAGAAGTGATCTCCGCAATGTTATCATATATCATAAGAAGTGATCTCCGCAGTGTTATATCATAAGATGTGATCTCCGCAGTGTTATATCATAAGATGTGATCTATTTTCAAAATTAAAATCCAATTTGCGCGGAAAAATAAACAAAATACGAAGAAGTGATCTCCGCAGTGTTATATCATAAGAAGTGATCTCCGCAATGTTATATCATAAGAAGTGATCTCCGCAGTGTTATATCATAAGAAGTGATCTCCGCAATGTTATCATATATCATAAGAAGTGATCTCCGCAGTGTTATATCATAAGATGTGATCTCCGCAGTGTTATATCATAAGAAGTAATCTCCGCAGTGTTATATCATAAGCAGTGATATCCGCAGTGTTACATCATAAGCAGTGATCTCCGCAGTGTTATATCATAAGAAGTTATCTCCGCAGTGTTATATCATAAGCAGTGATCTCCGCAGTGTTATATCATAAGAAGTGATCTACGCAGTGTTATATCATAAGAAGTGATCTCCGGAGTGTTATATCATAAGAACTGATATCCGCAGTATTACACCATAAGAGATTATCTCCGTAGTGTTGTATCAGAAGAAGTGATCTCCGCAGTGTTATATCATAAGAAGTGATTCCGCAGTGTTATATCATAAGAAGTGATCTCCGCAGTGTTATATCATAAGAAGTGATCTCCGCAGTGTTATATCATAAGAAGTGATATCCGCAGTGTTATATCATAAGAAGTGATCTCCGCAGTGTTATATCATAAGAAGTGATCTCCGCAGTGTTATATCATAAGAACTGATATCCGCAGTATTACACCATAAGAGATTATCTCCGTAGTGTTGTATCAGAAGAAGTGATCTCCGCAGTATTATCTCGTTTGAGAATATGTAATATTTTTTTAATTGTATTGTACAATTTATTCATTGTTATAAAAATGCAATGGACCACAGGATAACATTGAAAAAAAATTTCGTGTCATTTTATCGTTTTTTTTTTATATCCTTGGGTCTTTTGAATTTTACAAGGACACTTTTGTTTACTCCAAATGGTGCCCAAATAAACTAATAGCAAAAATTATCTTTTTTTTTCGTCGATTAGATTCGTCCGCTAAGCATTAAGCAACGTGTAACGATCACAAAAATTTTATCTTGATTATACCATTAAGAGTTAGCAAAAACCTTAAAAAAAACTCCCCAAACAGCCCGTCGACCCTGAAACTCGCTGGCCACAACCTCTTTCTCTATAATTACCCTCGCTTTCAGCCACCCGCACCCTGAAACGAAACTTTCAGTTTTCATAATGCACTGTCCAAAGGGGGTTTTAGAAATATAATGACTTTAGATCAGGCTATCCCAATTTTTTTTTTACCAATAAACCCTTCGAATATTTTAGGAGAAGTCAAAGCCCACCCTAGATAATTTATAGCTCTTGTAATTTTTTTTTAGCAATATGATTTTTCTTTATTTTTAATGTTATCACTTCTTGTATTTTTCAAAGTAATTGAGCTTACTAAGAGATGGCATAGTATGAGTTTTACAACATATCTATAGAACAGAAATAAGGAGAAAATGTAGTTCTCATAACTAAATTACAACAAATTAATGAAACACACGCGATGCCGTATCATAGTTATTACAAAAACCATAGATTTATTTTTTTATTTTTAAAATAAACTGATTTTTGTTCCATACATATACAGTGAAACCCTGTTTTTACGTTTTTGAAGGGACTGATAAAAAAACACAATTGGAGGGAAAACGTAAATTCGGGGCTAGAAAAAAAAATTGAAAATTATTTATTATTTAGATAATCACGCAAATCGAAATACTTTTTTCAATCGATTCGCGATTTTTTTATTATCGTAGCCAAAGTTGTAATGGGTATCCCCAAATCACGCGCGAGCGAAACACGTGAACAATAGTGTTTATTAACTTTTTTGAGAATTTCCCTTTTCTCTTGAATCGATAATGTCTTTCTTTGCTGAGACATTATTTGAAGGGATTCGACGAAAAATTAAAAGAAATGAAAAAAATGTAAATTGACACACGAAATACACGACAATTGACAATTGAAATTGTATGTACACGACCGACACGTTTAAAACACAAGCACAGACAGACCAAATATATCATACAGTCTGCCTGCCTCTGATTCGCTAAAGTTCCCACCAATTGCATCGTATTACACGATTCGTGTAACCTTGACCATGAGCGCTGCAGGTGCACACTCGTCTATAAATAGAAACAACATATTTCTGCTCTTAATATTTATTTCAAATATTTTAAATCGTCGAGCATTTAATTAAATATGTTTATAGTTTATAGATTGATTTGCATTTTAAATATTTCAAACGTAAATTGCGGGAAATAAAAACGTAAAAGCGGGTACTAAATGTGCTAAAATAAAACGGGATTGTAAAAATTGAACGCAAATAGCGGGAAAACGTGAATTCCGGGCACGTAAAAACGGGGGTTCACTGTACCAGTATATACAATTTCTTATACGAGTATGTAACTGAAAACCATAAATTCCATTATTTTAATTTTACATAAAGATTTTTACATAAAGTGAGACGCATGACTTTACAAATGAGCTATATACGGTTAAGCAAAAAAAAAAAAACAATACTGCAGAAAATTTATTAAATACCACATTTACCCCTTAATAATTGTGTACGCCTCATTACCACCTAAAAAAATAAAATCAACCCGCACAGGGGCGATATTGCCCCCGTTGGGAGCCGCTGTTTTAGACACAGTTTGCAAAATCAACTGTTATCGAAAATGTATTACCTTATATAACATCATTAAGGTTTACCAGTTTGCGAAATCAACTGTTATTGAAAATGTATTATCTTATATCATATCATTAAGGGTGGTTGTGTTGTATACCATTAAGGGTGGTTGTGTTTTATATTGCTAATATCTTATATAATATCATAAAGAGTGGTTGTGTGATACAACCTTCAGTTTTCTTCATAAAACATATTTTTTTAAGGTCTTATCAAATTTTATGATAATATATGAATCAACACACATACATACTCTTACACCACACTCTACCTTACGTTGAATTTGGAATTACGTTGAACGTTGAATCAGATATTGGAATTACGTTGAACGTTGAATCAGATATTACCTTACGTTGAACGTTGAATCAGATATTGGAAGATCAACAAAGATTTTTTCGTAGTTTTTTTTCCTTTAGTACATTTTCCGCGGCTTTCTTACCAAATATGTTTTTTCTAAATATATGTAAATGCGATGAAGTTACTAATATATTGACCGCATCTACTAGCGTTCTATCGTTACAC
Organism: Odontocerum albicorne; assembly: GCA_949825065.1. Taxonomy (NCBI): domain Eukaryota; kingdom Metazoa; phylum Arthropoda; class Insecta; order Trichoptera; family Odontoceridae; genus Odontocerum; species Odontocerum albicorne. Next base: position 1,746,430 of record OX463849.1, read on the forward strand.
TAAACTTATTATATACAATAATTATTTTTGTGATATTTTTCAATAATATTTTTTTAAAGAATATAAAGAGTCTTTCAAATTTAGCGTTTTTTTTAAATTCTTGGATAAAAAACAGATGGCGTCGCGAACTTACCTGGGTCTTGTGACATTTGAGAAGTGTAATGTATGACATTTATAAAAATGGAGTAGTATACAATACAACAACGCGTTCAAATTGTTGAATTGTTTTATGTATTGTAATCTCCGAAAACGGTGATGTTAACATAATTGGCCACCAAGATCATGTGATCTGACACCGTTGGACTATTTTCTCTGAGGTTACGTGAAAAGCCAGGTCTATAAGAATGACCCCCGATCAATTCCTGAGCTGAAGGACGAAATTATTCGGGTTATTGGTGAGTTAGAACCGCAATTATGCCAAAATGTAATCAAAAATTTTTGACAAAAGAGTGGGCATCTGTGGAGCTGCGAGAGGTGGACATTTGGCGGATATTGTTTTTTGTGTTTAAATGTCATACATTATACTCCAATGACCAATAAAAAGTTTTTTGAAATCGAAGCAAATTGTATGTTTTATTCAAGAATTAAAAAATATTAAATTAAAAAACCATTTATAAGTCATAGGTATCCTTATACACTCGAATACTAGACGTAAAAAAATGTCTGTGTCATTCGAGGGGAGTAGCATAGCGCGAGGTTTGAACTGACGACCTTCCGCACGGAAGTCCAGCGCGTTACCACGTGGCCATGCACCTCGAATGATGGGCTCGAATCTCGAAACCCCCTTGAAGAGATTCTGCTCTCTACGCCGCACCAAATAAATTGGTATTTTTTTATTATTATATCAGCCATGATAATACCTCGTATCTCACACAACTTTGTATTATTGGGCTGATGCAAAAGTAATGATCGTTTTTTATGATCCCAGGTAAAAAAAATCCCAGGTAAGAAATGATGAATAGTATCTTCTTTTAAATGATTCCATTGTATAAAGGATGCTTTCCCCCTATTTTCTATTTAGTTTTGGCCTGGCCAGAGTATAGTGAAAAGCCCTTGTATTTTTTCAAAATGTCGGTCGATAAAGTGCATTTACGTCATTGTTTACTTTATGAATTCCGTAAAGACAATACCGCGAGTGTGGCAACCAAAAACATTTGCGACGTGTATGGAGCAGATGTCATCAAAGTTCGACAGGTACGAAGATGGTTTACAAAATTCCGATCTGAGGATTTTTCACTATTTGATAAACCACGTACCGGGCGGCCATTGAAGTCTGATGACGACAAGTTAAAAGTCATAATTGACACAAATCCATGTCTAACCACCAGGGAGATGGCGTCGATGATGGGAGTCAACCAAACAACCGTATTAAAACATTTGAAGCGTATGGGGATGGTTTCGCGGTACAACGTTTGGATACCTCATCAATTGTCGGCTGCCAATTTATCATGTTTCAACGTGCTTTGCTTTGAGTGCGAGACAAAAACATGAACCTTTTTTGCATCGTTTGGTAACAGGAGATGAGAAATGGGTCGTGTACAACAACGTGACAAGAAAAAACATTGGGCTATACCTGGACAAGCCCCATTAACAACTTCGAAGGCCGAAATCCATCAAAAAAAGTAATGCTTTGTGTTTGGTGGAATTGTAAGGGTATTGTGTATTTTGAACTCTTGGAACGCAATCAGACAATTACAACAGAACGATATTGTCAGCAATTATCCAAATTGAACATCGCCCTTCAAAAGGATAGACCAGAATTGGTAAACAGAAAAGGGGTAGTGTTTCATCCCGACAACGCGCGACCACATGTGGCTTTGATGACCCAATACAAGCTAAATGAGTTGAATTGGGATGTTATCAAGCATCCACCGTATTTTCCAGATCTTGCTCCTTCCGATTTTCATTTATTACGATCGCTGCAAAAAATTTTAAATGATAAAAAATTTGATACAATAGAGCAGGTAAAAACATCCCTTACTACATTTTTCGCATCAAAATCCACGAAATTTTACACTCATGGTATTAATAAGTTGATAGAAAGATGGGAGAAGGTTATAAGAACTGATGGAAATTATAAAATTGATTGAATAAATATTACAAATCTAAAAAAAAAATGTTTAATTGTATATGTAAAAAACGATCATTACTTTTGCATCAACCCAATATATCACCCATGATAATACCTCATATCTCACACAATTTGGTATTATATCACCCATGATAATACCTCGTATCTCACACAACTTTGATTTTTACAAGATACGAAAAAATCTCGTATAACGACGGGTACAAATACAATATAGGATATTATTATAAGCAGAAAAATAGCAAAATTATAGAAGAAGTTGCCGACCTTAACCTGGGATACAAGATAGGTGACAATATGCTAAACATCATATGGTATGCTGACGATGCCACCATCATAGCCGAATCAGAGGAAGACCTGCAACAAATGCTATATCGATTCCACACTGCTTCCAAAAAATACATGTATATCTCCATCAGCAAGACTAAATGCATGACTCTAGCCAGATAGCAAGTTGGATGCAGTGTGGCGATCAACGACACACCAATTGAACAAGTAACAAAATTTAAATACTTGGGTGCTAGCATAATGTGCAATAATGACCTCTATGGCGAAGTGCTTGAACAATCACAAAAGGCCGCAGCTATTTCCGGATGTTTAAAGAACACTATCTGGAAAAAACAAGCATATGAACATCCAAAGCAAGGTGAGGATATACAAGACCTGTGTCCGCCCCATAATGACATACAGCATAGAGTCCAGAGTCGACACTGCCAGAACCAAAAATCTACTTCGAACCAGCGAAATGAAAGTACTCAGGAGTATCGCTGGCAAAACCCTTCGTGATAGAGTATGAAACACAGAAATCCGAATGATGTGCGAAGTTGAATATAGTGTCAGATGGGGACGATAGAGAAGAAGGTCCCGGAACGAACACGTATCCAGAATGGCGGAACCCAGAGCCGTAATGTCCAGGGACAGTATCCCCCAAGCAAGCAGACCTCCAGGACGACCTCCCAAAAGATGGAGAGACAGCTGGCAGTTGACGTCACAAGAGGGAAATGATGCGGGACCATAACAGGCCAACAGGCCTAAAATGATGCGGGACCATAACAGGCCAACAGGCCTTAAATGATGCGGGACCATAACAGGCCAACATGCCTAAAATAAGTCGATGAATAAGAAGAAAAATAGCAATTCATTATAATTTTTTGAGTTTTGATATGTTATTGAGCTACGTATTTTGTCGATATGAAACTGAAAACTCAATCGATTTTTTTAAAATCTTAGTTGTAAGATACGAGGTATTGTTTTGTCATAAGCGTTATAACATCCTTTGTAATCCAGTTAGTAAAACGTCACATGAAAATCTATACTAATCATAAGAATGTCATAGCAAGTCCACCAGAACTCTTCAAGTTAGAAGTTATAAAAGACTTATTTATACATAAAAAAAAAAGAAAAACGTTAAATGACATCAAAGGCTCTTTGAGATTTATTCTGCTTGTTTAAAGTAACTCTCATCTTCGGAGGTTAGTGATCATCATGGCTATCTTGACCCTCGAGGCAGCAGCTCGGAACAAATGTTATATATGATACCACAATCAAACAATTTTAATAAGTTTTTCAACCCGCTCCTCTGGGTCTTTTTCAACACTTCTTCTGTCCTTTTCCACATTTCCCCATTGTGATTTAATTGTATAAATTATAAAACCTTTGTTACCTGGAGTTACAAATAAAAACAACATAAAAACTTAAAAATAACCACGTATAAAAATTAATCATATCCAAAAAAAAAAAAAAGCTTTGAATAGCTGTCATTTCAAATTAATTATTTTCACGATTTGACAGTAATACGCACAGTCATAAAAGAAAAAAAAAACGAAAAGTACAAATCCCTTTCTTCATTCTGACGTTATAATAGAAGCACATTAAATTTATCCCTTCATTTATGCGAATTCACTTTACCGCGGTTTATTCTAGATAGATTATGGACTCCGTCCTTGACCCCTCCACGGTCCAATCCCGTATTGACGTACGCGCCCCTACGCAAAAACGCCAAACAAGGGCGCCTTCACGCTAAAAACAAACAAATTATGCTGAGTAGTTACAAAAAAAGATAACAATATGTATTATACAATAATATTTAGCAATACATCTCAAGTTATGTTATTAACAATATATAACATTTCGAGACACATTTGTACTATATAACAAAATAAAACAATCTCAACCTTTCCCTTCCTGTGCTAAAAAAATCCGCCCGTTCCGGAGATGTGTATTCAATACACATCAATACATATGTAAATATGAGCGATTTAAAATCGGAAAAATAAGAGTATTCGTAGCCAATCGCTTAAATTGATTAAATTTGAAGTCAAAAGTGATAATAACTGAAATTTAATTGCTGAAAACATGAAGAAAACATCGGCCGACGTTCACAAAACAGGCGAAGCGACCACCTCAAATGGATGCCCGAGAGCTACTGAAGCGAGAGCAGCGAGCGAACTATGATTTTATTTCTTGCGTTCCCATATACCGAAATAGAGTGAGAGTGAGACGTGAAAAGCGTCGCTTCCTCACCCATAGCGGTTTTTTAAAATGAATATACCAATGTCACACACTAGTACACGTTTGATTGTATTGGTGAATTTATTCCCGATTTTCACAAAATATTTCTTGACGTGGCCGATAAGTGCTAATTATTATTAATATTATTTTTTCATTCAATGCGTAAATGCATTACGGAGGAATACCTAAAATCTGAACCCAGTATTTATTATATTTATAGAGATATTACAGTTTTTAGAAGCGATGCGTATTAGTTACACATCACAGGACAGGAAGGGTTAACTAAGTGTTTATTTGACAGATGTTACATGGCTAAATAAGCAGGTTTAGTATTTCAAGTTGAATATATATTTGAGTAATGGAAATGCATAAATGTTATTAAAATGTTTAATATAATATAAATGCAAGTTTAAAATACTTCCATATACCAAGGATTGTCAATGGCAGATTGTTGCCAGTGTTAAAATTTAAATTGCAGATTGTTGCCAGCATTAACATTTTAAAGTTGTTGTCTCCATTGTTTATCAGTAATAACTTATATAGACTTATTGAAAAATACAACTAAAGCTTATTTAACAAAGGGAAAATAAAATTAGCTCAGGGTTGAGATGTGTTGCTATGTGGTCTGTGCAAGAAGAATCTTAGGATAGTTCAGATATACAGCTCAGGGGGATGATGATAACTTCTTCCAGTCGGTTTTGGAGGGTAAATGAATTGAGAAGAAGCAAAGGACAATCACCATATGATAAAGTTGACAGATGAAAAAAGCAGCGGGGGGCTTTTTTAGAAGCTGTTGTTTCAGAAGACGCTGTATCAGACAAGAGATCGCTTATGCTGAAGAAGGATGGTTGACGACCACGGTTATCATGATCCTAAGAATCGAGCGAACGACCAAGGAAAAATTATAAAATATCTGGATCGACCAAGAAAAAATAATAAAAGATCATAGCACTCACCTAGTCTTACATTGAACGGTGCTGATATAGAGAGAGTGAAAAAAATTAAATACCTCGGAAGTATCCTAGTGGAAGACCTCGACCCAGAAACCTAAGTCAAGTGCAGAATTGAATCATCTCATGCGGTTTTTAATAAAATGAGAAGCGTATTCTGCGATGATAATCTAAACTTGAAACTTCGACAACGGTTAGTCAAATGCTACGTTTGGTCAGTGTTATTGCATGGATTGGAATCATGGACCCTTAAAGTTGGTAGTATGAACCGACTGGAAGCATTCGAAATGTGGATACACCGGAGAATGCAACGGATACCCTGGACGGATATGGTCAGCAACACAAGGGTTATTCAAAGAGCCAAAGTTGATGGAGAGTTGCTGACTACTATTAAAATCCGAAATGTGTCCTATTTGGGTCATGTACTTAGAGGAGCAAAGTACAAATTACTGCACCTGATCTTCCAGGGCAAAATAGAGTGTCGAAGAGGTGTTCACATTAGGCAAATCTCCTGGCTCCGCAATACACGTGATTGGACTGGTATAAGGACTGCCGGGGACAAAGATGCCTAATCTCAGGTGATAGTCAACGTTGGGTGGACCTGACATGACACTAGGAAAAAGAAGAAGTATTTCAGTGAGCTAGACACGTGGAACGAATGAATTAAGAAAGACTAACAAAACAAATATACAATGCAAATGTGAGTGGAAGGTGTGGTAGAGGAAAATCAAAGAAAGTATGATTGGATCAATTAAATTATTATTATTTTGTTTATCATTTATCTTTATCCATTTAGAAAGAAAGAAATGTAAATATTCATAGAAATTGTAGGAGTTTGTATGAGAGAGTGTATGCATGTAGAAGAGGCAAAATATGTGTTTCGAGATAGGAGAATATATTATCTCTGCCCACCCCAACAGAGAAACGGTATAATGGTATATACCAGGGGTGGGCATACATGAGGTCAACGAGAGCCACATTCTGGATTTCTATATACATAAATAGGCACACCATAGTCACGTTCTCACGTAGTATTAAACACACAAATTCTAATTTATTACATATTCTATACAAATCTTAATTGCTATATAAAGTATAAAAAATACACATATAAGAAAATATTAAAATAACGCAGAATACGGTTTGTATGATTTGCGCACATAAATAGGCAGGAGATCCGCGCGCACCCTACACATTGAAATCACAGCACGCACGTATACACCAATATTTGCGTTTTTGACTATTGTATTCATACATTTTGCCACTTACAACATTTAGAAAGGAAAATCGCGAAAATGCAAGTGTTATAGGGAAAAAAAATATCTATATTTTTATAAGAGACATTGGGAGCCGCACTTAACCCAACGAAGAGCCGCATTTGCCTACGTCTGGCATATATGTACGAGTATGTAAATGATTATATATTTTACCATATATAGCATTATGCGGTTTTTATTCACGCGCTGTTTTCCTGAAACCAATGATTACCCGCGTAAATCGAGGGATCATTATTATACAAATTGAATCTTTTCAAGGTAGACAAGTGAATTTAATAAAAAAGAAATTCGCCATTGTGTATATGTTAATGACTGATAAGACATTCCTTATCTCGAAGTTGGAAATCTCCTGCAAAGAACATTCACCTATTTAATACCCTTTTTATTTCGGAGTAAGGGGGCATATCGCCTGAAACATCTAATGTGACAAATGACTTTCTGGAGTTCAAGGTACGCGGTTATAGTCTTACCAAAAGTCACGGTCAGTTAAGGTCAATTTACTGTAAATGTCAAACTTGTATATTTAAATAAAAAATAATTCAACAATAAATTACTTGTAATTTGTTTGGTCCAACACTGTTTATTCCACTTTATATAATGGTATAACCCTACCGGTTTCAAGGTGTTCATCTCATCATCAGGAAAACATAAACAAGATTGTATTTTGTTCGAACCGGTAATCGACATACACGCTTCTAATGGTAAAAATTCGGGTTGAGGATTGTGGGTGGAAGGAGAAAGTAGACAACTTCAACGAGCAGCGGTGAGATCTTGGGAATATATGTGTTTGCCAGATGTTCACCTCGATACACTGTTTGAACTGGTACCAATATACACGCTTCTAACGGTTGGGGACATTCGGGTTGGGGACTGAGAGCTGAGGGAAGCAAGGGACGACCTCGGCAAGCAGCGGAGAGATCCTTGGTGTATATGTGTTGATGTCACCTCGATGCACTGATTTATAAATTTCTAGGGCCTCAAATCTGCCCAATTTATTTCCATTGCTATTGATATGCAAGAATTTGGCATCATCGATAGAAAATATGTGATTTTAACTGTGAAAATGATTAGCCATTTCAGAATAAATTAGAGGATTACGATGGCAAGTAGATTAAACTTACATGACGATTAGCAGATTTAATCAGCTACTAGCCTTTCGTTTTATACAGCGCTATTTGTGTGTTGTTTAAAAGTACTATAGGAGTCTCTGTGTATGTATTCAATATACTACGTACACTTTTCAAAAGATCTTGCTGTCTTTCCTATATAGAAATTATCGCAGTCACCACATAAAAGATCTTCCTGTCTTTCCTATACAGAAATTATCGCAGTTATCACATAAAAGATCTTCCTGTCTTTCCTATATAGAAATTATCGCAGTCATCACATAAAAGTTTATACACACCACTGTTGCTCCATTATTGCCTTTTCCCTGAAATAGGAGTTACCGGGGTTTAAAATTAGTGTAAAAGCTGGCTCTATGTGACTTTTTTTGTTACTGTCATGCCTTAAACCTCCACAATGTTAATGCCTTAACTATAAATAATACATAATATAATAAATTACTTTATTGTTCCACTAATTAAATAAATCCTCGATGCATGTGTTTCTACCTCATATCCCGAGACTTTCATCAGACGGAGTGATTCTATAGTGTCATGTTACTATGGACCGCCCACATTGAAAGTGTGCGTGGTATATTGAAGCAAAGATTTCAATTTTAACAAATTAATATAGACAACCCTCCAAATGCCTTGAAACTTTGATATCCTTGCCATTCGAACATTGGTTCGATATATTAAGACTATATTCTTGCTGAAGTGCTAAAGCTTTCACATAATAAACCAATACACGCACAGACACTTCATATAGTGTTTTTAAGCAAAACACAAATAGCGCATTATAAAACGAAAGGCTTTAGCTGATTATATCTGTTAATCGTATGGAAGCTTAATCTACTGGAACGTAATTTAAGGTTTGGTCTGTCAGGACTGTGTATGTATGCTTAAGCGCAACAGCTTACACACAATAAACCAATACGCACCCACCCGCAAGATGGATGATAATGATCCTCGATCACAAAGAATAGTTTGACACTCGTATGATTCTGAGCCTGAAGACTGGTTTAATAGACCGAATACATTTTTATCTCTCAGGCACGCTCCTAAACTAGTCAACGTTGCTGAGAAATGGTGAGAAGTATTAATATTGAAGAATCGACGATATAATTAAAATTTCCTTCCATATAGTCTTAAGTTTGATAATCACCAGCAGATTTCCTACACACGCAATCAGCTCCCAATTCTAAGTCCCAAACCATGGATCTGATGGGATGGCACCACCGAGGCATATGACTCCACGACTCCACTTGGCAACGGATTGTTGTGGTCTCGACCTTATGGTTGTTAGCCATGTCCCCTCAGCTCGCCATTTCCCTCGCTGCCAGGTGGGGAAATTAAATAATTTTGTCAATGTCTACTTGAGTAATGGCCTCGCTTTTGAAGTTTCGCCGGAATCCGTGTTGCTATTCTAATAATTACTCGACACGTTCTTGGAAATAGTTCAAAAGTCAGAAATCATCAGCGTGTTGTTTGTGACAAAATTAATTTGCGTGAATCAAAGTCTTTAGAGGAACATGTGTTTTTTGTTCATTTTTTTTTGTTTTTGTATAACTTCCGATGAGCGTCATGATCGTCCTCTTTGTCTGGAACTTGGTTCACAATATTTCTTCAGCGTTTGCTATCTTGGACATAGTGAATGCAGAGTTTAAAGACCATTCTGTACACTCATTTATCTTTATCTTTACTGGGCCACTCCGTTCTAGTGGTGTTAACTCTTCCTTCCCTGTAATGTGTAACTAGTGCACATTGCTTCTAAAAACTTTAATATCTCTTTAAATATAATAAATACTTGGTTCAGACTTTAGGCATTCCTCCGTAATACATTTACGCATTGAATTAAAAAATAATATTAATAATAATTAGCACTTATCGGCCACATCAGAGATATTTTGTGAAAATCGGGAATAAATCACCAATACAATCAAACGTGTACCAGTGTGTGACGTAGGTATATTCATTCTAAAAAACCGCTATGGGTGAGGAAGCGATGCTATTCACGTCTCACTCTACTTCGGTATATGGGAACGCAAGAAATAAAATCACAGTTCGCTCGCTGCTCTCGTTTCAGTAGCTCTCGGGCATCCATTTGAAGTGGTCGCTTCGCCCATTTTGTGAACGTCGGCCGATGTTTTTTTCATGTTTTTAGCAATTAAATTTTAATTATTATCACTTTTGACTTTAAATTTAATTAATTCAAGCGATTGGCTATGAATATTATATATATATAACGATTTTAAATCGCTTATTTTTACATGTGTATGGAATACACAGCACCGGAACTTAGCAACAAAATCCCACACCTATTCTATGGTCTTTCTCATGAGGCACTTTGCATCTTCTACAAAATAGATCTATGAAATGCGATATTGTTTTATCATAAGTAATATATATTTATAAGAATTTTCATTCCAGTGATTGCATTTTATAACCGTGATACATGTTTTTACCTCCTATTCCGAGGTATTCTTCAGACGTACTGATATTGGCTTGTGCTATTAGTGGAATAACAAAGAAATAAAAACCCTACCTTATTTAATTAGACAGTAAGAGGTGTCAAATGTCACAAAGTGCGATTGATTTAGTATTCTTTAAGGGTTATAAAGTATTATCAATTGTGATACAAACGTATCCCTCCCGTATTATGTGAAAAAACGAATAGAGTAATGAATATTTAGTTTAGTTTTTAATCTAAATAGAGTACCTCAAGGTTAACGCATGACATAAGTTTATTTTTCAAGTACGAAAAAAAACAAGCTTTTCGAACTACAGAAGTTCTTCCTTATTCGCGGAGGATACGTTCCATAACTCCTAGCGAATGTCCGAAACCGCGGATAGTGCCTTATATGATACTTATATTATAGTTTTCCCTACGACTTCCGTATTTTTTGGACCATTCTTACTTAGATTTTTATTTTTTAATTGGGGTACGTCCTATGATTTGAAGGTAGGTGATACGTGATTATTTATTTAACACATTTATTGCAAATACAATCTGGCGGACTTATTGCCAGGTGGCAATCTCTTCCAACCAACCAGACAAAAGTAAATGAAACAAGTTACGTGGTTGCACAAATCATTCAAATGACTATCCATCCCCGCGAAATCCATAAACACATACGTGAGAGCATATGCCCACGAACCCCACAAAGTCGGATAATCACCCGAACATTCTTTTTCATATAAAGTGAGATATCATCAATCAAAAGAAAAGGAAGGGATGGTGGAGAGGAAAAGAAAAGAAAAATCAGGAATGAAACACGTTATTTTACTGCCTAGAAATTAAGATTTTTTCAGTCGCTTCTTAAAGCGTGCCAAGGACGGAGCGAGTCTTACATTGGTTTGTAACTTAATTAATAGGGCTTAGAAAAATATTGTCTCCCAGCTACGCTATTCAATATCGAGTCTGACTGCATGGACAGTAAAGGACGACGTAAAAAAGAGGAGCGATGAACTGGAAAGGCCAATAGACAATCTTTGTTTGAGCATAACGCTAATACATGATTGAAAAGACGCTGAAAATTTTCGGCGAGATAAGTAATATACAATATAAGGGATAAGGCGTATTATACAATAATGCAGTATGTGAATTTGTCTCTATTGTATAATATAAATATTTAGCTCATTTGATAAAGCTCCCTGCAGAAAATAATTTAATATACCGAATGAAATGACATACAAGCATTTTTTATATCTATTTTACGAGTATCTATAAATTTAACTTTAATATCTAGAGTGGGTTTCATGAGAGTTTGCACTTTGTAATACATTGATAAGCTTAGTGCGTAATATACAAAATGTATCAATGTATTAGTAAGTATTTTTGCCGTGATTGGTTGATGTGATCCGTTAGTATTCAACTGACATTCGACTTTGCCGTGATTGGTTGATGTGATCCGTTTATTTGACGAAAAATATGTTGCATTGCATACCCCATGTAAACACTTAGTGAGGAAGAATATAATAATTATTATTTTTTGAATCAGTTTTAGGGTCATTTATTTATTTTTACAATACATACATACCTAGTTATAAGTTATTTTTAATTGGTCTTAGAATTTATTAGTGTTAATTGTGTTTTCTTTGCCTATTGAATAAATAATTAGATTTTATATTGACCATTGATTTCATAATTTTCTTTAGGTACATACCATAATCTGATATTATATTATTATTGTGGTAAGTATTTTATTGGAATATAAAGTATTAGATAGACAATATTTAAAAATATATAATAACATATTACAAAATAAATCAAAATATGGTCACCCTAGACCAGCAGTGCAAACTCTCGTGAAACCCACTCTACCTCCTTTTGCTTTATTTTAGTTACCTATTTTATATTTTCAAAAATTATTTACTTGTTGAATCTCTCTCCACATTAATTTGACAGTTCATTTAGCACGCAAAAAAATTCAGACGGGTGAAAAATTTATGGAAAGCTGTAAAAGAAGAGACAATCGTAAAGTATTTTAAGAAATATGGTATGAATAGCGCGTTGAATAGTATCGAAGATGGTCTTTGAAGACAGTGACAATAGTTCAGAGAGTGACATTATACGAAAAGTGACAGTAACGAGACGAGTGACAGTGCCGAGATGACGATGAACTAAATGCTGCTGCTTCAAATTAAGGTAATAATAATTAAAAATTAAGAGTTTTTAAATATTTTTGTATAATAAAATAATCTTTCCTAAAAATTGTCTCTAAAATTAGGGAACGTTTTTTTTGTTTTTATCCACTTTGCACGGATTTCTCCTGTTACACAAAGAGGGTCTGCTTCTAGCGTTAGCTTATTCGTTAGGAAGAATATCAGCCAGGATTCTTCTCATACTGCTAGACGGTACCGAGAATATATCAACAGTGTCATTCAGTTGGTTTAATATCTCTATACCACGCGTGACTGAGTGTTTAGCCATGATATTCGTCCTGTAAAGTTGGTATGTAGAACAGAGGGTGATTACTTGCACGGCTATATTTATTTATTTAACCCTTTTATTGCAAATACAATCTCACGAGATTATTGCCAGGCGGCAATCTCTTCCAACCAACCAGACAAAAGTAAATGAAGCAAGTTACGTGGTCGCATAAATCATTCAAATGCCTATCCATCCCCACGAAATCCATAAACATATATGTGAGCACATGCCCTCGAACCCCACAAAGACGGACAGTCACCCGAACATTATTTTTCATATAAAGTGAGATATCATCAATCAAAAGGAAAGGAAGGGATGGTGGAGAGGAAAGGAAAAGAAAAATCAGGAATGAAACACGTTATTTTACTGACTAGAAATTAAGAGGTTTATCATTCGCTTCTTATATCATGCCAAAGACGGAGCGAGTCTTATATTGGTTTGTTACTGATTCCAGAGTCTCACTGCATGGACATATTTATTAGGTACATATAAACTTATTGCTTCTAGAATCGCGGGACAGTTAAAGCAACCTTGAAAACCCTTAAGTAGGAATATCGCAATGGATTCTTGCCTTCTTGTTTCGAGGCTTCTATAGTTATACATCGTGAGAAGTTCGACATGGTGAGCATATTTTGGGTAATCGCCATTTGTTCTGTATCTTTAGAGATTTGAGGATTTTTTTTTTGCATTTGTTCCATATTGTTTTTATATTTGAGCTGATGTGGAACCCAAACCGTATATGCATATTCTAATTTTGCTCTAATTAGATAATTATATAAGTTTCGGAGGATATCGGTGCTGTTAAATTCTCTTGATATTCTCATTTTAAAACCGAGTAGTTTTTAACAGTCCGATATCAAACGTGAGACATGGTTAACGAACGTGAGTCCGACATCGAAGGTTACGCCCAAATCCTTGAATTCAGAAACTCTGTTTAGTGCCACTCCCTGTATAGTATACTGATGGTGGGTTGGTGAAAACGACGGACTATAAGATACACAGACACATTTATTAATGTTGAACAGAAGATGATTTTGCTCACTCCAGGAGACTAGGGAGTCTAGGTCCTGTTGTAACTGTGCACAGTCGTGAGGTGAATTGATCTTTTTGAAAATTTTCAAGTGGTCAGCGAACAATAAACATGTCGAGTGACTTATGGAATTTTGAATGTCGTCTATTAAAATGAGGAATAGTAAGGGACCTAAATTGGACTCTTCGTTCTGTATCCATAGATATCTGAGGATTTTATTTTGCATTTGTTCTATATTGTTTTTATATTTGAGCTGATGAGGAGCCCAAACTTTAGATGCATATCCGATACGTCTTAACATATTGTCCGAAAAATACGGGACATATTATGTACATACTCGTATAAAATACGGGACATATTATGTACATACTCGTATAAAATACGGGACATATTATGTACATACTCGTATAAAATACGGGACATATTATGTACATACTCGTATAAAATACGGGACATATTATGTACATACTCGTATAAAATACGGGACATATTATGTACATACTCGTATAAAATACGGGACATATTATGTACATACTCGTATAAAATACGGGACATATTATGTACATACTCGTATAAAATACGGGACATATTATGTACATACTCGTATAAAATACGGGACATATTATGTACATACTCGTATAAAGTTTTATTTATAATTTGGAAACAGGGAGAGGTTAACAACAATAAATACTAATAAAAAATATGTGAATTTGGTCGATCTCTCTCTCTCTCTCTCCGCTCTCTTTCAAACCATCTTATTTTCTTCTTGTGATGATAACAGTGACAGAACTACGTTCTGTCGTCGTCATTGCTAGGCCTCGTAGTCAAGGATCCCTTCGCTATTCCAACGTCAATTCATTTGAAAAGCGAAGCTATGCCGTGAAGGGCTTTTTTTTTAAATGTGTGAGCCGTTGCACACCAGCAAATTCATCGACCACAACGCGATACTGTATCCGATGGCACAACGAAGTGAGACGATCGGAGCACACCGGCCTGTTTTTTCCTTTTCTTTTTTGAATGAATATATATGACCGAATTCATAGGTATTCTTATACCCTCGAATACTATGCGGAAAAATGTCTGTGTCATTGGAGGGGAGAAGTACAGCGCGGGGTTCGAACTGACGACCCTCCGCATGAAAGTCTAAGGCGTTACCGGCGACCATGCACCTTATGCTACCGTATGTACTCTAGGTTGCGCTGATAGTGATGGTGTCATAAATGAAGTAAGGTGAATGACATATGCAATGTTTACATGAGCTTGGTACTTGTCACTAGTACTTATCGTTTGTAACTAAGCTGTTTAGTGACAACAAGCATATTAGTACATAGATTTATTGTAATTTGTTTTATCAAACACTGTTTATTCCACTCTTTGTAACGGTATAACCCTACCGGTTTCAAGGTGCACACCTGATCTTCAGGGGAGCACAAACAAGACTGAATTATGTTCGAACTGGTACCGATATACACGCTTCTAACAGTTGGAGGTTGAAAGCTGAGGGAGGCATGGGACGACCTCGGCGAGCAGCGGAGATATTCTTGGTATACATGTGTTTTCCAGATGTTCGCCTCGATGTACTGACTTAGAAATTTCTAGGACCTCTAATATGTCCAACCATCCTAATAACTTGAAATTACAATGTCCTTTAACCTCCACAACGTTAATGCCTTAACTATAAACAATATACTAAGATTTACTAATGCTTAGTTCTATACTTCAGAAAGTCTAGGATGAACCGTGCGACGTTTAAAAAGTCATGTCACAAAGGGATGGGGTAAAATCGTTTTTTTTTTTACAAATCGAATAGTTTATAAATCGAACAATTGTTTTTCTCTAAACTGACGTTTTAATTCCTAATTTTCATTATACTGACTTTCTAATGTATTGTATGATTTCTATGTATTTTTAAATAAGCCAAGATCCACTATGAATTAATACTAATTACGAACATTTAATTTAAATCGATTTTCGAAATCAATTTTTGAAAATCCAATTATCGAATCCCTAGCCAATGCAGACTAACGTAGTGACTTTTGACAAACGTCACCAAATATTATTTGATTTTAACAAACTGTCACATTTTTTGCTAAGTTGTGACAAGATGTATTAATTTGTCATTATTGTTAGTTTTATGTAATGTATTTATCTAAATAACTTGCTATTTATTAGAATCGAGGCTTATATAACATCGTTACAAGGTTGTTTTGGGGCAAATTTGTGAGCAAATTTACGACTCATCCTAGATTTTCCGAAATATAATATGCTTGTATACACGTGGATACAAGTGCGAGTGAGAAGTACAAATGACAAGTACTAAGCTCGTGTAAACATGGCATAAGTCGACCTCCTATTCACTTGCACTTGCCAGATTTACTAATGCTTAGTACTAATATGCTTGTTTACACGTGGATACAAGTGCGAGTGAGAAGTGCTAATGACAAGTACTAAGCTCGTGTAAACATGGCATAAGTCGACCTCCTATTCACTTGCACTTGCCAGATTTACTAATGCTCAGTACTAATATGCTTGTTTACACGTGGATACAAGTGCGAGTGAAAAGTACAAATGACAAGTACTAAGCTCGTGTAAACATGGCATAAGTCGGCCTCCTATTCACTTGCACTTGCCAGATTTACTAATGCTTAGTATGATACTAATATGCTTGTTTACACGTGGATACAAGTGCGAGTGAAAAGTACTAATGACAAGTACTAAGCTCGTGTCAATATGGCAATAATAGGCATTCTGACGTTGTGTTCAGTAACTATTGAACTTCAGACTTTGCGTTGGAATTGTCCATTTGGTATTTTTTAACCGTGTTTGACCGCAGATAACTGAAACCGTGGATAAGGGAGGGACTAAAGTACTATAAAGCTGAACCAGAAACTATAGAACTAACAATTATATTACCCGCATTTCAGTATTTCAGCTAAATATATTTTTTTATGAAAAACACCATTTCAGAACAATCAGAATAAATGATAATTATATTTCAATTACAAAAATATACTCCGTGCTTCGTGCTGAAACACATGAAAATAAATCTTTTCAAATTATTATTACAAACGATACATTCGGTCCATGTTTTCCGTTGTTTAAGAAACTATTTTTGGATACCACGTTATTGAATACTACTAGTTACAGTACCCGGCGGTAAGTAAAACACATCGGGCTTAAGAAAGAGACTGTCGCTTTGTAGAGCATCGTCTCTGTCACACGGACAGTTCGCGCATCGTGCGACAGAGACGACGTTCTACAAAGCGACAGTCTCTCTCTTAAGCCCGATGTGTTTTACTTACCGCCGGGTACTATAATTTAATATATCTACAGCATGCAATGAAAATGTTCCATTCATTTTTTAAAGGATTCTTTCCACTTATAAAAGCATATTCACAAACAAGACGCAATACATAAGAATTATAAAAGGACCGTAAATTCTCCTCAAGGGCGCTCTAATTCGGGACTCGATCCCGTTATTATTGACAGATTAAAAAATATTACAAAATAAATATACATTGGTTAAGTGTAAGGATAGGAAGGTAAAGGATGCGGCCGTTAGATGAGTTACTTCCCCGCATCTGAATATGTTTAGAAAAACATATTTGGTTAGAAAAGAGCAGAAAAACTTACCGAGGGAAAACGAACTACAAAGAAACCTTCGTAGATCTTCTGACATGTGATAGTACTTTAAGAAGCACCTGAAAAAAACTCTTAATTTCTAGTCAGTAAAATAATGTGTTTTTTATTCCTGTTGTTTCTTTTCCTTTCCTCTCCACCATCCCTTCCTTTCCTTTTGATTGATGATATCTCACTTTATATGAAAAATAATGTTCGAGTGATTGTCCGTCTTTGTGGGGTTTGTGAGCATATGCTAACGTATTTGTTTATGGATTTCGTGGGGATGGATAGTCATTTGAATGATTTATGCGACCACGTAACTTGCTTCATTTACTTTAGTATGGTTGGTTGGAAGATATTGCCTACTGGCAATAAGCCCGTCAGATTGTATTTGCAATAAAAGTGTTAAATAAATAAATAAATAGTAACACATTTGGCTTTGTGTTTATTTGGTGATAAACCATATTGTTGCTATATTTGAATATTTAGTAACAAATTAATTTGTTCATTCACTAATTACAATACTCCCCGCTACACGTGTTTCCGCCCCCTATTCCGAGAGTCTCTTCAGATGAAATATTTTTGATAGGAGTCAGAAACACGTATGGGGGGGAGGAATGTAATTAGTAATTTGATATGGTGGTGAACAGGGGACACTTACTCAGGCCACAACTAAAAGTGTCCGGAAGTGAATCCGCCAGAATTCGAACCTGGGGCGCCCGCTTGCTTAGTGTGAATGCTAACCGTAAAACTACGGCCCCGATAGAAATAATCAAACTTGCCTTACAGAAAAAATCAAAAACTTACATTTTAAGTGTTTGAACTGAAACTTCTATAGGTGCGGTAGGGCAAATTGGCCTGAACGTCACGAAAAGTGAAACGGTGTATTATATTAGGTGTACAAATAAGCCGCCGCCGTTTGACAAAAGTTGGCGCCACCAGTAAGTTATCAAAATCAAAAAGGAAGAAATCATGGGGACCCCTTGGACATGCTTCAACATCTACGGCTAAGCCAAATATTTATGGAAAAATTCTTGTTGTGTATTTGGTGGGATCAGCTTGGTGTCGTGTATTATGAGTTGGTCAAACCGAACGAAACCATTGCTGGGGCTGTCTACCGAACACAATTGATGAGATTGAGTCGATCACTCAAGGAAAAGTGCGCCCACTACTAACTCCAAACACGACAAAATTATTCTCCTGCATGATAATACTCGTCCACATGTTGCGGCGCCGGTCAAAACCTATTTGGAAACACTCAATTGGGAAGTTTTACCCCACCCGCCGTATTCACCTTTGATATTGACATTGCTCCTTTTGATTTCCACTTGTTTCGTTCGATGACGCATGGCCTGTCTGAGCAGCACTTCACATCATATGAAGATACCAAAAATTGGGTTGATTCGTGGATAGCCTCAAAATATGAAGCATTCTTCCGACGCGGTATCCGTATGCTGCCAGAAAGATGGGAAAAAGTAGTGGCAAGCGATGGGCAATACTTCGAATAAAACATGAGGTCCGTTCTTTCACAATAAATGCCCAATTTTTGATTATTTAATATTAATAATAATTAATATTGTTTTAATATTATTAAGAGTATTATATTATTGTTAAAATTATTCTTTATTATTATTAAAAAAAAGTAATATTTTTTGTTATATATTATATAATTTTTATATTAATATATTTAACAATTATTAATTTTATATTAAATTATTTTATTTTATTTGAATAATAATAGGGAATATTTATAAATAATGCACAATTAATTAATGAGAGATTTACATGCGAATCTTATAACTCAGTGTTAACATTATAAATGTAAAATGAATGAATTAAGACTAACAAAACGTGGTTAGTCTTTCTGCGTGTGGTAAAGGAAGACCAAGGAAAGTATTGTTGGATCAAATGAACGATCTTTTGAAAGAAGGACACTTAGAAAGTCGAAGAAATCGTAGAAGTTGGTGTATGTATACAGAAAAGGTGAAGGATATGTGTCGAGCTAGGAAAGTCTGGCGCTCCATCCTGTCTGACTACCCAGACAGCGAAATATCGTGATGGTACATATGGTATGTACGTAATATATCAAATGTTAAAAAAATCACGCGTTCGTAATTGTTATGATTTCTCGTTTTAATATCCATGGTTCTGTTCAACAGTAAATTCATTTCATCATATTAAATATATTATTTGCCATTGTTATTTTGTCTTGTAATCATGATATTAGTTTAACTATTAAACCGTTACTATGACAACACCGGATATTATATACGGACGTAAGTACAAGGGTCATCCAGAAACTAAGGTTACAAGGGCTCCTGAGGCCGGGGGAAATTTTTCGTTTCAAAGTTGGTGCACCTGGCGTGTAG
>OX463849.1:1766512-1902576 GCA_949825065.1 Odontocerum albicorne
ATATATATATATATATATATATATATAATATATATATATATATATATATATATATATATATATATAAATATATATATATAATAATATATATATATCATATATATATATAATATATATATATATATATATATATATATTATATATATATATATTTATTATATTATAATATATATATATAAAATATATATAAATATATATATATATATATATATATATATATATATATAATATAATATATATATATATATATATATATATATATATATATATATATATATATATATCTATATATATATAATAATATATATATTATATATATAATATATATATATATATATATATATATATATAATATATATATATATATATATATATATATATACTATATATAATATATATATATATATATATATTATATATATATATATATATATATATATTATATATATATATATATATATATATATATATATATATATATATATATATATATATATAATTATATATATATATATATAATATATATATATATATATATATATATATATATATATATATATATATATATATATATATATATATATATATATATATATATATATATATATATATATATATATATATATATATATAGATCGTTCAGCCAGAAGAGTAATTTTGCAATAGTGTGAGTAAAACTCTCTGTATTACCCAACTTATGTAGTGGTATTGGTTTTAGAATGCCACACGATTGGTTCGCGCAGAGCGCACGTTTGTATTGTTGTTAAAATACTCGGTGATTAGAAAAACACTACCATGTCGAAATTAGGAGTGCGATTTTTGTCTTATATAATTCAAAATTTTTCGAAAGCTTGGAATGTACGAGTACTTTGTTATAACTTAAATTTTCCTAGAATTTAGTATCACTCCATCCAATATTCTTTTAAAACTTTATTATTTGGCATAATAATTATGTAATTATGATACATTGATATGTTAAATAATCTTACATTCATTTTATTTTGACGTGCAATCTAATTAAAGCTGACGAACATTTTAAATTTATAATAATCGTATTTATATTTATTTTTAATCTTGAAAAAATCCATTATTGTTATTTGATGTTTCCTAGAATCTGCCATGCCTAAACAATTTATATGTTAAATAAACTTACTTTCATTTTATTTTTATGTGCATTACATTTTAAGCTGACAGCAATAGAAAACATATGACTTCACTGTTCTCTCTCTCTCTCTCTCTCTCTTTGAATAATGGCCGTGAACTCCTATATATGAAGGAGTATACGCCAGTGTCGAGTGATGTCTTCACGTTAACTCAGACTTCACTGTTGAGTCGTCTATAAATTAACAGTTTATAACACAAACTGTCCAACTGTTACTCGTAGTTAGATAGTTTCTTCCTGTTCATTGAGACGATGCTTCAGCCTTTCGCAGAAGAAGCAAGGCACGTTCATTCTTCGTCGTTTTCAGCATGTACTGCTTATGCACAGAAACACCAAAAATGATTTAAAAAGTAAATCCAACAGACAATCCACAACTCGCATTATCTTAGAAATATTATTATAAAGGGTTTGTAGCGTACCTACGTCCCTAAATAAATAAATAATTGTCAAACATAATTTGTTGTCAAAATAAATTGTAAACATACAGGGTCAACGACCGATGAATCAACCTCTGAACAATCTACAATTGTCACATACTAGAAACGTCAACAATGTGTACTCACAAATAGTATTAACGCTTTGTCTCGCCATCTCGACAAATAAATATCCTACCCGTTATACTAGGGCACGCGCAGCAGTGAGACAAAGTATATATCGCGGACGCATTCACTCACAACTATAAAATACCTACTTGTAGACAAATAAAGATTATTATTAACTCGGCCGTTCATTGACTATTCACTTTCACTTTTATCCGCATTCCTGAGTTTTGTATTTATTTTAAATACAAGACATATCAAAATCATCACGACGTATCAAGTTAAGCATCTCGCTACAGGTTTTTCAAATTGAGCGGTTTTTTTAATTCTTGGATAAAACACAGATGGCGTCGCGAACTTGCCTGGGTCTTGTAATATTTGAAAAATGTAATGTATGACATTTATAAAAATGGAGTCGTATACAATACAACAACGCGTTCAAATTGTTGAATTATTTTATATATTGTAATCTCCGGAAACGGTGATCTTAATTGACCACCAAGATTATGTGATCTGACACCGTTGAACTATTTTCTCTAGAGTTACGCAAAAAAACCATTCTATAAAAATAACCCCTGATCAATTCCTGAACTGAAGGACGAAATTATTTGCTTTATTGGTGAGTTAGAACCGCAATTATGACAAAATGTCAACGAAAATTATGACAAAAGAGTGGACATCTGTGGAGCTACAAAAGGTGGTCATTTGGCGGATATTGTTTATTGTGTTTAAATGTCATACATTATACTTCAATGACCAATAAAAAGTTTTTTGAAATCAAAGCAAATTGTGTGTTTTATTCAAGAATAAAAAACATTAATTAAAAAAAACGCTCAATTTGAAAGACCCTTTATTTGCACGCGTTGAACGCATCAGCGAGCTTAAAAAAGTACAGCTGCATTTGATAGACACAAAATAAAAATGGAACACTTTGGTTTTGGAATAAACAATTTGTTTTAGATAATCTTGGTATACATTGTTCTCTTCCATCTGTGTTTTTTATAACTATTCACCCAAATTTGGATATTCCCAGTCTGTGGACAATGATGTCTTGATTACGTTAATTTAGTATTAATATCCCTTCATATGAACACTTTTATTTTCACATCTGAATGTACTGCAATTATAGAGATACTGAACCGTGTGGAGAGCGAGGGGATCTTATTATTATGGTATCAAAGGGAAAGCGAGGGGATCTTATTCTTATGGTATCAAAGGGAAAGCGAGGGGATCTTATTATTATGGTATCAAAGGGAAAGCGAGGGGATCTTATTCTTATGGTATCAAAGGGAACGAAAAAGCTGACTCCTTTGCCGAAGAAATCACCCAAAATAGTGTAGGTCTTCCCCATAACGCTCCTATGTATGACCTTATTCAAACAGCTGGGGAAAAATACCTGATTGGAAAAATAAATCATACTCTAAATCGAGGACAAAAGGAAAATATTATAAAATATTGCAACCGAAAGTGCAGTGCTTAGGCGAATTACTCGTATATAATATAACCCTCGACAAACATCCCTCTATATTTATCTATTTAAAACTATTTATCTTAAAAGTCACAGCGCTATTCCCCTGTCCCCGTCTTCGTAGTATATGTTATTATAATTTAAAATATTTATATAAATGTATACGAGTATATCTCTATCCTTTCTCTCTACATACATACGAGTATACTACCTGGATCAAAAAGTTTTAGGACTGGCCACCGTGTGGTGCTGTCAGTCACCCCATTGGAATTATTTTTTTTTGTTAGGTTACCACATCTATCATTGACACTTCCCTCCAAATTTCAACGTCATAGCTTGACATTTGTAAAAGTTACGCTGTACCGAGTACATCTATTTTGTTTTCGATTTTTTACAAGTTTGAAAATGACATCAACTGTGCATCAACGAGTTTGCATTAAATTTTGTGTGAAAAATGAATTTAACGGTCTGCAGACCTCGGAAATGTTGGAGAAGTGTTTTTCGGTGGGACGAACGCTTCAGAAGTGGTCGTGAGTCGGTAGAGAATGACGAACGCAGTGACAGTCGAAAACCGATGAAAACATCGATAAAATCAAAGAAATGTTGGCCGAAAACCGCAAATTGACCATTAGAGAGCTGGCAGAGAACTTGAACATCGCTTATGGATCCGCTCAAGACATTTTAGTTAGTGATTTGGGCCTCAGACGCGTCGCTGCAAAACTGGTGCCGAAACACCTCAATTTCATGCAAAAAAAGGACCGCGTTGAAATCGCGAAATACATGATTTCCATGAGTTTTTGACCAAAAACAACACGAATACTATCCAGCAGCCTTCGAATTCACCTGATCTGGCTCCCTGCGACTTTTTCCTGTTTAACCGATTTAAAAAACCGCTTCGCGGAACGCGTTACAGCACCCGAGAGGATGTCATGAAAAAATCGAAGACGGCTCTGATGGACATACCGAAAATTGAGTACCAGCGGTGTTTCGAGGATTGGATCAAGCGCTGGCGTAAGTGCGTTGCAGTCGATGGGGAGTACTTTGAAGGGAACCATATCTATTTTGATGAATAAACTTGTAATTTAGATTTTATGAATAAAATCCTAAAACTTTTTGATCAAGGTAGTATATAAACGCTCGTGACACACAATTTTAATGGATCTAGGTTTGCTGCCTTTCGTTTGTCGTATCCCCAGTAAACTAGACTTTGGCCTATATCTTACTGAGGATATTTAGCATGAAAAAATAAATCGATACTTCTTTCCGATTTTCGATTACACAAAAACAAAACCCCGTTGCACATTTTCATCAACCTGACAAACAGTGACACTCAATTATAACTGGAAACATCATGCGAAATCAAACTCCTCACACATCATCACTCAAGACATACCAAAAACGTTTATCCCATAAAATACCACACACAATCATAAAAATAAAAACAAAAATATACAAACATAAAACAACAAAAAAAAACCCGCACTCAAGAGCCTACACAAACCTTTTCCACACGTCATTCATCCTGCAAGCCCAAGTACTCAAACTCCTGTCGCAAAAATAACCACGTTTTGATCGACTGCCTAAATGGTTTTCCTCCCTTTACCTTTATTGAATTCGGCACGCCATTGTGTGTTATGGGAGCTAAATAAGCATATTGGCTTTGGACAAAAGAGGTTTTAACTCTTTAATATAACCAAATAAGATACTCCGAGCAAAAACTATAAACACTGTGTCCGTCTACAATCATTATTCGACAAACATGCTTCGACAAGCGTTCCTCGATAAGCATAATTCGACAAACATACCTTGACAAGAGTCCCTCGACAAAACATCCCTCCACAAAGATCACTCGACAAACATGCCTCAACAAGCATAACTCGTCAAACTTGCTTCGACAAGCATCCCTCGATAAGCACGATTCGACAAAAAATCCCTCCACAAGCATGACTCGACAAACATACCTCAACAAGCATCCCTCGACAAACATTTGTGATACGTCGGACGCGTTTTGTAAATTCTCCCAGAAATGAATATTTAACAAAGAACAAAGTTTGATAACATATCAACAAATCTCTCAAGCCTTGTGATATTGTCTCTATTGATATTCTTTTCACCTTTTTATCTCTTTGTTTGAAATAAATTTTCTTCAAAACACATAAAACGCAAAGAAAAAGATAGCTCCGATGCGGAATTCTTCAAGGAATATTATGTTACTGAAAATAGCCCCTGTAGAAAATTGTTTACATTTTGTTTTCTTTTGAAGGTAGAGCAAATATTTTCATGTCAGAAGTGAAAGAATATTTCTCATTTTGGACGAAATATTTTACATCTCGCTAGCTATGATTTATGTCATATGGTGTCATATGCTTTATCTATATAACATATCTTGTAAGAGGGAAGTTACTTTATCAAAGCCTACAAAAGGTTCTATGTTGAATGTTGGTATTTTAAGTTTCATATGTTTGAGTGTACATATTAACTTACATTACTACCAAAAATTGGACGGACTCGTATATTTTGAAATATTTATTCTGGAATATTAATCAATTTATCAAAGTTTCAGTTTTAACTTTATGGAACTGCATATTTCAATATTGAACAATAAATTACTTTGTTATTCCACTAATCACATTATTCCCCACAACACGTATTTCTACCTCCTATTCCGAGGCTCTCTTATTGCTGAATTGACGTGTGTGTGTGGTCTATTGACGGAAATATTTCAATTCCTGCTCGAACGCAACGAGATTCCGTAATCGGAAAGTCGTTAAATATTTTTGACAATATATGAGGATGCGGCGGGAAATCTAAGGACTTTATATAGAAATGACAATACGTATGCATTTCGACAATTACTCACATTTAACGAGCTGATATCTACACAGTAATTTAAAAATTCTTTATATTAAAATACACAACTTAACCCTTCCTTCCCTGTGATGTGTAACTAGTACACATTGCTTCTAAAAACTTTAATATCTCTATAAATATGATAAATACTGGGTTCAGATTTTAAGTATTTTTCCGTAATACGAGTACATTTACGCATTGAATGAAAAAATAATATTAATAATAATTAGCACTTATCGGCCACATCAGAGATATTTTGTGAAAATCGGGAATAAATTCACCAATGCAATCAAACATGTTCCAGTGTGTGACGTAGGTATATTCATTCTATAAAACCGCTTTGTGTGAAGAAGCGACGTTATTCACGTCTCACTCTCACTCTGCTTCGGTATATGGGAACGCAAGAAATAGAATCTCAGTTCGTTCGCTGCTCTCGCTTCAGTAGCTCTCTGGCATCCATTTGAGGTGGTTTCTTCGCCCATTTTGTGAACGTCGGCCGATGTTTTTTTCATGTTTTCAGCAATTAAATTTCAATTATCATCACTTTTGACTTCAAATTTAATTAATTTAAGCGATTGGCTATGAATTTTCTTTTTTCGATTTTAAATCGCTCATTTTTTACATGTGTATTGATGTGTATTGAATACACAGCACCGGAACGCGCAGATTTTTTAACACTGGAAGGGAAAGGTTAAGGAAACATTTGAGCCAAATCTTTTTAGAGGGTCTAATAAAAATCAATGATTTTATATGAACCCTAGACACATATACTAAATAAAACAATAAACGAAATGTGTTACTATTATTTGCAGTTCATCTTCCAGTGGTAATCTTTTTGCAAATTTATTATCAAATATATTTTTCTGAACGTATACAGATGCAGGGAAGTATTCGATCTAATGGCCGCAGCCACTGCCTTCCCTTTCCTTAAACTCAACTTATATACATTTTTGTTAAATATTTTTAATCAGTCAATAATAGTGGGTACGAAGCCTCTGTGATATGCAACCCTTGGACCTCGGCCACTCAGTTAAGCGACATATCCTAGCGAACCAACGTACCGCATACTATCGCAGTGGCCACACTGCACGCTTCGCGCCACGTTGCATGACGATTAGTTATCGAGTGAATCTCCTAGCGAACAGACGTGTTGGTTAATTTACAAGATGGCGGAAGTTTTAATGACGGCTGTGTATAAAAGAGAGCGTTTGTGGAACACATCGAGCAAATTATAGAAAAATGTACCTGTAATAAAATCACTTTGGAATGAAGTTGCACAGAAAGTAAATAAAGATGGTAAGTTATAATGAAACTGGTTAGTTTTGAGAGTGACATCGTATGTTGATTCAACCGATCCCAACTGTCAAATGAATTTGTGCGTAGCACTTTGGTGTGGCCAGGCATGAAATCACTTAGTATATGAGTCACGTAAAACCTAGCTTAGCACCTAACGAAACACTTTGGTGTGGCATCGGCCTAAGTTAGATCGCCTTTGAGAATGTTCTGTTCTCTGCTCTATGAACGGTGCTTTATAAATTATACTTTTATGGTTATTATTAATGTTCAAGAAATTATACTTTTATGGTTATTATTAATGTTCAACAAATTACACTTTTATGGTTATTATTAATGTTCAACAAATTATACTTTTATGGTTATTATTAATGTTCCAGAAATTACACTTTTATGGTTATTATTAATGTTCAAGAAATTACACTTTTATGGTTATTATTAATGTTCAAGAAATTACACTTTTATGGTTATTATTAATGTTCAAGAAATTATACTTTTATGGTTATTATTAATGTTCCAGAAATTACACTTTTATGGTTATTATTAATGTTCAAGAAATTATACTTTTATGGTTATTATTAATGTTAAAGATATTATACTTTTATGGTTATTATTAATGTTCAAGAAATTACATTTTTATGGTTATTATTATTTTCAAGAAATTACACTTTTATGGTTATTATTAATGTTCAAGAAATTACACTTTTATGGTTATTATTAATGTTCAAGAAATTATACTTTTATGGTTATTATTAATGTTCAAGAAATTACACTTTTATGGTTATTATTAATGTTCAAGAAATTATACTTTTATGGTTATTATTAATGTTCAAGAAATTATACTTTTATGGTTATTATTAATGTTCAAGAAATTATACTTTTATGGTTATTATTAATGTTCAAGAAATTATACTTTTATGGTTATTATTAATGTTCAAGAAATTATACTTTTATGGTTATTATTAATGTTCAAGAAATTATACTTTTATGGTTATTATTAATGTTCAAGAAATGAAACTATTTCAAAAAGATATAGTATGTTCTTTAACAAGTGTTTGCATAAAACATACCATTTTGATCCAAATAATATGTAAAAGCTGTCAAGTGACCTTATATTTCTCGGGTCCAGATTTTATAATTCAATCCACAGACTGAGTGGGCCGATGTCTTGAGATTCCTCTTGAACAATTGTGATTGAATCTGAGAAGTTGGTTGTGTGCTGTAAGATTTAGCGCACGCAGGGTTCGGCAAACTTTAAAGCTAAAAGATCGACTTTTGAAGAATAAACAAGAGGTTGATTGAATAACTTCAAGTGTTGGTGAACTCGTTTCTTTTTAAAATCACTTCAACTCCATTTATATATTATTTTGGATGAAATATAACATCCCAAGTGATGGATAGCTTGTTCGGAGTTTCGGTCCGATGGTAGGACACCTTACTCCTTCATCGGATAAGTTCTGACTGTTAAGATATTTATTGGAAATTTTTGGATCTTTTTGGGAATCGGGAAAGGATAGGTTTGTGGTAAATGTTTAGATTTTATGAATGATTATGAGAAATTATAAACGATTAAATACATATATAAATATGATGATATATACATAATATTAAATACAAATATACATAAATTTGTGTCGTCACACACTGTTTTATATTGAATGGGTGAAAAAAAAAAAAAAAAAAAAATAATAATAATAATGATGGTGAATAAATTATAAGAATGAATATAGTATATGTAGATAAGTAAATGAGTGGGGAAACGTGTGTGACTTTTATAAATATATTATATTAAGGTGTAGAAAATGTTTATTGAAGAATATAACATCTTGGACAGATTGTTGTATTGTATTACAATTTTGTTGTATATAATACAACCTAGCGGGATTATTACCATGTGACAATCTCTTTCAACTAAAAAGAAAGATTGATCAACGTGCCTTAAGTAACATTAGTCCAGAATCCTTTTTAAAAAATATAAGGACCGGAAACTGTCCTTATATTTAATAAAAAGGATAAATTAAGTTTAAATCAATGACAGGAGTTCTATGTGATCCGAAAATGCCAGTAAAATTAAAAGGAAAAGTATACCAAACGATTGTCCGACCCGCACTCCTCTATGGCTCCGAATGCTGGACGATGTATAACTCATACTCTAGGCAACTAGAAACTGGTCAACAGGTGTGTCCCTAAGAGACAAAATAAAAAGCTCACGCATTCGTGGAAGCTTGGGTGTTACAGACATCAACAGCAAGATGGAGGAGAGGTGATTGAGATGGTATGGGCACGTTGGATGCAGAGCACCCGATCACATTGTGAACCAGGCAATCTCCATGGATCTTCCTCGAATAACAACCAGAGGAAAGCTAAAAAATTCATGGGTGGTGCAAAAAGATAACCTGATGCAGAGGCACGACCTGGGGGACGTAGTTCGGGACAGAAGAGCATACAACCTGAGGACGAGGAGAGCTGACCCCAACAGTATTCGCAGACAATGAGTTGGTATGGAGCCAGGGAGAAGATAAGGACCGGAAACTACCGTATTAGCCCGACTATAAGGTGAGGTTTTTATTTAAAAATGCGACACGTAAATATGGGGGTTCGCCTTATATTCGAGTTTTATTTTTCTAAATTTTATAATGGTGAGGGAAATGTTTTTTCTCCAAAAGCGGATATAAAAATAGGGGTCGCCTTATAATCAGGGTCGCCCTATAGTCGGGTCAATACAGTACTTAAAACTGTGAAGGCATGCAACATGTAATATCTCGGTGACGTGATGAAGAGCTCAAATACCAGTTTTTTTTTCAACAAGACAATCCGCTATAAACAGACCATGGCGATCTGATATTATACAATATAAAACAATGCAATCAATGAAGTTATTTACCATAAAATGTAAAGAACGTAATAAGGATCAAAGATAATATTAGATTTGTAAATAAATGTAAGTTCTTTATGAAGAAAGACTAATGAAACCAATATACAGTGCAAATGCGAGTGAAAGGATGGGATGGTCAAGGAAAGTGTGGTTGGATCAAATGTTTGATATTTTGAAAGAAAGAAATGTAAAAAGTTAAAGAATTTGTAGGAGCTGTATGAGAAAGAGTATGAATGTAAAAGAGGCAAAAGATATGTGTCGCGATAGGAAAGTCTGACGCTCTTTCCTTTCTGCCTACCCTGATAGAAAAATGGCGTGGTGGTATGTACTTATATGTATTTAATTATTGATTTACACAAGTAATTGTTTGAATACATTATTTATGAAAAATAAGACAACGAAATTAAAACAGGTAATTCAAAGTAAAAAAGTCAATTTATATTGAAATGTGTTTGTTGCCTTTTATTTATCGTGTTCCCAGTAAACAAGGATTTTGCCTGTATCTAACTGAAGACATATAAACACGGAAAATAAAATGTAAGTATCATTATATTGTTTATAGTGAAAGCATTAACGTTGTGGAGGTTTAAAGACATTGTAATTTGTTTTATCAAACACTGTTTATTCCACATTGTATAATGGTATAACCCTACCGGTTTCAAGGTTTTCATCTCATCATCAGAGGAGCACAAACAATTTATTTATTTATTTTATTTATTATTACACATGACAAGAAATATACACAATTTGAGAAAAAACAACAGGTAATTTGATTTGGACATACTATACAATTTTAATGGATCTGGGTTTGTTGCCTTTCATTTGTCATATCCCCAGTAAACTAGGCTTTTGCCTGTATCTCACTGAGGATATTTAGCATGAAAAAATAAATCGATACTTCTTTCCGATTTTTTATAACACAAAAAAACCCCGTTGCACGCTCTCATCAACCTGACAAACAGTGACACTCAACTACAACTGGTAACATCTTGCGAAACTCAACTCCTCACACATTATCACTCCAGAAAGACCAAAAATATTCATCCCACAATATACCGCACACAATCATAAGAATAAAAATCAAAACAAATTCAAAACAAAAAAAAAAGAAGAAAAAAAGAAAAACACACAGAAACACAAATACAAAAACATCCAAAATTAAAACAACAAGAAGAGACCCACACTCACGACAATACTCCACTTGTTCTCTCCGTTGGCGCTACACTAATGATGAGGCGAAAACCTTAAAACTGACATGGTTATACCGATATATAAAGTAGAAAAACAGTGTTTTATTAAACAAATTACAATGATTGTGATTGTTAATTTCTTAACTAGTGTTAATGACAGTTTATTTAACATTTCTTTTTTATTATTTTTGAGAAATTAACAACCGGTCGTTTTCCGACCCCTGATGTAGAGCGTAGGTGGATGGTAAAGTGGTTCTACTGAAATTGTTTGCCCTGGTTATAAACGCCGGTGTTCTCAAACAGGCGGGTCCGTGAACAGGACAAGACACAATGTAATTAATTACATTCAACGCGATTTGATATATATTTTTTTAATTTTACATATAATTTTAATATACATAATTTGCGAAAAACAACAGGTAATTTAATTTGGAGACACAATTTCAATGGATCTGGGTTTGTTGTCTTTCATTTGTCGTGTCCCCAGTAAACTAAGCTTTTGCCTGTATCCCACTGAGGACATATAGCATGAAAAAATAAATCGACACTTCTTTCTGATTTTTGATTATATAAAACCCTATCTAACTTAACATATATTTAAATTCTTAATTAAAGTTTCGACATTTATTTTGATTCCGAAAATGCTCACTTTCGTCTACTTGACGTCCACTTGAAATGTAGACTTATGCGTGTTCGTCGCGAGACTATATCGCTGGCCGGCCGGCCTCTGCATGCGCAAAACTCCCGAAAATTGTGGTATTTCGCGAGGTGTGACCGCATGCAGTGCTAAATACCAAATAAATCACCTTCTCAGTTCACTCGTTTTCTCACCGAATATGTCTTCAATACATATGCGAATGCGGGGAAGATCCAATCACACAGGCCGCAGCCGATACCTTCCCATCCCCACACTCCACACATACACCTGATATAAATAAGTTTATGTATATATTTCCCTGTTGATTGATTGTCGAAGGTCTATGCTATTGACGTCTACACTTTTCGGTCATCAACCTGCAGTCCCTCAGACGGTAGTGAAGTACGGGATAGAGAGCAAAGAAAGCTCATAAAGCTCATGAAGCCTCGCCGCACGCTACGTCTTTGCGCCTTCTTCGCGTTCTTCTCCAGCATCGTCACCTCAACTCTACCGTCTTCACCATCGTCGGTTCACTGAGACCCCCGGGAGGGGCGGGAGGACGCCTAACCTGAACTGCGCCACCAGGGCCGCTGACATGAGCTGTCGTATCCCTTTGAGTATAGTCACCATGCCCAACTATGGTTGATTCAATTCGAATCTAGAAGAAAGCGAGAGAAATCAAAGGCTCATCGAGCCTAAAAATAAAATGGAGATTATCACACAAATACTTAATATAAGTATACATATATAAATAACACTGCACACACATATGACACAACAGTGGAAAAGGTATTCCCTCAAATCACTGACAAAAGATCGACGACGCAGTAAAATGCGCACGTTTAAAAAAGTTATTAAAAATTAAAGAACTCGTTTTCGTTCGTTCGTTCTCAGTTCACTCTGCCTACTATCTTTTACTTGCGATCATCTAGTACCTGCCTAAGAGGAATCTCTTCACCCTGCTATATATTCACTGATCTACGCTTCTGAACGTGAGCTGAATTCTCCGAGCATTGCGCAGCAGCCATCCACCTATGTTACAGTTCTTTGTACCGGTGTCGTACAGAGGCAATATATCGAGACTCAACGATATTGTGAATCACCTTATACAGAAACATCAAATCGACTATAGCCTTTTTTTCAAAAAATTTAAGAATGCGGTTGTAATTCAAAATTTTTTGCTTTATGTTAGGTTTCCCCTTTACAAGTGTTTTGAGTTTGAAGCATCTGATATTTGCTAAAAATAAGTCCCGGAATGGCTGCGGAAGAAACAAACGGGTCACAGTGCTTCTTCTGAATACAAATGTCCCCGCTCAACTCTTACCCTCACTTTCTCACTCTCTCTGTGCCCGGATTTCTCATATGAAATATTTCATAACATTTTCTAGCTGTTGTCATTGGTAAAATTGTGATAAGTACAAAACTGGTGAAATTGATATAAGTTTCGAAAATGTTCATGCATTTATTTCTGTTGGTAGTTCCATGCATTCATTTCTGATGGCAGCATTCCGCCTTCTTTTATAAATTTAGACTCCATAAATGTTCCTTAGTGTACGCGTAATCTAGTTTTTATCTTATAATTGCATTAATCTTACTTTATTCGTTCTTCTATCAAGTTCGAATTTCCCTTCTATATCATTTAAGTGTTAAATGATATAGAAAGGAAATTCGAAAGTGACAGAAGAACGAATAAAGTGAGATTAATGCTATTATAAGATAAAAAATTGATTACGCGTACACTAAGGAACCTTTATGGAGTCTAAATTTATAAAAGAAGGCGGAATGCTGCCATCAGAAATGAATGCATAGATCGAATGGATATTTTAAGTAAGCTGAAGAAAGGTGTTTTAAGATGATTTGAACATGTGGGGAGAATGAAAGACGGAATAATCACTAAGCAAATATACAAGTCCGAAAAGTGTAAGGTGTTTGAGATAGACAGAGGTAAACGTGGTTGGATAAGTGGGCCAGATTTTGAAAAAAGATGTGGATGAGGTGAAAATTGAATAGAAAATTGTGGAAATCCGTTCTATCTGCCTATCCCGCAAAGGGCATAGGTGTTGATATATATTTATGCTTAAATATTTAACAGTTTTTTGTTCTTAAACTGTAGTTAAAAGTTAATTGAACAAAGATTTTGACTTTTATTCTTATATAAAGTTTCAACGTATTAATGATGCAAATTTTCAAAGAATTTTGAGTTTTTTATAACGTATTTAACTAAGTTTTAAGAATCATGAAACATTTACTGAAATATTTAGATAAATGGAATTAAAAGTATGGAAATTAGCAGCAGCGGCCGGTCTCGAGGTGCGTTGGTGCGCTGAGCACCAATGCACCTCGAGACGCTGAGCGAATATGAAACATCGCTGTCTCACGGTTTACTGTACATCTCTGTCTGCCCTATATGAATTAGCGTTTCCGTCCGGTGCGTATTGGAGATCGCTCCGGTAGTATTGGCAAACTTGGCCGGTTAATTTGAAAATAATATTTTTTTAAATTTTACTTTAATATTTTTTTTAATTTTCCCTTTAATAAAAATACTCGTACTAATTGTATTTTAATTACTGCGAATTATTTCTCCAGTTCAGCGCACCAACGCACCTCTAGACCAGCCGCCGCTGGAAATTAGGGAAGACCCATCAAATTACAGTACCACCAAATATTTAAATTCTGAAAAAGGGCTAATATAATAGGAAAGTATGCGTGATGAGGTGTAGAAACGTGGCGGTGATGAAAGATGATAGTGATAAAATTATAGAATGTAGTGGATATGTGTTCTCTTTTCCGATTCCAATAGAGACATAGCGTTTTCAAAAACTTGAAAAAGCCTCTTTTTTATTATTATTTATTTTTTATTTCAATAAACCTATAAAAGTCTGCAACATAAGCGATCGTGAAATTTATGGGAAAGATTCATGTACTGAGCTTAAAGTTGCCTATAAATTTCGATAGGCCGAACATTTTGTGCATTCATAAAACGAGTGACACTACGCACTTCACATTTGGCGGGATTTTCGATGGGCGCAGCCATTTTGAAAGGTTTACAGAACAAAGACACTCTACCGTTCAGCAACCAAACTCGGCTCGCACTGAAGCGGGGAAGGAGCTAACTGGCGCGCATACGATCGCGGTGGTGAGGGATCGGCTCATGGCATGGTGCGCAATCGTTTTTCACTTTCTGGACGCGCCTAGTATAATAAATTATCCATTGAAAATATAAAGCCTATTTATTTGTAAAATAAGTAAATTTAAAAGTTTTATCAACTCCGAAACCATCTCCGTGGCCTAATGGAAAATGGCGTATTTTTTACTAGGAGGTTTCGTGGTTAATTCCTGATAGTACCGGAGAAAAGTATCAGATTTGGTCAAGACTTCGTAGACTAGCTTATGGTTATATTTGTTCCATTTGTCTGAGTTCAAACTACGAGTTATACGACTTTTAGAGTGGCTAGCTTTATAGCATGGAATAAACTTCCTTTGAATTTAAGGCAGAAGCCAAAGAAGGAATTCAAGAGAAGAATAAAGTTCATACAATTTGAAAGATATACGATTAAAATGTAAGCGTATTTGAAGTTAACTTTAGTCACTCAATACGTACCATCTTACGACTTCCCTGTTGATGTAGGCGGAGAGGACAGAGCGACAGACTTTCCTATTTTAACACACATCCATCGCCTCTTCTTCATTATGCAACTTCTGCGATTTCTCTTATTTCTACGTTTCCTTTTTTTTTTTCAAAATATAATTAACTTAACCCAACCATACTTTCCTTGGATTTCTTCTACCACACCTTCAACTATCTGTACTATATATTTAATTTGTTATTCTTTCTTCTGCATTCGTTCTACATGCCCAAACCGTGCTCTTCTTCAACTTAATCAACACATCAGTCTTAAGTTTACATTCGTCCCTAATCACTTCAATTCGTATTCTGTCATGCATTGTCACTCTATGATATATATTATTTTCAATGCACGCATTTCCACACTATTTATTTGGCTCCTCTAAGTATTTTTCCACATCCACGTGTCACTCCCATACATCAAACTTGGCACCAAAATACTATTGTAGACTAACACCCTAGCAGATTTTGATACTGTCCGGTTCGAGTATATACGTTTTAGTGTTCCAATGACTTTGTGACCTATCGGCACACGCCCTTCGATGTCTATCTTAACTCCATTGCATTGTTTGCATAAATTATTTAAATATGAGAAAATACCTAAATATTATTTTTAGTTAAGGTATTAACACTGGCATTCTTTAAGAAGAGACTGAAAAAACTCTTAATTTCTAGTCAGTAAAATAACGTGTTTCATTCCTGATTTTTCTTTTCCTTTCCTCTCCACCATCCCTTCCTTTCCTTTTGATTGATAATATCTCACTTTATATGAAAAATAATGTTCGGATCATTGTCCGTCTTTGTGGGGTTCATGGGCATATGCTCACGTATGTGTTTATTGATTTCGTGGGGATGGATAGTCATTTGATTGATTTATGCCACGTAACTTGCTTGATTTACTTTTGTCTTGTTGGTTGGAATGGATTGCCGCCTGGCAATAAGTCCGCCAGATTGTATTTGCAATGAAAGTGTTAAAGATATAAATAAATAACACTGTGGAGGTCAAAGACATTGTAATTTGTACCACTTTATATAACGGTAGAACTCTACAGGTTTCAAGGTGTTCACCTCATTCGGTAGGGTTACAGTTATGTAAATTGGAATAAACAATGTTTGACTAAACAAATACCTTAATATTGTAGCAGAATTACTTAATTTGCTTTCATTCCTTATTCTGTTAAATATTGTGTGTTAATCCCATATACTACGAGTATTATCAGTGTACGCATTTCTACAGTATAGAAAAGTAAATGTTAATATTAGGGAATACCATAGAAGGGAATTTAATTAACTTTGGGTTCTAAAAAGTGGCATCAAATTATTCAATTAAAAATCTATCTAACATCAAACCAAAATGTTTATTCAGGATTAATTTTCAACCCTTGTATGATCCACCCTGAATTTCATAACAGCTGCTTTATACTAGTATGTTTTAAGGTTTTAGATAAAATAATTAAATTCTGCTTTTCGTTTTCATCCCTAAATAAATTATTATTTTGAGCAAAACAGAGGAGATGTGAGGTAAGTTAATTTTCTTTCCTGTACAACGTGTGGGAGGACATACATATTAAGTTATTACTCCCACAGCTGCCAGGGGCTGGGGGTTGGGGGTTGGAAGAGAGTGTCTCTAGCACTCAGACGCACGTAGGCAGAGTTAATTGTGATTTATGCTAATTACGCCGCACGCACATCGCTGTATTTTAACATTTTGGTGTATTTATTGAGGTAATTCTCTCACTTGTGTCAGGATTTATCTGTCCATAGATAATTGGAGGTTTAATAAAAGACAATATTTATGGAATTGCTTAATCCTTTTTTATTGTTATTACACTTTCGTTGCATCGGGTTGCCCCGATAGGTTAGCGTGTAGCAATAGGAAACAAATTCAATGGAACACTTCCATATACAGAATCAAACTCAATAAATATTATATTGCGCCATTTAGAGGTCGAACTCTACATAAGGATACTCTTAACTCGTGACTCGAACCCATTATTCTTCAGTTTCAATCCTGGGGATTAGCAGCAAAGCTCTGCATCTCCTCTTCCACTCCGCTCGGTCTTCAGCGATCCTCTTGAGCTCTGTATAGGAGGTGCAGTCCATATCGTGGCATGTTTGCTCCAGATACTCACGGCGAGGGGGCCCTCTGCCAATCGATCCGTCAATCATTCCCTCCAGTATATTGTGCAGGAGATTTTCATGTCGAAGCATATGACTCATCCATTCTGCATGCCTTTCCGATATGGTGTTTGACAGGTGCCTGGTTTCTTCGATCCTGCTGAGAACCTCGTCATTTGTAATGTGATCTCTCCAGGAAATCCTTAGGATTCGTCTATAGGTCCACATCTCGAAGGCCTCCAATCTTTTTCGATCCCTTTCGCCTATGCACCATGTCTCGCAACCATACATCAAAATACTCCACACATACTTGAACCCATTATTATTATAAAAAACACGTCTGGCGGTTACAGCAGCACCCGAGCGAATTCTAAAGAAAATTTTCTGCTCTACAAGATATTGTGTTTGCTTTTACGTTACATATATTATTTAGTTTGATTAACAAGCCTTCAAAATGGAATGTCAAGTAGACGAAAGTGAGGAATCAATTGTCGAACGTTGATTTTTGTTGTTTTCACTCAAAACATGTGGAACCCATGCGCCGAACCCTGGACTTTTCCCATTGATTTAAGATGGCGCTATACAGTCATGTGACTATAATTCATCTGCTCGGCCAATTCTATGGTGGTTTGAAGGAGATCTTCATGAATAATATTATTTAAGCGGTCATCATAGAAGTTCACTGGTCGTCCGGAACGCTCCATGTCTTTCAGATCGAAATTACCGTCTTTGAAACGCAAAAACCATCGACGAGCTGTCCTTTCATTCATAGCATCTCCACCGTACACTTCGCAAATATCGCGAGCAGCTTTATTCCCTCGATTGAACGAGAACAGAAGGAGGTGTCGAAAATGCTCATTTTCGTTTACTTGACATTCCATTTTAAAGAGTTGTAATCAAATAAAATAATATATGTAACGTAAAAGCATACACAATATCTTGTAGAGCAGAAAATTTTCTTTCGAATGACGTATAACCTTTACCACTTTGTATTACTTTTGGTGCTCATTTTTAAATTTGAAAAAAACGGACACAACTTATGTTAACACCTAATACAACACAACCTTGTAAAATAAATGTATTGTGACAATCTTTTCTAACCAATCAAAAAGATGTTTAATTTTCTGAATGGGGGTTTAATTTTCAGAATATTTTTTAAATTTATTTATTTACATGAAAAGAATGTTTTTAAATTTATTTATTTACATGAAAATAAACCACATTGGACACACATGATACCTTATTGCGTCGTTTCCATACACTACACATAATTTTTTTTGTAGGTGTCGCATTTCTTCTCTGTATTTTTTCAGTAGAAGAAAAGCATCAAGCACTTAAAAGGTTGCGTGTCCATAGTAATAATAGAAGAACAATTTATATACCGCCGCGCGCCATTTAGAGAGTAAACTCAGAAATGCTATAAACTTGCCAGGTGTTATTCTAAATACGAGTACAACAAATGGTTACATAATAATAATGTAGGATTACACTCGTATATTATGTCCCCATGACAAACAATGGGGAGCGGAATAAAATAAAGGCAAAAGAGTTACTAAAAATTCAGGCAGTGGATCGGAGCGTGGTTGTTGTTGCGACAGGTGTTTGAGTGCTTAGGTTTGTTGGAGGAATGACTTGTAGTAAGTGCTTGTTTGAATTCTTGATGTATGTTTGTCATAATTATGTGTTAGACATTACAGGACAGACTTTTGGTCTGTCTGGAATGATGAAGAATAAGTGGTTTGACTCGTATGATACATTCATGTAATTGAGATCCCGCTTCCTTTAGTTGGTGGTGAAAAACATTAAGAAACATTGTTTTCTATCTAAGAAATAAAATAGAATATTCTAAGAAAAGCGAACGTAACAAGCGTCAGCATGTGGGTGTAACAACGATACTTTCGCCCCTTGGATGTGGGTGGATGGAACCATTAAGTCCCATTAAAGTGTCCGTTTGCCTATATTTTTTTTAAACTGCAATGTGTTGGGGGTGTTTGAAGATGGTAATGAGGGAAAAAATATTGGAACATATTCTATAGGTACATACCATGTACTTAGTAAGGTGATGTAACAAAATATTGGAACATATTATATAGGTACATACTTAGTAAGTATGTTTTAATGATTTAAGTATGTTTTAAGCATGTTTAATTATTTAAATATATTTAATGATTTAAGTATGTTTTGATGAATTAAGTATGTTTTAATGATTTAAGTATATTTAATGATTTAAGTACGTTTTGATGATTTAAGTGTGTTTAATGATTTAAGTATCTTTTACTTATTTAAGTATATTTAATGATTTAAGTGTGTTTAATGATTTAAGTGTGTTTAATGATTTAAGTACGTTTTGATGATTTAAGTGTGTTTAATGATTTAAGTATGTTTTAATAATTTAAGCATGTTTTAATGATTTAAGTATGTTTTAATGATTTAAGTATGTTTTAATGATTTAAGCATGTTTAATGATTTAAATATGTTTAATGATTTATGTATGTTTTAATGATTTAAGTATTTTTTAATGATTTAAGTGTGTTTTAATGATTTAAGCATGTTTAATTATTTAAATATGTTTAATGATTTAAGTATTTTTTAATGATTAAACTATATGTAATGAATTAAGTGTGTTTAATGCTTTAAGTACGTTTTGATGACGTAAGTGTGTTTAATGATTTAAGTATGTTTTAATGATTTAAGTATATTTAATGATTTAAGAGTGTTATTTGATGATTTAAGTGTATTTAATGATTTAAGTATGTTTTAATTATTTAAGTATATTTAATGATTTAAGTGTGTTTAATGATTTAAGTACGTTTTGAACATTTAAGTGTGTTTAATGATTTAATTATGTTTTAATGATTTAAGTATGTTTTAATGATTTAAGCATGTTTAATGATTTACATATGTTTAATGATTTAAGTATGTTTTATGATTTAAGTATATTTAATGATTTAAGTGTGTTTAATGATTTAAGTACGTTTTGATGATTTAAGTACGTTTTGATGATTTAAGTGTGTTTAATGATTTAATTATGTTTTAATTATTTAAGCACGTTTTAATGATTTAAGTATGTTTTAATGATTTAAATATGTTTAATGATTTAAGTATGTTTTAATGATTTAAGTACGTTTATCCTTTTGGAAGTAACGTTTTATATTTAACCCAGTAATTAACACGAATCTGCTCAACTATTGTTTAGTTTATTGGAAATAAGAGATTGCTGGAAGGCCACACATAATTTGTATATATTACCGTAAAGTGTCTAATAAATAAATAGTATTATATAAAAAAATCATATAGCCAATGATGATGTTTAGTGCTCAGATGAGTGCATCAATATTTTCCAACCAACCAGAAAGATGACATAGAGGGCGTAAGGGACCAAACTGGAACACCTAAAGAAAAATCTTGATTCGAATCGAATTGAACCTGCTACTCCCGGAATGGAAAACACGCGTCTTATCAACTTGGCCACGAAGATTGTCTTACTAATAAAAAAATAGAGATTTTCTTATAAGAAAAACTTTATAAGTCAAACCATTTTGTGAAGGTTTTACTTGGCATTAAGGACTTGTCCTCTTGGGGAGTCATTAGGGCACTTCCTGGCAGTTAAGGGCTGCGTTGGGAGGGAGGAGAACGGGGGGCAGCTGGTGTTATCTATTAACCTAAAAACCTCGCCATTAAGTTGGCCCTGGCGCAGAACCATTATATTGTCAAGTGAACCAAAATCTTAAATTTTGAAATCATATTAACAGCCCTTAAGTATAGACTATATTTTTTTTTTTTAATTCAATGAAAATTATTTTAATTTAGATTTCAGTTTTTAGTGTGTCTCCATTATTAACATATTAAATATTTTAAAGAATTATTTATATAAAAATTAACATTTTTAATGCTATCGATTGTCAATTCATAGAACTATTTTTTTTAAAAGAATCAAAATACATACATATACGCCATTATCCCCTGTTGGAGTAGGCAGAAAAGACAGAGCACCAAACTTTCCTATCTTGACATACATCCTTCTTCTTCATTCTATATTCATACAACTCCTGCGAATTATCTGAATTTCTAATAACAATAATAATTAAAGGACAATTTATAAAGCTCTTAAAGAGCAAACTCTAATTTCTAGAATTTCTTTTTTCAAACTATCATTTGCTTGATCCAAGTATAATTTTTTTAGTCTTCATCTACCACGCCTTTCCCTCACATGAATGCGTTCGTTCCACGTGCCCAAACCATCTCAAATATCTCTAATTTATCTTGTTCAACACATCAATCTTAAGTTCACATTTATCCCTTCTTACTTCATTCCATATTCTGTCATACACTGTAACCCCATATACTCTTCACGGTACATGCATTACACCATTTATATGTCTCCTTTCATTCTTATTCCTCGTATACGTTTCTCTCCCGTACATCCAATTCGGTACTAAAGTAGTGTAGTAGACTATCTTCTCAATAGATTTTGATACTGTCCAGTTAGCGTATATATGTTTTAATGCTCCATTTACTTTTTTTCCTATCACTACTTGCCGTTCCATATCCCTTTTAACTCTTGTATTATTTGCATAAATCATTTAAATTTCTCTATTTTTTTTAGTTTCATCCTCAAAATATATATTTATTGTCTTATAAATTGTCGAAAATAATTTTTAATGTACAAATGAAAGCTTTTAACTCGTAAATTCTGAATATTTCATGAAAATACTCATGTGCGTAACATAACCTAAAATTTTCAAAATTGTTTTTCAAATTTGAACAATAGAATAATTATTCTCTGTGGTGCATATATATGGTATGCGATACGACGCATTTAGTCTATGGACTCTATAGTCTATGAAAATGCGAAGCGCATCACATGAATTGGAAATTGTGACGCAGCACTTGTTCAGTTCGACTCGAGCATAAATAATTTGAAAAGTATCATATTTGTAGAATATGTGAAAACTTATCATATAATATTTTATAAACAGTAGTAAATCGTATTGATCTAAAGAATAAGCTGCAAAAGACTCGTTCTTCTCGAATAATGACCGTGAACTCCTATATATAAAGGAGTATACGCCAGTGTAAAGTGATATCCACTTCACAGGATCTCTTAAGTTCAATTCACATGGGCGACGTATCGGCACACTTGAAATAAGATTTAAAAGCAAATGTCTGAAATAAATTAACAGCGACGAAGAGTCGAGGAAATAATAGAAGGAGATTTATACAAATTGAAATCAGTTGGACACATTTTAATTGCTGAAAAGGAAAAAGTGTGATTAACAGAAGAAATGTAAAACGAGACGTATAGATGGGGAGATTTATCCTCTCTGCATATCCAAAAAGTGGCATGGTGTGATAGTATTATACGCGTTGTGATAATGATGTTTCGTTATCATAATTAAAAAAAAGTGACCATATGTTTTCTCTAATATTTCAAAACAGGTAATAATATAGTATGTAAATCAATAATAATAAAAATAAACATGCATAGCATCACGCCGTTTCCTTCCTGAAGAAAGCAGGGAAGAGAGAGCACCAGACTTTCCAATCTCGATACACATCCTTCGCCGTTTCAACATCAATATACCTTCTCATTCAGCAACTACGATTTCTCTTACTTCTTACTTTTC
The DNA here is from genome assembly GCA_949825065.1 of Odontocerum albicorne. Taxonomy (NCBI): domain Eukaryota; kingdom Metazoa; phylum Arthropoda; class Insecta; order Trichoptera; family Odontoceridae; genus Odontocerum; species Odontocerum albicorne. The sequence goes on from OX463849.1 coordinate 1,789,897, forward strand.
ATTCTTTCAAAATGTAATTAACTTGATCCAAATATACTTTTCTAGATCTTCTTCCACCACAGTTTCAACTCGCATTTGTACCGTACATTTTATTTGTTATTATTTCTTCTGCATTAGTTCTACATGTCCAAACCATCTCAGAGTGCTCTTCTACGTCTTACTTAAATTCACATTTAATTCTAATCACTTCTTTCTGTATTCTAGTCCCATTACACACGTAAAAAATTCGTAATTCGATTGCAACAAAAAATGTTATGTATAAAAATGTTATGTCATGTATTCGAAGTTTTTCCCAGCTATCGATAATCAGTTCAAAATATTTTTCCCAGCTATTGATAATCACTTCAAAATAATTTTCCCAACTATTGATAATCAGTTCAAAATAATTTTCCCAGCTATTGATAATCAGTTCAATATATTTTCCCCAGCTATTGATAAATAATCAGTTCAAAATGGTTTTCCCAGCTATTGATAATCAGTTCAAAATATTTTCCCCAGCTATTGATAAATAATCAGTTCAAAATAATTTTCCCAGCGACTGATAATCAGTTCAAAATAATTTTCCTAGGTATTGATAATCAGTTCAATATATTTTCCCCAGCTATTGATAAATAATCAGTTCAAAATGGTTTTCCCAGCTATTGATAATCAGTTCAAAATATTTTCCCCAGCTATTGATAAAGAATCAGTTCAAAATAACTTTCCCAGCTATTGATAATCAGTTCAAAATAATTTTCCCAGCTATTGATAATCAGTTCAAAATATTTACCCCAGGTATTGATAAATAATCTGTTCAAAATAATTTTCCCAGCGACTGATAATCAGTTCAAAATAATTTTCCTAGGTATTGATAATCAGTTCAAAATATTTTCCCCCGCTATTGATAAATAATCAGTTCAAAATAATTTTCCCAGCTATTGATAATCAGTTCAAAATATTTTCCCCAGCTATTGATAAATAATCAGTTCAAAATAACTTTCCCAGCTATTGATAATCAGTTCAAAATAATTTTCTCAGCTATTGATAATCAGTTCAAAATATTTTCCCCAGCTATTGATAAATAATCAGTTCAAAATATTTTCCCCAGCTATTGATAAATAATCAGTTCAAAATCATTTTCCCAGCGACTGATAATCAGTTCAAAATATTTTCCCCAGCTATTGATAAATAATCAGTTCAAAATAATTTTCCCAGCGACTGATAATCAGTTCAAAATAATTTTCCCAGCTATTGATAATCAGTTCAAAATATTTTCCCCAGCTATTGATAAATAATCAGTTCAAAATAACTTTCCCAGCTATTGATAATCAGTTCAAAATAATTTTCCCAGCTATTGATAATCAGTTCAAAATATTTTCCCCAGCTATTGATAAATAATCAGTTCAAAATATTTTCCCCAGCTATTGATAAATAATCAGTTCAAAATCATTTTCCCAGCGACTGATAATCAGTTCAAAATAATTTTCCTAGGTATTGATAATCAGTTCAAAATATTTTCCCCAGCTATTGATAAATAATCAGTTCAAAATAATTTTCCCAGCGACTGATAATCAGTTCAAAATAATTTCCCCAGCTATTGATAATCAGTTCAAAATATTTTCCCCAGCTATTGATAAATAATCAGTTCAAAATAACTTTCCCAGCTATTGATAATCAGTTCAAAATAATTTTCCCAGCTATTGATAATCAGTTCAAAATATTTTCCCCAGCTATTGATAAATAATCAGTTCAAAATAATTTTCCTAGGTATTGATAATCAGTTCAAAATATTTTCCTCCGCTATTGATAAATAATCAGTTCAAAATAATTTCCCCAGCTATTGATAATCAGTTCAAAATATTTTCCCCAGCTATTGATAAATAATCAGTTCAAAATAACTTTCCCAGCTATTGATAATCAGTTCAAAATAATTTTCCCAGCTATTGATAATCAGTTCAAAATATTTTCCCCAGCTATTGATAAATAATCAGTTCAAAATAATTTTCCTAGGTGTTGATAATCAGTTCAAAATATTTTTCCAGCTTTTGATAAAAAAATCAGTTCAAAATAATTTTCCCAGCTATTGATAATCAGTTCAAAATAATGTTCAGTCAACGAAAGTGTACTTTTGACTGAAATGCACTGAAAAAATTTGTTGACTTAGATGTACTGAATACATATTTCAAACAAGATTTTCTTTCTATTCAGTAAAGAGAAAAAACCAAACCAGTTAGTTCTCTTCATCTCGTAGTTTTCAAAAGTTCCATGATTTGTGAATTCGAAATCAGCCCCAGAAAATAGCCCCGTGTGTAGATCCTTGCCATAGAGTAATTGAACCTTCAGATAGATATACGCGCGGCAGGCTGCCGGCGGACAGCTATAGATATTTTCACGCTAAACTCCTACGTTTTTAGTTCCTACCTATATATGTTATATATTATATATTTAACCTGGTGGATCCTGGTAAATAGTTAATTTAAATCTTCATTATGCGATAAAAATAAAGTGGGCTGAATTTAAAATTAATTTATAACGTTTTTTTTTTATTTATTTCATTACATGTACGGTCTATTATTTTATTTTATTTTTATTTAACACTTTTATTGCAATTACAATCTGGCGGGCTTATTGTCAGACGGCAATATTTTTCAACTAACCAGACAAAAGTAAATGAAGCAAGTTACGTCGTCGCATAAATCATTCAAATGACTATTCATCCCCACGAAATCCATAAACACGTACGTGAGAATATGCCCACGAACCCCACAAAGACGGACAATAACCCGAACATTATTTTACATATAAAATGAGATATTATCAATCAAAAGGAAAGGAAGGGATGGTAGAGAGGAAAGGAAAAGAAAAATCAGGAATGAAACACGTTATTTTACTGACTAGAAATTAAGAGGTTTTCAGTCGCTTCTTAAAGCATGCCTAGGACGAATCGAGTCTTATATTTGTTTGTAACTTAATTAATAGGGCCTAGAAAAGTATTGTCTCCCGGCTACGCTATTCAATATTTCTTCATCGGTAATTCGAGTGTATTGTTGGGTACTGTTCTAATTAATAAAAAATCACTAATTTATAAAAAGTTTCGACATTAACTTCTTGAAACTCCATATTGGAATACTGAACAATAATTGACTTAATTATTTCGTAAATTATATTATATCAAACAAATATCTAATTTCTTCTCTGTCATACATAATATGCATTATTCTCAGTGCACGCATTTTTACATTTATTCGGGTTTTTTCAATATCGAATAAGTTGATAAGCGTATCTTCGTTAAAAAATTGTGTCGCTATTTTCCCTTCCATACAGGTTTGAATCCAATTACATAAAATAACAAGAAAACACTTATTCACCGAGATGTGCAAGATATCGATATCAGAAAATTCATTCAACAAGGTCATTTCGTATACGAGTGATGAAGCTCTTAAAAGCTCAGTACGTGGATACGGAACCGAAAAAATCTTCATTTAGGCCTCGGCCACACAGGTAGGATCCTCGCTTGATGCTCAGAGCTACGCTGCGAGCTAGGCGAGATATCCTAGCAAACCAACGCACCGCATACTATCGCAATTGCCACACTGCACGCTTCGCGCCACGCTACATGACGATTAGTCACTGAGTGAATCTCCTAGCGAACATACGTGTTGGTTAATTTTATTGTGTCACCAAGTGATTTTACAAGATTTTTATAACAGCTGTGTATAAAAGGGAGCCTTTGTGGAACGCATCGAGCAAATTATACAAAAATGTACCTGTAATAAAATCACTTTGGAATGAAGTTGCACAGGAAGTAAATAAAGATGTAATGAAATTGGTTAGTTTTGCGAGTGGCATCGTTTGTTGACTCAACCGCTCCCAAATATTTGTGCGAAGCACTTTGGTGTGGTCATGCATGATTTCACCTAATATATTAGTCACGTAGCACCTAGCTAGCTAGCACCTAGCGAAGCACTTTGGTGTAGCCTTAGCCTTACAATGGTGTAAATAATTGTCCGGTGCACTAACCAAAAGTGTGTGAATTATCAAAGGTTAGCTATTTTTCCCCATTGGCAAAACATTTTATAAGGGTTCAATCCAATAACGTCAAATAACTAGAAAAAAATACCAATAAAGTTTACCGTCGATATTAATAATCAATTTATTCACCGAGATTTGGAAAATATTTGTATGAGAAAATACATTCAATAAGGTCATTCCGTGTGTGAGTTACTACTCACACACGGAATAGCTCAGTTCGTGAATACGGCACCGAAACAATCTTAATTCAAAAAGGTGTAATTAATTGAATGGCGTTTTGGTCAAGAGGTATGTTATATGTCATCAATTACTTATTTGTCAGTTTAAAGTTTTGCAACACTTGTATTCCTGAAATGCAGACCTCAGGTAAATTTTAAAGGTAAACAAACTTTGAATACATAAATAATTTATGTATTCAAAGTTTGTTTACCTTTAAAATTTACCTGAGGTCTGTATTTCAGGAATACAAGTGTTGCAAAACTTCAAACTGACAAATAAGTAATTGATGTCTTGTACCTCTTTACCAAAACGCCATTCAATTGTCCGGTTCATTAAACAAACCCCTGTGAATCAACAAAAGGTTTGTTTTTTTCTCGTTAGCAATTTGTATATGTATAAACATGTGCGTACATCTCTTCTTATACAATACTAATAATATCACGTCATTCGCTCATTTCATTCAGGATTAAAAGTTCCCTGTTCCGTTTCCAGTAATGGAATCAAGAAAAGTAATCATCAATCGTGGCGCTCGATGGAGCGGAATGAGGAAGGAATCCACAAAGGCACAGCAATTTAACGGTACCTGGATATTAATCAGGAAGCTAAGGAACGCCTCGCTTCCAGGATACAGTACCAATTGTATGCTTAGATGGAATGCGGGTAATATTGATGCTAGGGAATCAATATGAATTTGTAACAAGTGGAAAATTAAAAAGCGTTCTACAATGTATGGCAATATGCTTATTTGGCTCCCATAACATACAATGGCGTGCCGACTTCAATAAAAGTAAAGGTAGGAAAACCATTTAGACAGTCGATCGGAGCGTGGTTGTTATTGCGACAGGATTTTGAGTACTTGGGCTTTCAGGATGAATGACGAGTAGAAAGGATTTATGTGAGCTCGTGAGTGTGGGTCTCTTCTTGTTGTTTTAATTTTGGATGTTTTTGTATTTGTGTTTTTCTTATTTTCTTTTTTTTTTTTTGTTTTGAATTTGTTTTGATTTTTATTCTTATGATTGTGTGCGGTATATTGTGGGATGAATATTTTTGGTCTTTCTGGAGTGATAATGTGTGAGGAGTTGAGTTTCGCAAGATGTTTCCAGTTGTAGTTGAGTGTCACTGTTTGTCAGGTTGATGAGAGCGTGCAACGGGGTTTTTTTGTGTTATCAAAAATCGGAAAGAAGTATCGATTTATTTTTTCATGCTAAATATCCTCAGTGAGATACAGGCAAAAGCCTAGTTTACTGGGGATATGACAAATGAAAGGCAACAAACCCAGATCCATAAAAACTATATGTCCAAATCAAATAACCTGTTGTTTTTTCTCAAATTGTGTATATTTCTTGACATGTGTAATAATAAATAAATAAATAAATGTATTGTTTAAAGTGATCTAGGAACATTCTTAACCCACATTTCTTCAACTACAGTGTATGGGTGTAGAAAGTTGTATGTTACGATAGGAAAGTGTGGCCCTCTTTCTTTTCTGCCAACCACAAGGTAGCGGAAACGTAGTGATGGTATTATTTATAATTAAGCTTTGGACGAATGTAAAACTATCTGTCGAAATACCAATATATATTATAACAGTGACATATATTAAAAATATATTTCTTCAATATTTTTAATTACTTATTTAACACTTTTATTGCAAATACAATCTGGCGGGTTTATTGCCAGGCGGCAATCTCTTCCAACCAACCAGATAAAAGTAAATGAAGCAAGTTACGGTCGCATAAATCATTCAAATGACTATCCATCCCCACGATATCCATAAACACATACGTGAGCATATGCCCACGAACCCCACAAAGACGGACAATCACCCGAACATTATTTTTCAGATAAAGTGAGATATCATCAATCAAAAAAAAAGGAAGTGATAGTGGAGAGAAAAGGAAAATAAAAATCAGGAATAAAACACGTTATTTTACTGACTAGAAATTAAAAGTTTTTTCAGTCGCTTCTTAAAGCATGCCAGGGACGGAGCTAGTCTCATATTGGTTTGTAACTGATTCCAGAGTCTCACTGCATGGACAGTAAAGGATGACGAAAAAAAAGAGGAGCGGTGAACTGGAAAGGCCAATGGATAATCTCTGCTTGAGCGTAGCGCTAATCTATGATTGGAAAGACGCTAAAAAATTTCGGCGAGATAAGAGGGGGCCGCGGGATAGTTGAGGATATTATACAATAGAGAAAGTATGTGAATTTGGCGTCTGTTTCTAACATACAACCAGTTCAATGCCTCTGGTATGAAGTTGTATGATCGTACTTTCGTAGGTTGAAAATAAATCTTAGACACACATTTTGAAGACGCTGTAATTTGTCCAGCTGTTCCTCTGTAACATCCAAGTAACATACTATGAACAGTCTATTATCGACATCCAAGTAACAGACTATTAACAGTTTATTACATCCAAGTAACTGTCTATTATCGACCATTAAAAAAGATTACAAGAGTAATATTTTAATTAGAATTTTGAGTATGCATAAATATAACTTTTCTCCATAAATACAACTTCTGGAATGAAATTATATCATCGTACTTTCGTAGTGTATTCGTATGCCGTTAAGAATTTCCGTAATACAATAAGTAAATTGTATGAGAGATGCGAAGAAAAAAATCGGAGAATTAATGTTGCGAAATCTCAAGTCATGTAAATACGAGTATGTTTCCCGATCCCGTGTTTTTATTTAATAAACTCAATTTTAGTTGAGTCCCATTTCCTTGTTTTTACATGATCGATGCCTCTTGTAAAAAAAAATATATATAAATGGCGTCAAGTAAATATTTTTTAACTCTTACAGGCTTAGTGGTCCACGTTATGTACCACCTTTTTTTGACGCAGTACTGCACAATGGTACACGTAATGTACCACTTATTAAACCTCTCTCTATTGCTGCACGAACGCTTAGATTATGTACCACTTCGTATAATATAATACTTATGACTCATATCCGCACAGCTGCAGGTCTGGTCCTGTTCAAATTCATTTAGCTTCTAATATTATTGGCAGTTAGTTGTTCTTGGTGTGCCGACTTGTGCGTATAAAAGAAAACGTTATATATTTGTATTAAATTTTAATAAAAAAATAGTTGTGTTGGGATAAAATTGACTTCAGTAATTGTGGTAAATTTATATTTAGGTTAAAAATGTATTTTACTTGGATGTATTTCGGCATTATTTGGCGGTACATTAGAAGTACCAGTGGAAATATGGACTAGTGGTACATAAGTTGTACCACCTCACCAGGAGTTCCTTCACCTACCGAAGAAGTGGAAATATGTTAATTTAGCATTTGTACTATATGTATCATTTTTCAAACACATTAAAAAACATAATAAGAAACTTGATTTTTTATTTTTTGTGCAGCCTGAGTAAAAATAAGTGAAGTGTACTTGTGCCTGTAAGGGTTAACAAAAGTCTCCTGATTTCTGATTTGTAAATTTGAACATGGGCAAGACACTAAAAATATGCGTGAATTCTAACATTGTGTCATGAATGTGTGGTGAAATGTCAGATTGAATATTTTGACATGTAGACAACTAGGATCCTCCAAATAAGTTATCAAGAAACGTGCCTAAACATGTCTTTATATGTATTCCATCAACTTAGAAAAAAAAAACTTTGCAGAATAAGTGCAAGAAGAGAACTGAGACTAAATACAAGTTTCACTCTTCACAAAGGAGAATGTTGGCAGAATCGCCATTTTCGACTAAATTATTGAAGATTTTTTAACAAACATACAAAGTTTCATTACAATATTCTTAATATTTCCTTAGATATGACAAATTTAGTACAGTGAAATCCCGTTTTTGAAGGGACTGATAAAAAACGTAATTGGAGGGAAAACGTAAATTCGGGGCTAGAAATTTTTTTAAATTTATTTTTTATTTAGATAATCACGCAAATCGGAAAACTTTTTTCAATCGATTTGCTATTTTTTATTATCGTAGTCAAAGTTGTAATGGGTATCTCCAAATCACGCGCGAGCGAAACACGTGAACCAACGTGTTTATTCACTTTTTCGAGAATTTTCCTTTTCTCTTGATTCGATAATGTTTTTCATTGCTTTGATATTATTTGAAGGAATTCAACGAAAAATTAAAAAAATGAAAAAAAATGTTAATTGACACACGACAATTGACAATTGAAATTGTATGTACACGACCGACACGTTTAAAACACAAGCACAGATTGACCAAATACATATACAGTCTGCCTGCCTCTGATTCGCTAAACTTCCCACCAATTGCATCGTATTACACGACTCGTGTAACCTTGACCATGAGCGCTGCAGGTGCATACGTGTCTATAAATAGAAACAACATATTTTTGCTTCCTAATATTCATTTCAAATAATTTATATCGTCGCGCATTTAATTAAATATCTTTATAAATTGATTTGCATTTTAAATATTTCAAACGCAAATTGCGGGAAATAAAAACGTAAAAGCGGGTACTTAATGTACTACAATAAAATAAAACGGGATTGTAAAAATTTTACGCAAATAGCGGGAAAACGTGAATTCCGGCCACGTAAAAACGGGGTTTCACTGTAAACCCTTCACAAATATCTGAAATTCTCAAAAACAAGCCAGGCACTGCGAAAGGTTGTCTTGATTTCAATCGAGACTTAAAAGTAAACGAAATATCATGTACATGTGAGGAATGAAAAATTAATTTATTCTGCGAACAAGTTATTCTGCTAGAATAGTTATTCTGTATAGAATTCCCTCAAATGATGGAAAAGTAAAAAAAAAACAGATGCGTGAGATTCTCGCGTGGTATAAGTGAAACTTCTTAGCTCCTAGGAAAAGCATTTTTTTTTGCATTGCCTTTTTTCCATTTGTTAACGATATTTTTTTAGGATAAGGAAATGGTTATGTGGAATTAATTCAAGGAAATCACTCTTAATTAAATAAAAAATGATTATGTGGAATTAAATTCAAGAAAATCTCTTTTAATTAAATAAAAAAATATGTATATTTTTTACTTTTAATAAGAAACAACAATAATTTTAATAATGATATTCTTCTTCTTCTAAGTGCCCTGTCGGGTCCCCCCAACGTTGGCGATCTCTTCGGCGAATCCGTCTCGGTCCTGAGCCGCCCGGAACAGCTCCTCTACACTCCGGATGCCGTCCACTCCCTCACATTCCGCAGCCAGGACATCTGTCTTCTTCCGGGCCCCCGGTGTCCCTCGATTTTCCCCTTCAATATAAGCTGGAGCAAGTGGTACTTCTCTCCACGCAGCACGTGACCCAGATATGAAATCTTTCTAACTTTTGTAGTGGACAACAACTCCCTGTCAGCTCTAGCTCGCCTCAGGACTTCGGTATTTGTCACCATGTCTGTCCAGGGAATTTTGAGCATTCGACGATGCAACCACATTTCAAATGCTTCCAGTCTGTTCATTGCCTGGACTTTCAAGGTCCATGTTTCACAACCGTACAATAAAAAAGACCACACATAATAACATAATACACTTAATAATATTAAATTAATTATTTTTAAAATAATTATTTATTTATTATTATATTATTTTTATTATGTTATTAATAATATATTATTAATAATGTTATTATATTATTAACGTGAGGTGCATGGCGGTGTGGTAACGCAATGGACTTCCGTGCGGAAGGTCGTCGGCTCAAACCCCACGCTGTGCTACTCCCTTCGAACGACACAGGCACTTCTTCCGCCTAGTATTCGAGGGTATAAGGATACCTATGACTTCGGTCATATCTATTCTTATAAAAAAATATTTTTTTTATTATAATTAATTATATGATAATATAATAATAATACAATTATTAATATTATAATAACATGTATATTTTATTATAATTACATATTAAATATAAACTATGTGTTAAATAAATATTAAATTAAATTATTTAATATAAAATAAAATTAATAATTATTATATAAATTAATATAAAAATAAAATATTTAAAAAATAAATATTTTTTATTTTTAGTAATAAATAATAATTTTAATAATAATATAATATGTACACTTAATAATATTAAAATAATATTAATTATTATTAATAATAAATAACTATTTATATTAAAATAATTAATAATAATGTACTCGTATTAAGAAATAAAATATTTAATAAATAATAATATAATACTCCGTTTCACTTTTCGTGACGTTCTGGCCAATTTGCCCTACCGCGCCTATAGAAGTTTCACTTCAAAAAAGATATCGAACGACATATTGAACGATATCGAAATGCATGCATTCCATAACATAAAAAACCAGATTATATTGTATTCTCGTAACACGAATATACCTTGCACGCGTCTTGTCGCAAAGTTACAATAATTTAAATGAGGAATACTTAAATTCCGTTACACAATATTTGAGTGAAATTTAAATTGAACCAGCAGCAGAGTAATTAATAAAAAATACCCCTCCGAGCCAGGAGGCCAGGAGCACGTCCTGAGCGGGCACGTGCCATTTCAATTGAATACAAAATCTTTTCAGGAACTCGAAAAGGAATTTAGTTCTCGGAACTTATTAGGGAATAATCTCTTTCAAGATGTCTCCATTCAATCGAGTTGATTTTTTCAGCTGCTGGTTTGTCTGGTTTTTTTTTTCAGTTACTGTTCAATATTTTTCTGAAGAAATTGTGTTAGAATTTAGATTATTTGTAAATGGCGATTCGCCCAACTTTGGGTATTTCCAACCGGGGAACGTTAAGAAGAATAATTTCATTGAAAATAGAGAATATGATGTAGTATGTATCATAGATACGGGAAGCTCGAGCTATCAACATTAGAAATAATATCATGTAAATCAATTTTAATACAATATTTCAAAAGGGGTTAACCAAGGATGTGTTATGTCACCCTGAATGTTCAATTTCTATATAGATTCGTGTGTGAAAGAACTGCAGGGGTCAAAGGGTGGCATACAACTGTCGAATGGGAATGTTTATGGATTGCAGTATGCTGATAACATGGTAATGTTAGCGGAGATTGAAGATGAACTATGGCATGGCACAGTAGTGTTAGCGGAGATTGAAGATGAACTATGCCATAGCACAGTAGAGTTATCGGAGATTGAATATGGATTATGCCATGGCACAGTAGTGTTAGGGGAGAATGAAGATGAATTGTGCCATGGCACAGTAGTGTTAGGGGATAATAAAGATGAATTATGCCATGGCACAGTAGTGTTAGCGGAGAATGAAGATAAATTATGTCATGGCACAGCAGTGGTAGCGGAGAATGAAGATGAATTATGCCATGGCATAGTAGTGTTAGCGGAGAATGAAGATGAACTTTGCCATGGCACAGTACTGTTAGCGGAGAATGAAGATGAATTACTGAGTTTGATAAATAAATTGTATGAAAGAAGCGAAGATGAAAATTGGAAAATAAAACTAGCGAAATCCAAAGTTATGGTGATAGAAACATGTGAAAAGTAAAGTAAATGCAATATATGAGTGAACAATTTTGATACATGGAAGTTAAACGTGGACGTGGAATAAGATTGATAGGAGCCGAATAAATGTTATAGATATGCGTGCATTGAAAAAAAGACTTAGGGTGACAATTTATGACAGAATAAGCGGTTGTGAATGAATTTATGACAGAATAAGTGGTTGTGAATGAATTTATGACAGAATAAGTGGTTGTGAATGAATGTGAACTTAAGTCTAATTAATGTGTTGAGTAAGATGAAGAAGAGCATATGAAACGAAAGGAATGAAGAAATACTAATAAAGCAGATATATAGTTTAAAATTCAATGGAAATTGTGTGAGAGGAAGACCAAGAAAAGTATGGTTGAATCAAGTGAATGACATTTTGAAAAAAGGAAATATATAAATTCAGAGAAATGGTAAAAGTTTTATATACTCGTATATGAAAAGGCTAAGGATTTGTGTCGAGATAGGAAAGACATGCGCTCTGTCCTCTCAACCTATTTCAACAGAGAAATGGCATGATGGCACGTATGCATTAATCAAATAAGAATATGAATTTTATATATTTAATTCATCAGAAACTATGCAGTTTCTCAACAAACGGAGAGAGACACGTGTCATAAATATTTCAGACCACCTCTCATAATTAAAAAAAATCATAAGATAATGAATAACAAAAATTTATTAACACGTTTATGCACTTTAAACATCCATGACTTAAATTTATTAAAACGTTTATGCACTTTAAACATCCATGGCTTAAATTTATTAACACGTTTATGCACTTTAAACATCCATGGCTTAAATTTATTAACACGTTTATGCACTTTAAACATCCATGGCTTAAATTTTGGAAAAAATACAGACAATGCAAGTAGTTGAATCCCAAATAGCCGTGAAGGGGGCGCGAGCGACGCGCTCGTCACCACGAACGTGTTTACATTGCGGTCGTGAGTGCTTCTTGCATGCATACTACATTCGGTAATGTTTTTTTTTCAAATCACCCTGGGGATGAAGTAGACTAGTACCAATCCACCATCAGTATACTATACAGGGAGTGGCACTAAACAGAGTTTCTGAATTCAAAGATTTGGGCGTAACCTTCGATGTCGGACTCACGTTCGTTAACCATGTCTCACGTTTGATATCGGACTGTTACAAACTACTCGGTTTTATAATGAGAATATCAAGAGAATTTAACAGCGCCGATATCCTCCGAAACTTATATAATTATCTAATTAGAACCAAATTAGAATATGCATCTACGGTTTGGGCTCCTCATCAGCTCAAATATAAAAACAATATAGAACAAATACAAAAAAAAATCCTCAGATATATATGATACAGAACAAAGGGTGATTACCCAAAATATGCTCACCATGCCGAACTTCTCACGGTGTGTAACTATAGAAGCCTCGAAACAAGAAGGCAAGAATCCATTGCGATATTCCTAATAAAGGTTTTCCAAGGTTGTTTTAACTGTCCCGCGATTCTAGAAGCACTAAGTTTATATGTACCCAATAAATATAGCCATTCAAGGAATCACCCTCTGTTCTACTCGTACATACCAACTTTCAGGACGAAGATCATGGCTAAACACTCAGTCACGCGTGGTATAGAGATATTGACCCAACTGAATGACACTGTTGATATATTCTCGGCACCGCCTAGCAGTATGAGAAGAATCCTGGCTGATATTCTTCCTAACGAATAAGCTAACGCTAGAAGCAGACCGTCTTTGTGTAACAGAAGAAATCCGTGCAAAGTGGATAAAAAAAAAAACAATATTGTACTTGTTACCGATAAATTATTTCAAGAAATTTTGTTGGTGTGGTAAACCATAATTTTGGTATCCCTTGTTAAAGAGAAAAAAACATAGAGACACAAAGAAACAGAACTATTTCTATCTAAATATTGATCTTGGCAGTTAATGCGTCGCAATTCATCCGTTACAATCTGTGATGCTGGTTGTATCCTAAAGAGAGACGTTTATCTACACATGTATTGTTTTACGCTTTTATGGGTTATTACTGTGTATTGAAATGTGAATACCTAATTTATAACAAATTGTGTATTGTCAGAATATATTACAAATAAAATGCTTTTAAAAAAATTGTATGATTTTCTCTTATAACTTTTTTTACATGTTGTATTGTATATTGAGAAATGTTAAAATCGACGCCTTCGCCGTGAGTGAAAATATTGACAATTGTACGAAGACGCTGTCGTTTTGTAAATATGCATTAAATAACTCTGTCGTTTTATAAATATTATTAAAAGCTAAAGCTTCAGATTTTCCTGAAGCCTTAGCGAATTGTGTTTATTGAATTGATTTTATAATAGCATATTTATAAATTTGCAGCCTCGTTTTTTTGACAGTTTTCGTAAATATTTTCGCTCGCGAACGAGTGTCAGATTTTGACATTTTATTCGTCAAGTTGGTGTAACTGGATATCTCTCCCCCCCACCCCTTACTGACATTAGCTTTTAATAGATTTATCATTTTAAACAGTTTGACCTGAATATAATTAATTAAGGTTATCTGTGAGATGAAGGTTGTAACGGCTTCGAAAGAGCAGCAATCATATAAATCAATAACTAACTATTCCAGGTTTAGTTTATAGATATTTCGGACTTTTAATGAAAGCTTTATGAAATATGCTAAACTTTTTGTATTATTATTTTATTTGACTCTATACTGGGTCGCCAATACAATCCTTAATGCGGCCCAGTGCAGCGCTTTACGAGTAAATTCAAAGCTTGTAGAATATCGCGTAAGTCCCGTTTGCACGGTGCTGGACACGAACTGCCCGGAGCAGAGGTGGTTAACCATTGGAGCTAAGGTAAACATGAACACCTTAAACTCAAGTTAGTATATCTTTCATAAAAATAAAAGGATTTATATTCCCCCCCTCAATGGCGCTCTAGCTCGGGATTCGAACTCTCTATTCATGAGGAAGCTTGGATGGTTCAACACTAAATGAGGTTGAAAGAACGTGGATATTTTTGTTTTGTATTATTTTGTTACGTTAGAGTCTGACAAAATATTCGGATAAATAATCATGTTAACTGAATAATAATAAATCTTGTCAATAAATATGTTAAGTCTATAAAGATACTTTGGTGCCAACTTTAAGACATGTCAGTGAAACGGAACGTGGAAAAAAAGGCTGACAGATGCCGTAGAAATCCATGCACTGAGAAGATTACACGGTGGACAATGCATAACAGAATATGGAATGAAGTGATTAATAATGAATATGAACTTATGGTGAGAAGATTACACGGTGGACAGTGCATGACAGAATATGGAATGAAGTGATTAATAATGAATATGAACTTATGGTGAGAAGATTACACGGTGGACAGTGCATGACAGAATATGGAATGAAGTGATTAATAATGAATATGAACTTATGGTGAGAAGATTACACGGTGGACAATGCATGACAGAATATGAAATGAAGTGATTAATAATGAATATGAACTTATGGTTTATGTGTGGAGTAAGATGAAAAAGAGTGCTATGAAATGGTTTGGGCATGTAGAATCAGTGAATGAAGAAAGACAAATATAACAAATCATTATTACAAATGTTAGTGAGAGAGAAAGACCAAGAAAAGTATAGTTGTATCAAAGTAATTGTTTTATGAAATCGAAGTCGACATAGAAAAATCTGGCGCTCTGTTATATCTGCCTACTTTAACAGGGAAATTGTGTGATAGGTTTGTATATACCTAATAAAATTTTTTTCAAATAAAAAGTAAACCGAACATAAACGTTTTGGAGCCTCTCTAAAAATTCGTCAAAAGCATCGATATAGCAAATACCCCTACGTCTTTCTGGTTGGTTGGAAGAGATTGCCACATGGCAATAAACTCGCCAGGTTAAAAAAAGTCGATCATAAAAATATCCTATTTTTATGAACTGGTTTGGTTCCCAATGGCTGGCGAGGAATATCCCTATTATCCTGTCTGGACTCAATTAAAAGAATGTTATGAAACCGGGATTATGAGAAATAGGATCGCAGTTAGAAATTATGAACTGAAAATGATGTCGATAATCGTAAAATATGAGAAAACTAATACAACTAACCTAACTCTAATTGTTATACTACTATAACTAAACCTTTAGTAGTATATCAATTAGAGCCGATAAAAGACGTGTTGTTTCGCTATATTCTGAAATGTTAAAAAAATATCGCGCGATTATCTAGTTTCTTTCAAAAGAAGGGCAGAAATTAAACGACATCAGCATCTAAACAACATTTAGTTTATTTCGGGATTTTCCTTCATTTTGAAAGAATATTGATAACCGCGCCATATGACAAAACTATTTCAACTAACCTAACTCTAATTGTTATACTACTATAACTAAACATTTAGTAGTATATCAATTAGAGCCGATAAAAGACGTGTTGTTTCGCTATATTCTGAAATGTTAAAAAAATATCGCGCGATTATCTAGTTTCTTTCAAAAGAAGGGCAGAAATTAAACGACATCAGCATCTAAACAACGTTTAGTTTATTTCGGGATTTTCCTTCATTTTGAAAGAATATTGATAACCGCGCCATATTCAATGTGTAAATATGTACATTGTGTATTTAAGTATTCAGGAAAAATGTGTAACATTTGTATTTATGAATGAAATGAGTTGACAGACGTCTTACTAACTAGAACATGAAGATCCCCAAAAAAATTACTTCTATATAAAAGAAAATTGTTGTTTCTTCACATTAAATGCCTCTAAATGCGCCATATGTGCACAGCACATATGGCGCATTTTTGAAAGAGACGACCCTGATGACCGGTGATAAATGGGCTTTGAAGTCCTCTTCCGATGAGACAGCTGTTATATGGTCTATGAACTATGACCATTGGTTGAATTATTAATGTCCTCATGCTGGGATGAACTCTATTGCAGGGAGCGTTTTATTTAAATTGTTTTCCTAACTAACTGTGCATTCATTGTTTTCACAGTCGCTAAAATATTCTACAAAAGGGGACATTAATACCACGTATTAATGCCCCTTATTGTGGATACAATGATGAGTATTTTCAGGAGGTAGGTTTCATTCAGAAGAGTATTTCCATTTTTCTTCTTGACATTCCTTTTCACATTGGAGGTTGGTAATCCATATTTTTTATCTTCGTCTGCAGCTTCTTCTTTTTCTTCCTCTTGGTCTATGTTGTGTAGCCTGTTTGTGACGTTGGGCTTTTTGTGATGGTGGGGTGTCCTAGTATGATGACATCCAGCTGTACTTCCATCTTTTCGGCGGCCTTCCTCTCCTGCTGCTAGGGGTTTTCAGTCTTAGCAATTTTCGCAAGTCTCGTATCCTCCATGCGGTCTACAAGATCCCTCCAGAAGTGCCTTCTGCTTCTTCCCCTCCTCACTATGTCTTTAACACCGCAGACAGACTTTATCTTCTCATTTCTGATCCGATCTCTAAAAGTTCTACCTGCGATGGAGCGTAGGGTTCTCATGTCCGCCACTCTGAGAAGGTTTTTTGTCCTGTTGGTATCGGCTCTCACTTCTATCCCGTATGTCATGATGGGGAGAACGCATTTTTTTTATATCCTGACTTCACTTTCGGTAAGCATATGTCTGTTTCTCAATATAGTGTCCCGCAGGCAGCCAGCCAAAGCTGTCGCTTTATTAGTTTGTGCTCGTATTTCACTATATAGGTATGCTAGTTGCTGGAGATCTCTACACCTAGGTAAGTGAATCGTGTGACTTGCTCGATGGGTACGTTATCGATGATCAGTTTGCATCTGAGTGGCTCTTTTGTCTTATTTCATGCGTCTAAGGACCTCTTCGTTGCGCACTTTGTCAACCCAGTAAATCTTGGTCATTCTTCTGTAGCACCACATTTCAAATGCTTCTATTCGTTTTATGATGACTGGTGAGTGTCCAAGTCTCCTCGACATAAAGAAGTACTGAAAAAGTGTAACATTGTACGATGCACATCTTTAATTTGCAGTTGACATCTACATTACAGTTCCGTGCCATCCCAATCTTGGATACCTTCACTCAACTAAAAACTTAAACATAATTTCAATATTTATTTTCGGAAAATTAAGTAGATTCGTTAAACAAAAGGGGGGGCGTTAATTTAAAATAATTACACGTGTGCTGTAAACAGAGCGAGGTTAGGTAAGGCAAGGCAAGGGAATATATTCTCGTACAGCCTTGGCTTCTTGCAGGTGGATATTTACCACACGCCACCACTGTATAAAGCTAGCTCTCAGAATCCATTCAACCCCCCCGTGATACCATAAATTCCATTACCGTTCTGGTACAAAAAGAAAAAAAATGCTTCTTTCCATAAAGAATAAATATACTAAGGGGGAAAACAATTTAGCTTGTATAAATTTTATTGTTGATGGTTCAATATTAACAATTCTAAAGAAGGTATTTTTGTTCTTTTAGTCCCCCTACAGTATTAGCTGGGACGACCAAGGTCTGAGTGAATGTGATGGAATACAAGTAGCCTGAACGAGTGGACTTGTTTTTGCTGAATAATTAGTGTAAGAATTGTTATCTAGTTATAAGTAGTATGTAGGTGTTAATTATTTCTAAGATCTCATATATTAAGATTGAATAAATAAAATAAAATGATATGTAGGAAAATAAGTTTAAATAAGTTCATAAATTATAACGTATAATTAAGATTAGTTAAGTAATAAATTTGTATATAGGTATAGCCTTGACAAATGTTTGTATAGTAATTTACTTGTTTAATAAAAAAAAAAAAAAATTCTTTCCGATATGTATCGCAGAATAGGTATATTACATATTTCAGGAGAATTTTTTCCATTTGTGAAATTTCTGTTAATTTGTTTTATAAATTATTTCATGTTTTTAGACATTTTTAGACACCCTTGGAATTTATTTATTTTCTAAAGATATGTGCACGTCAAATATCAAATATACAATACTTAAAGAGTAACCAGAAATAATGATTAAGCCGAAGCTACTAACGCCCATTATTACTAAGAAAGCTCAAAATTGTTTATTTAAGAACATTTTCCGAAATGTTGAAGATGTCGACATCCGAGACTCTATTCAAAACGGACAGCCCATGTAACTAAAGAAGAGAAAAGAAGGCATAGTTCATAAAACGCTGGATTTCTGTCTGGGGGGTTACCTGTTCGATTATTGATGGTCTCAAAAGAAAATACCCTACGTAAAAACTCTTAAGTCTAAGTTTGTTTGTTTAATATGTGTTTGTAATTCGTTCTACTTACCAAAACTTACTGAATTCATCAGCATTAAGTTTATTTTTAACCCTAATCACTTAATTTTTTATTATATCATCCATTGTCCCTCTTTGTATTCTTCTCCGTACATTTAAAATGTATATTAGTATATTTCCAACGTAATCACTCCAAGAAGAAACAAATCGCTTCAAGATACTTTGCAAGAATATATATTTTATATGACTATTCCAAAAAACCTCTCTGACACAGAAATAGTTCGGCCACTTGGCGCCATTTGTCTTTAATAAGGTCCCGCAGAGCTTAAAGGATTTGTAGAAGGCTAGAGAAAGGTTCAGGAAAAATTGACACTAAGGATGCAAAGGGGTGTGCGATATGAATTCAGGACATTGACTGTTGACACGGGGGCTGGAGGGAGAGTGACGGAGGCAAAGTTTTTGGCTTGGTTTAATTAAGTAGATTTAGATAGAAAGTTATTCGATATTTACATTTATAATTGTAATGAAGCAATTTGAGTCAAATCAAATTGGATTAAGTAGCATTGTCCACTTAACTAGGCATAAATACCTGTTCTAAGAGTGGCTGACAATCATAGTATAAATAGGCCAAAACCCGTACGGCTGTCGAATACTTGGATTTTCTCCGAATGTAATTCGAAATTTGAATAGATTAGCAGAAATGAGAACCCTACGCTCCATCTCAGGCAGAATTCTTTGCGATCGGATCAGAAATGAGACGATAAGGTATGTCTGTGGTGTTGAAGACATAGTGAGGTGGGGAAGAAGCAGAAGGCGCTTCTAGAGGGATCATGTGCACCGCATGGAGGATATAAGACTGACAAGAATCGCTAAGACTGAAAACCCTAACAGCGGGAGATTACCGGGAAGGCCGCCGAAAAGGTGGAAAGACAGCTCGACGTCATCACCCCAGGACAGCCCACCGTCACAAACAGGTCATACGACCTAAACCAAGAGGAATAAGAAGTGTAGTGATAGAAAACAAAGGCAAAAAGACAAACTAAAACATTTATAGTCGAACCAGACAGTATCAAAATCTGCTAAGATGACAGTGCATAATAGTATTTTAGTACCAACTTTGATCTATGGGAGTGAAACGTGGACATAAAAAAGACTGAAAAGAGCCGAATAAATGCTTCACTTAAAAGAAAACATGGAATGACACTGACAAAACACGGAATGAAGTATTAGAAATGAATGTGAACTATCTTGACACGCATATTTCACCTCTTCCACATACATACATCTCATAAAGCTCCTACATTTATCTTACTTCTTACATTTCCTTCATTTTAAATATTATTAATCTTAATATACCACGCCCCTAATAATACACCGCGACCCTTATTGGGGTCACGACTCATAGGTTGAGAAACGATGCTTTATAGTATATATCAGGAGTGTTTTGGTACGATCTACATTTGAACCTTCAGTAAGCAAACGGTTAAAATGAATACATTACGCCTTTCTTGCAATTATTGGAGTTTCACGTATTTTTTGTACTCTGTTTCAAAATTTGCTGTAAAATGGACTTAACGTTTTCACTGACGACCAGAGCCATAAACCGTTGTCTGTATTGTCCTCAGCCATGAATATTATTTACCGCTGGTGCTGAAGACATTTTCATTACCAAGACTCTCATGCATAATAAAGGAAGTTGCCGTTTCTGATGAATATGTAATGATTACTATCGCTAAATTATACAAAACTCTCTCGATCATAAAATCTCGCAATTCTTACAAGGTTGTTTCTTTTTATGAAGATCTTGAGTGGTGCGATTGAGTTGAGTAAACGCTAACTAAGCAGTTTGATATCTCTAAAGGGGTGACGCAAGATTGCAGAATGTTATTCTATTATATTTATAAATTTTAAAAATAACTACGAGTATTTAAAGATCGTATATATTTAGATGAATGAAGTGGCAATGGGCCGGACACGTAGCCATAATGTCAGACTCCCGATGGATATCCGAAATAATCCAATGGTACCCAAGAGGCATAAAGAGGTCCAGAAGAAGACCGAAGGTACTCTGGATAGATGAGATCAGGAAACATGGCAGCATCACATGGCACCAACGAGCAAAAAACCGAACTATTTGCAGTCAACTTGGGGAGACCTTCATCCAGCAGTGGATCGACCCTGGTTGACAATGATGATGATATATTTATATTATGAAACACATTTTTTATATTTATTTATATATCTAGCGTCAATAAGGGACCAAAACATACCAAGGCTGCAACTTATTTATCTCGGAAACCATCTATCCTGCCGTGTAGCTCATGATTGAGCATCGTAACTTGCATGATAGCCCTTGACCACTCTTTTTCGACGGAACCCGCACTCTGCGGTTCGAAGAACAGTTGTTAAAGGTCCTTATCTCTCTTTGGTCTCACTTTCAGCGTGGAGAGATTGTGTTGAACTCACCATTTGGTGCAAACCTAAGTACTCAAACCCTTGTCTTAAAAACATAATTATCTTATACAAAAACAGCAAATCGAAAGTAATCCTAACGTGTTTCATTTCTGATTTCTCTTTTCCTTTCCTCTCCACCATTCCTTCCTTTCCTTTTGATTGATGATATCTCACTTTATATGAAAAATAATGTTCGGGTGATTGTCCGTCTTTGTGGGGTTCGTGGGCATAACATATGCTCACGTATGTGTTTATGGATTTCGTGGGGATGGATAGTCATTTGAATGATTCATGCGACCATGTAACTTGCATCATTTACTTTTGTCTGGTTGGTTGGAAGAGATTGCCGTCTGGCAATAAGCCAGCCAGATTGTATTGCAATATAAGCGTTAATTTTTTTTTAATATAATCGTATCAGTGTTTAAAAAGGGAGAAATAATTCGATAAGATATTAAATCAATTTTTTAAAAACACTTTAAAAACATATCTCTCGTATTTTGAGTACAATCGAGACGTCAAAAACAAATTTTCGCAAGAAACTGTTTGCAAGTTTCTCTCTGATAAATTTTTAGACATTTTGACGTTAAAATTTTGCAGAGTAAGTTTATTTGCCATTCTTGTCACTGTAAATTACGAATATACTCCGCGTTGTTTGGTTGGGAAACTATTTTTTCTATAAAATCTAGAATGAAGTTTAAGAAAGACGAGAAGTCATCATTTGTTATTTAAATATAACATAAAAAGAATTTATAAACATTTAAATGCATATATAATCCAAACTACACATTTTGACTTAGGAGTTTTTTTTCATATTTATAGTTAAGGTATTATAACATTGTAGAGGTTTAAAGACATTGTAATTTATTTTATCAAACACTGTTTATTCCACTTTTTGTAACGGTATAACCCTACCGGTTTCAAGACGTTCACCTCATCTTCAGAGGAGTACAAACCAGACTGAATTCTGTTCGAACTGGTACCGAGATACATGCTTCTAACGGTTGGGGGCATTCGGGTTGGGGACTGAGGGCTGAGGGAGCACTCATAGATCACCCATAAAAGGGGACCAGAAATAAGTCAAACAGGCCTTAAGTGAAAACCAAACTAGATATTTTTTTAAATCTAGGTTTCAACAGGATTCGAATCTGTGAAACCCGAGTTAAAGACATGCATTTTACCATCTAGGCAGTAAAGGCTGTCATGATTCTATCACATATTACCTAACTTAAATCATTTTAAAATATTAAGAAATTTTTAACTAAACATAAATCATAACCGAATAGAAAATCGCTAAAAAGGATAAGTTTTTTAAGTATTTTTTTCTCAGAATAGAACCATACGTTCAGATTGGTTTAAAAACAAGAAAACTATTATATTTTATAATTAAATTCGTATCTCGGTTTGTAGCTTTTTGCATCTCGCTTTTTTCGTAGTTATTTATTGAGTAGCTACCCCCAGAAAATACAGTCAATTGCCTATTCCGAAATACACATCGAAGCGTTTTTCATAATCAAAAAAGCTTTGAAAAAAAAGCTGTTTTTATTTTCCGATACTTTTACCAAGTACAGCCTGAAGCAGGTGCAAAGAGTGCAGCTGTACCTAGCTCCACGCTGAGCAAGTCCCCACGCTCATGACCAGATGAGTAAATAAATGAAACTCAGTTAATTTATTCGGTCTCAGCCTATTACAAACAGGCGGTCTCAATTTTTTTTTTGTATATGTTGAAATAATTAATGCTTTTTTAACACCGACATACTAACTTAGAACTAGATAACAATTCTTACAACTAATTATTTTAAAAACTACAATGGACTAAACCTGTTGTATAAATAAATATAGATGATACAAAAAAGTGTTTTACATAATCTAAAAGAAAGTAGATCTGAAGAAATGTTTTTATTATAAAAATTAAGTACCTAATTTTAAAACAATTTTTTTAAATTCATAACATTTTTATTTCGAATACGAATGAAAACGATACCACCCTCATCAAAAACTCTGTATTAATGTATAATTTGATAAAACTTTTCACTCTGCCATAATCCAATATGTGTTTTAAAATAAGTTACTTACGGTGTTCTTCTTTCATCAATTTATCCCTGTGTATAAACATTATACACACAAACTGCGAACTTCCACGAATTTTTCACTTGTCAAAAAGTTCGCGTAGTAATTTGTTTTGTTTTATCGGAAAAAGTTTCCCAGAGCTTTATTTCCATCCCCTGCTTTGTCAAAATAACAAATAATACGCACTTTAGTAACGGAATGTGTGTTGTCACGCAAATTTTTCGTCACCCTTAGCCGTGCTAAAATAAGACTGGAGGGTGTTTTAATATAATACTTAGAAAAGTTTTCCTTTCAACCCCCGGAGATTGTTTATCATCCCTGTGTCATGTTAGCATTGGAGAATTTGGCAATAGTTACATAATAGAGAAGGAACACTTTGAATTAACTTCGTGTCTCGAGAATTGTGTGTTGTGTTACGTTTTTGTTATATACAATAATATTAGGGTGTTCGACAAATATTTTTGATGTTTCTCGGATAGATGTTGTTAGGATAAAATTATCGTTATAGACATCATTTGAAACATGCTGAATGTATATTGTTATTAAAGGTAATTGTTTAGTGCATTTTTCGGTCATTTTTAACATAAATTGCTTGAGTAATTTTTTTGACGTAATTTTGAAGAACTAAATATTTTTTCGGTGCTTGATAATTTTTATACTACAGCAATGGAAACAATTGGACACGAACCAAAAAAATATATGTGCAGAAGGTGATCGGGTGTGTCAAATGTGGTTTAAAAAATCTATAATTGTGATAAGACACTCGAGGAAGGAGTCCCTTCTGGAAGGCTGATTACCACTAACAACGGCCAAATCAAAGCTTGGATTGAGAAAAACCAGCGTTTTAAGATACAAGAGATTGCTGAGGTATTGAAAATATCGAAAAGCACTGTCCACGAGCATTTTGTATAGTTTTCGATTGAATTTGACATAATAATAGGAAATCACTCTCCAGGTATTAATAATAATAATAAATGTATTTCTGCAAAAATAAGAAAATAAACATGTAGAAGATGCGAAGGATGTGTGTCGAGGTAGAAAAGTTTGGCAGTCTTCCTCTCTGCCCACTCCGACAGAAAAATGGCGTGATAGTGTGGCTGTATGTGTCATCTCGGTCGAATCTGTCGTGATTTCTCCGGTCCATCTACCCAAGTCTGCCCACGACGATTCTCCACCAACCTTTACTTTGGGCCAATTGGAGTGCTACTGTCACAGGTGACCCTGTTGCGTTTCTGACTTGATCAGTCCATCAGGCTAGTGGTCAAACTTCGCTCGTCGTCTCTCTATATTGCCCGTTAGCATAAGTTCTACCAAATTATAATTGCGTACTATATGGCCAAAGAATTATAATAATCGTCGATGAAAAATCGCGGACATCCTGTTCTGAATTCCAAGTGGTGTGATGGATTATAATACGAGTATATTGGTGCTCCACGCCATCCAGTTGGTATACTTTTAAGTCTATTTTTTCATTTAACATAAGGTTTTAAATACCTTAATCGCATTAACAAATCATTACACATTAGTAACAGAGCTTGCAGCAAATGGAAACCTTACGGTGGTGTTAAGTCAGGATTGAGGGCGGTTGCGGAAACTGAAAGCCTTACTGCAGTAACAACCTTACACTTCCGCTGCAGGTTTTTTTCGTCGTAATTACAAAATTGTACTGTTGCAAAAACCACTTGGAGGAAAATGCACTCTTTTTTCAATTTGAAAAAGCACTGTTACTATTTATTTTATTTCAATTTGAAATACCGTATTAGCCCGACTATAAGGCGAGGTTTTTATTTAAAAAGGCGACACGTAAATAGGGGGATCGCCTTATATTCGAGTTACAAAGATAGTGGGCAACATTGTAATTAGAGCATTCAAAAGGTGTCATTGTTTACACATAGCCTGTGCGTAGTCATTTCTGACAGTTTTTGAGGTGTTTTTTTTGTACTATGCTTCGTTTTGCATCTTTGCGGCCTAAAAAAATGTATTATGACTGACCATGTTGACTTCGCAACTACGAGTTTTGGATGTGGTTGTGAATAAGCCATTTAAAGATAACTTGAAAAAACAGTACTCAAACTGGTTAATATCCACTGCTCATGCCCTTTCACCTACTGGAAAAAAAAACCATATGTCACTAATCTGTGTGAGTGGATCCTGCAGGCGTGGAATCAAATTTCCAATGAGACCATCATCAATGGATTTAAAAAATGTTGCATGTTCAATAAAATGGACGGTGCTGAAGAAGATATTTTGTGGGTAAATATGATTGAGGATTCCGAAGACGATAATATCACAGAAGATGAGATGAAACTGATGCTGAGGATGCTACCTATACCATATAGCCATATGTATGTGAACCTGACTGATCTGATTAGCTACTGTAGTTGGACTTTTTTATTTCTTCTTTTCATGTTTAAACGTGTACTTTACTATTATCTGGGTACTTTGTTTTGATAAATATTTTTCATAAACATTTTGAATTTTATTTTTCATAATATTATAATGGTGAGGGAAATGTTATTTTCTCCAAAAAGCAGATAAAAAAATAGGGGTCGCCCTATAGTCGGACCAAAACGGTAACTGTTACTTTTCAATTAGAAGTTGCCCTATTACTATTACTTTTCAGTTTGAAGTAGCACTGTAACTGTTACTTTTCAATTTGAAGTCGCACTGTTACTATAACTTTTATATTTAAATTAACACTGTTACAATTACTTTTCAATTTAAAGTACCACCGTACTCGCACAGTCAAGAAATTTCACTATTCTTTTTCTTGATTTGCCGTGTCAAAACCCCCGACGTTGGTGATTACCCTTAAAAAATATCTCTGTATTTGACGGTACGGAACATCTCCTCAACTATCTGAATTCCTGTCCATTCGTAAATGTTGCGTTACCAAAACAGGCGTATTCTACCGATTTCGCGTAGAATGCGCCTGTTTTGGTAATGCTCCTGTTTTGGTAATGCTCCTGTTTTGGTAATGCGCCTGTTTTGGTAATGCTCCTGTTTTGGTAATGCGCCTGTTTTGGTAATGCTCCTGTTTTGGTAATGCGCCTGTTTTGGTAATGCTCCTGTTTTGGTTGACACTCAATTGAGACCAGATAGTTAATTTATTACTTAAAATTTTTGGCGTTTTAAGGTAGCTAAGAGCCTTCTTTCTATGCCTGTTTGACGCAGCATGTCGATGTTCGAGATGCGATGAAACTAAGAAATTCTGAAAATTCTCCAATAAAGTCGAATTTCGAATGCTGCTAGCTTATTAAGTGTCATGGTCTCCATTGTAAATAGTTCAGCACCATAAAGTAAAATAGGTCATATATATAATGGAATACTTAATCATGCGTTGCCGAAGTTTAAGAAGATTAATATTATCATTGCATAAAACTAATCTCATCTTGTGAAATCCTGCACGTGTCATTTCAATTCGGCATGTTACTTTTTATCTAGGTCAGGATAAAGATAAGGCTTCCTAGATATTTCAAATTGCCGACTAGATATACAGGTTGCCCGGTCAGCTGCAAAGTTACACAACTCTTCTTCCTGGCACTATCCCAACTCATTGTCAAGGTAGGTTTTTGGGTTCGACTCTTCTCGTTCTCAGGCTGTATATTCTTCGGTTCTGGGTGTCGCCTTCTTCTAGGCAGTTCCTCTGCAGGATTTTGGAGCATTGAGTTATCCAGAAGTTCATTGGTCTTCCTCTGGACGGCTGTCGAGGAAGATCCACAGACATTGCTTGATATACAGTATGGTCTGGTGGTCTCCGTCTTGCATAGTTACACAACTATAAGAACATAAACTTTGTTTTTTTTTTAACATTAATAATCAATCCTTGCTCGACACCTGCTGTGTTTATTCTGTAAAAACTTAAGGTCATCTAGGTTATCTCTAGATCTTTGTATTATTGACATATTTTGTTAGATTGTAGCATATTCCAGTTACTTTTTTTCCACATGGTTAATCTTCAATAGCATTTTTTTTAATTGTCCGAGTATAAGTCACACACAAGTGGGGAAAACATACATCCCTGGCGCACATTTCTTTGAATGTCTACTGCAGATGTATTTGTCTGGCCGAAATTCGCTTCTATTTTCTATCGCCAGTAGTGATTTCTTGTTTCCGCTTTTACTAATAGAATTTACAAATGAAATTGACCATAAGTTTCAAACAATTCGTGTTAAAAGTAAAATAAGGGAATTTTTGCGTACAATTCTTGACAAGGGTAGATTTTATCTTGATTGATAACATTTACTCTTATTATAATATAATAAATTATTTTTATAGAAAGCATTTTGATATAAAAGTTTTATAAACTTGTTTTGAAGGCTTCGAACTCAAAATATAAATGAAGCGAACATTTTCGAAAGTATTAATTTCATTCCATTTAATTTACCAAGAGTTCGGTTTCATTATTTAAATTGACGCTGTGACTTGACATTATTTCAAACAATGTAGTTTCATGAAAGCTTCGCATATTTATACCGAGCGTCTATAAAATCTGAACTATCTCACGATTTTCAGGATGTTTCAGGAATTCGAAACAATGGGCCGGCTTACAAAAGTTTATGGTTTGTTAGAGAGGTGTTATAAATAGGCTACCAGAGCCGCGTTTCTAAGTTACGATGCAGGGCCCGCTAATTAATTGCAGGTACAACATCGCCCGGCACCTTCTTGTTGTGGACAAAACAATGAATAATTGCGCCTTGGTTATTTCTCGCTGAGTTAAGTTTAACAAAGATTTCCAGTTGAATGGACACGTTGAATATGTAGGGTAGTAAGTTTGACCTCAAACGGATATTGTTTGTTTTACTTTAATTTCTCATCTAAAATATTTTGGCTTACAGTGTTTTGATATCAAAGATTTCAATGTATTATGATTTTTTTTTTGTATAAGTGTCTAGTTATTTTTTGTTTTAATTTGTGTAAGTTTCTATGAACTCAATGCTGATGTGTTGAGGACGATGATAAAGAGCTGGCTGAGATGGTTTAAGGGAAGAGATGATGATGATTTGTTGATAAATAAAACTCGTTAGATCGCAATGCGGAAAAAGAGTAATTTTATTAGTAACGTAGGTATTTATATCATTTTAGAATGTGCGCGGGAATGCGCTCACGATATGCCTACGTCTCGTTTCTGCGAAAGCAAAAACGATTAATGTTGTATGTAGGTATCATTCAAATACGGAACTAGCGAGACAAGCGTGGTGTGTTCTCACTCTAGTATGGAATGCGGTCCGCTCCGGGCTACGGATTGAATGGCCGGCGTGTGAACTTTGGACTTGTTTATTTAGATTTGTCGAGGAATGCAAAGGTCATTTCATCGGTCATTGACCGTGTGTATGGACGCCCACAGTGTTCCGAGTGTGCGACCGCCACAGGCACGTAAAACGAATGAATGAAGAAAGACTAATAAAACAAATGTATTGTGTAAATGTGAGCGAAAGACGTGTAATAGGAAGACCAAGGGAAGTGTAGTTGAATCAAGTGAATGCTATTCTGAAAGAAGGAAAAGTAGGAAGTCGGAGAAATCGTAGAAGCTCTATTAGGAGGCTTATGGACATAGAAGATACTTAGGATGTGTGTTGAGATAGGAAAAGCTGATCTCTGCCTACCCCGACAGAAAAATGTGATGGTATAGGTATATGTTCTATGAATAAAATAAACAATACCTAGTTTTTTTAAATAGGCAATCCACTCAAACTAGGATGATGTGTATCACCTAATTAAAGAAATTTTGAAATTACATGAGTCAATACGAGTAAAACAAAACCAATTTTGTAAAATAACAATTCTGGATAATTCAAAGTTACAGCAGATTAAACTTCAAAAATTTAACAATCGATCTATAAATGAAAAAGTTCCTCGAAGAAAGAAGAAACGCAACATTCATTGGACGCGGCCAAGATATGTTTTTAGTAAATTAAATATATTTATATGTTTATTTAACACTTTTATTGCAAATACAATCTGGCGGGCTTATTGTCAGGCGGCAATCTCTTCCAACCAACCAGACAAAAGTAAATGAAGCAAGTTACGTGGTCGCATAAATCATTCAAATGACTATCCATCCCCACGAAATCCACAAACATATACGTGAGCGCATGCCCACGAACCCCACAAAGACGGACAGTCACTTTATCTGAAAAAGAATGTTCGGGTGACTGTCCGTCTTTGTGGGGTTTGTGGGCTTGGCTCACGTATATGTTTGTGGATTTCGTGGGGATGGATAGTCATTTGAATTATTTATGCGACCACGTAACTTGTATCATTTACTTTTGTCTGGTTGGTTGGAAGAGATTGTCGCCTGGCAATAAGCCCGCCAGATCGTATTTGCAAAAAAAGTGTTAAATAAATAACATAACATATGTAACGCAACCATGCCTTAGTAACAACATCGCGCGAGCTTCTTAGACATATTAATAATAAAGTCGGTTTTAAGGTAAAGGGTCTTTTAAATTGAGTGGTTTTTTAAATTTTTGCATAAAACACAGATGGCGTCGTAAACTTGCCTGGGTCTTATGACATTTGAGAAGTGTAATATATGACATTTATAAAAATGGAGTCGTTTACAATACAACAACGCGTTCAAATTGTTGAATTATTTAATAATTCAACAATTTGAACGCGTAATTGTAATCTCCGGAAACGGTGATGTTAATTGGCCACCAAGATCATGTGATCTGACACCGTTGGACTATTTTCTCTGGGGTTACGTGAAAAGCCAGGTCTATAAGAATGACCCCCGATCAATTCCTGAGCTGAAGGACGAAATTATTCGCGTTATTGGTGAGTTAGAACCGCAACTGTGTCAAAATGTCATCAAAAATTTTGACAAAAGAGTGAACATCTGTGGAGCTGCAAGAGGTGGACATTTGGCGGATATTATTTTTTGTGTTTAAATGTCATACATTATACTTCAATGACCAATAAAATTTTTTTTGAAATCAAAACAAATTGTATGTTTTATTCAAGAATTTAAAAAAATAGAATTAAAAAAATTCGCTCAGTTTGAAAGACCTTTTACAGTGTAACATTTATTTCAGGTTGGAGTGAAATATGAAACTACAGTACCGCTCTGCTATCCTCGGTACCTTCTCATTTCTGATACAATACCGCAGTGGTACGCAACCTGGGGGCCGTGAGTCACCAAAATGTATTAAGTACTTTTAAATTAAGAAAACATAGCATGGACTTTTTATTAAGATATCGTCGGATGAAACCTTGTGGGCCAAATTCAAAACATTAACGTGCAATAAGTTTTGAATTTGTGTGAAAAACGAATACTGCGTTTGATCCTAGAAATATATTGATATATTGCGTTCGTTTGCCTCTAGAATTTTCGAATCTTACTGTAATAAAAAGCAAGTATTGTTCCGGATTGAGCATGTTATACATATGGGCGATCGATCACATGCTCCCAAAACGAGTCTTATTCGGGGAAGTAATGAGCAAGCGAAGGGTTGGTGGGTAGAAGAAACACTATTAGGACAGTCTGCAACAGTCACTGTAAGTAAATAACTTTGTGTGAGGCACCTAATTCAACGTGGAGTTCGACAAGGCTGTGTTTTGTCACCTGTATTATTCATTCTTTACTCTGATATAGTTTTCAAGGAAGCACTATATAACTTAAATCTGGGGGTCAAAGTGAATGGTGTATGCGTCAATAACATCAGGTACGCAGATGATACGGTTGTTCTGGCAGACAGTATTGGCGACCTTTAAACCCTGCGCCATAGATAGAATTAATAAAGCCGGTGTGAGGCGGGGGCTGAACATGAACGTGAGTAAAACTAAGTTCATGGTGTTTGGCCGGCAGGATCACGTAGGAGCACGTCTTACATTGAGCGGTGTTGATATAGAGAGAGTGGAAACATTTAAATACCTCGGAAGTATCCTAGTGGAAGACCTCGACCCAGAAACCGAAGTCAAGTACAGAATTGAATCATCAAGGCTTTTAATAAAATGAGAAGCGTATTCTGCAATGATAATCTAAACTTAAAACTTCGACAACGGTTAGTCAAATGCCACGTTTGGTCAGTGTGGAGTGGAATCAAGGACCCTCAAAGTTGATAGTATGAACCGACTGGAAGCATTTGAAATGTGGATGCACCGGAGAATGATACGGATACTCTGGACGGATATGGTCAGCAACACAAGGGTTTCGTCAAAGAGCTAAAGTTGATAGTGTTGCTGACTAAAATTAAAATCCGAAAGGTGTTCTATTTGGGTCATGTGCTTGTAAGAGCAAAGTACAAGTTGCTGCACCTGATCATCCAAAGCTTTTATCAGGCTGATATCGTCTCACCGGTTAGATGTGGGAGAAAGAAACAGTCATACGTCAGTATTACCAGGTGACTAAGCAAGATCCATATGTCTACAATATTTTCGGAGGGGGTGTGCATCAAGGATCTGGTTGTTTTCTTACAGAAGATCACATAATCGACGTGGAGAAGCAGCTCGATACTGACGTTGAAGTAACGAGGGAATCCTCGACTAGGAGACTCAGCAATGATGACGATGACATTCCAGATTTAATTAAGAAACAGATACTGTGGTACCTCGGGTTACGAACGCCTCTAGTCACAAACAAATCGGCTTACGAACACAATTTCCGAACAAATGTTGACTCGACCAGCGTTCAATGCCTCGGCTCACGAATTAGTTGTAATGGGGCATTACGCAATTACGCATTAATTGCTCTCAGGTGCGCGCGTTGGGAACATTGTTTGTCGTTGCGTTCGTTGTTCTTGATACAATTTTTTTTGCATTTTATATATATAAAATACATTATATGTATATAAAATATATTTTACATTAAATTAACCCTCGTTATGGCTCCCAAGAAAAATTATTTCGGTTTGCGAACATTTCGGCTCGCAAACGGAATCAAAGAACGAATTAAATTCGTAACCCGAGGTACCACTGTATAAGGGTAGCAATTTCATCGATTGAGTCAAAAATGAAATTGTTATTTCGACGATGCCATCTTTAATTTCATACAAATTGTAATGAACTGTTTAATGTTGCTCTTGCCTGAATTACATTTTATTTATTTATTATTACACATGACAAGAAATATACACAATTTGAGAAAAAACAACAGGTTATTTGATTTGGACATATAATTTTAATGGATCTGGGTTTGTTGCCTTTCATTTGTCATATCCCCAGTAAACTAGGCTTTTGCCTGTATCTCACTGAGGATATTTAGCATGAAAAAATAAATCGATACTTCTTTCCGATTTTTGATAACACAAAAAACCCCGTTGCACGCTCTCATCATTCTGACAAACAGTGACAGTCAACTACAACTGGAAACATCTTGCGAAATTCAACTCCTCACACATTATCACTCCAGAAAGACCAAAAATATTCATCCCACAATATACCGCACACAATCATAAGAATAAAAATGAAAACAAATTCAAAACAAAAAAAAAAGAAGAAAAAAAGAAAAACACACAGAAACACAAATACAAAAACATCCAAAATTAAAACAACAAGAAGAGACCCACACTCACGAGCTCACATAAATCCTTTCCACTCGTCATTCATCCTGAAAGCCCAAGTACTCAAAATCCGGTCGCAATAACAACCACGCTCCGATCGACTGTCTAAATGGTTTTCCTACCTTTACTTTTATTGAAGTCGACACGCCATTGTATGTAATGGGAGCCAAATAAGCATATTGCCTTTGGGCAAAAGAGGTTTTAACTCTAGGGATGGTGAACATTTCATTAGTTGCCATGCGTGTCATGTGTGTCTGCTGAGTTTGCATCTTCCCCTCGTCTCGATGGTAGTGCCAGAGAATGAATTTGAGATGTAAATTGGCTATGTTCAGGACCTGATACTCTCTCATTGTACTCGTATTTCTGTATTTCATTCACGTAAGGGTTGCATAAGGATTATACCGGAAATAGAAGATCGAAGGTATATAAAGGTTGTATACCCCTACAATATATAATGCAAGGAACTCGTGTGTATCTATTCCAGTGGGACAACTGATCTTGGCTTGAGAGTGTGACTCCCGGTAAAGGCAAATTGCACGTGATGGTAGCCGAGAATTTCTTGAATCAGAATATAGGTGAGGAAGAAAACGTATTTTTATGTAAGTGAATACTATATATAAAACAGACAAAGATTAAGATTCTCCGTGAAAAATAACTAAAGAAAATGTGTTTTGTTGAATTGATATACGACCTTAGATTTTTTTGTGGTAAATCACATGTCTACAATCCGGATTCTGGGTGGTGATCGATAATTTAGTGATGCAAAGAAACTAAAAACTCCTACCAACTAAAACCAAAATTTTACTCGTACAATCTCTGCTCTTTCCGATTCTGGACTATATGGACGTATGTTACTTGGATGTTACAGAGGAACAGCTGGATAAATTACAGCGTCTTCAAAATGTGTGTCTAAGATTCATTTTCAGCCTATGAAAGTACGATCATATAACTTCATACCACAAGGCATTAAACTGGTTGAATGTTAGAAATACACGCCAAATTTATATATTGTCACTATTGTATAATATCCTTAACTGTCCCGCCGCCACTTCTTATCTCGCCGAAAATTTTCAGCGTCTTTCCAAGCATGGATTAGCGCCCCTTACTGTACATGCAGTGAGACTCTGTCATCAGTTACAAACCAATAAAAGACTCGCTCCGTCCTTGGCATGCTTTAAGAAGCGACTAACAAAACTCTTAATTTCTAGTCAGTAAAATAACGTGTTTCATTCCTGATTTTTATTTTCCTTTCCTCTCCACCATCCCTTCCTTTCCCTTTGATTGATGATATCTCATTTTATATGAAAAATAATGTTCGGGTGATTGTCCGTATTTGTGGGGTTCGTGGGCATGTGCTCACGTATATGTTTATGGATTTCGTAGGGATGGATAGTCATTTGAATAATTTATGCGACCACGTAACTTGCTTCATTTACTTTTGTCTGGTTGACTGGAAGAGATTGCCGCGTGACAATAAACCCGCCAGATTTTTATTTGCAATAAAAGTGTTAAATAAATAATTTGAAAATCAAAATGTTTCAGTCACATTTTTTCTGATAAGTTGGAATAAATTTTCGAGGAATACTAAGCTGACGACACTTCTGGTAACTCAAATCTTATAAAGTTTTCAATGCAAAAATATGCGAGACACAGAACATTTATTTTTAAATATCAACGATATTTAGCGAATTATACAGTA
This sequence comes from Odontocerum albicorne, assembly GCA_949825065.1. Taxonomy (NCBI): domain Eukaryota; kingdom Metazoa; phylum Arthropoda; class Insecta; order Trichoptera; family Odontoceridae; genus Odontocerum; species Odontocerum albicorne. The sequence goes on from OX463849.1 coordinate 1,824,489, forward strand.
TCCTTCAATTATCCGAGGCGGAAGAAATACCAAAAGTGTTAATAAATATCCAAATATAATGTGCAAGGGACATATTTTTTTTTCCTTTTAAATAATAATCATCTCATTTTAATTCCTAATATGCTGTATATTCAAAACTTGATAAATGTAAAGTGCGCTCCATAGCATACTGAAAAATTAAAAATGTTTCTGAAATGTGTTTTGAGATTTTCAGGAATATTCAGCTAAGTGAGTCCTGAATTATTTACTTCGATAACTTTCATGCGTGTCTTACCCTCGTCATGGGCTTATTATGATTTACGTTTTAAATCGTTTACTAAGAATATATATCTTGACTTGATTCAAACCGAAATTTCTTAACAACTCGAGGATAAACATATTTAATGGATGGGATATTTTTTTCTACGTAAAAATCAACATTCAGAAGATAAACAAACTGTGAAATTAAACTCAAATTGAAAATAATAGTCTAACTGATTTATTGCCATACTGATTTTTTCTTAAACTAATCAAAAATAAGTAGATTTTGAAGCATTCTGTAGAATTATCAGACCTTTTTAAAAGAACATTCACTCTTTTTGGTTTGTACCACTTTTAAACTCTATCCTGTTTTCAAATTTTAGTATTTTGTTCTCTTTTTTCGTTTTCCCTTGCGGTGCAGGCAAATAGCACCGATCTCCAAACTTGTCTATCCAATCGTACAACTTTCACCTCCTCAACATTCATATATCTCGGCGTGCACAATTTCCTATCATTTATACTTCTGACTTAACCTATTTTTTTAAGTCTTGTTATTTGGTCCAACCACGTTTTTCTCGGTCTTCCTCTTTCACACACATATTGCACTTCTGTATTATGAGTTATTATTTCAACATTCATTATTTTCACATGTCCAAACCATTTTAAACCTTCTTTCTTTAATCTTACTTAAAACATCAATTTTATCCCTGCATTCATTTCTGATGTCTTCATTCCGCCTTCTTTCAAACATTTACATTCCAAAAAAATCCTTAGTGCACGCTTCTCCACATCATTAATCTTACACTTATCATTATTCCGCCAAGTCCAAGTTTCACTTCCATACATCGGGTCCTGAACATAGCCAATTTACATTTCAAATCCATTCTCTGGCACTATCATCGAGAGGAAGGGAAGATGCAGACTCTTCAGAGACACATGACGCGCATGGCAACTGATCAAATGTTCACCATCCCTAGAGTTAAAACATATTTTGCCCACCCCAATATGCCTATTTAGCTCACATGACATACGAGTACAATTAGGGGCCGAATTCAATAAAGGCAAAGGGAAGAAAACAATTTAGGCAGTCAATCGGAGCTTGGTTGTTATTGCGACAGGAGTTTGAATACTTGGGCTTGCAAGAGGAATGACTTGTGGAAGAGGTTTGTGTGAGCTCTTGAGTGTGGTGTTTTTTGTTGTTTTATACTTATATATATTTTTTATGATTATGTGCGGTATATTATGGGATGAATGTTTTGGTCTGTCTGGAGTGATGAAGTGTGAGGAGTTTGATTGCGCGTGATGTACATATACATGTGTAATTGAGTGTCACTGTTTGTCAGGTTGATGAGAATGTGCAACGGGGTTTTATATAATCAAAAATCGGAAAGAAGCATCGATTTATTTTTTCATGCTATATGTCTTCAGTGATATACAGGCAAGAGTCTAGTTTACTAGAGACACGACAAATGAAAGGCAACAAACCCAGATCCATTAAAATTGTGTGTCCGAATTAAATTACTTGTTGTTTTTTCGCAAATTATGTATATTTTTTGGCATGTGTAAATAAATCAAATAAATACACCAAGAGCTGCAACACACTATTACGAGTATGTATTGTCATTTATGGTACTTTATTCAATCAAATAAATACATCAAGTATGTATGTATTGTCATTTATGGTACTTTATTCCGTCAAATAAATCAAATAAATACATCAAGGGCTGCAACACAATATTATGAGTATGTATTGTCATTTATGGTACTTTATTCAATCAAATAAATACATCAAGTATGTATGTATTGTCATTTATGGTACTTTATTCCGTCAAATAAATACATCAAGGGCTGCAACACACTATTACGAGTAGGTATTGTCATTTATGGTACTTTATTCAATCAAATAAATACATCAAGTATGTATGTATTGTCATTTATAGTACTTTATTCCGTCAAATAAATCAAATAAATACATCAAGGGCTGCAACACACAATTACGAGTATGTATTATCATTTTAGCAACTGTTGGGTTGATATTGTGAGGTTATTGTATATTACATTTGTATATACGTGCATTATTAATCAATGTTAAACATTGAGGTTTTTGTTAACAGATACGGAAATTGTGAACACCTTTTGCCATCTAGTGAAACGGTATACACTATCAGATAAACATCTAGTGAAACGATATACACTATCAGATAAACATCTAGCAAAACGGTATACACTATCAGATAAACATCTAGTAAAACTGTATACACTATCAGATAAACATCTAGTGATACAGTATACACTATCAGATAAACATCTAGTAAAACGGTATACACTATCAGATAACGATCTAGTGAAACGGTATACAGTATCAGATAAATATCTAGTGAAACGGTATACACTATCAGATAAACATGTAGTAAAACGGTATACACTATCAGATAAACATCTAATGAAACGGTATACACTATCAGATAAACATCTAGTGAAACGGTATACACTATCAGATAAACATCTAGTGAAACGGTATACACTATCAGATAAATAACCACAAAGTAAACTGCGGATTGGCTGTCATTATCAGTGTTTTGGGGATTCCCCGAACTGGTTTAGTGGAGTGTGACGATCGGTTATAATACATTATTTGTAAAGTCCTTTTGCGTACCTTGTTAATTATTTTTTTAAATTTATATGTATTATTAATAAGTTAACGTTGAATCGTTGCTATTACATAAAAAATATATTTCCAGTGAGCATGTCTCAGCGAAAATTTTAATTCAACATGGAACTCGAAGAAACGTATCCTACATTTTAAAGAACTAAAATTGTAATTTATTTTTATCAAATACTGTTTATTCCACTTTTTAGTGACGGTATAACCCTACCGGTTTCAAGGCTTTCACCTCATCATCAGGGGAGCGCAAACAAGACTAAATTGGTAATGAGGCTTTCTGGAAGTCTTGTAACAAAACTCGAGGCTAGATATATAAAAAATTGTAACCCAATCTTAAAGTTCCCCAACATTTTTTAGAGGTGGTCTACTACATGTGGTAGAGCCAATGTCTCTGAATATTTATTAAAGAAGATTTAGATTAACTTCAAAAGTTCAGTTTGTGTTCTGAATCACAACCGATTGCAGATTGTAATATTTCTAATCAGTTAACAAACAGTCAACATAATAATTACTGATAAGATATATTTTATTAGTGTTCAGTTATCATTAACGAAAATCAGTCGTCAATTACTGAAAAAGAAATGCTTTCATTTTTTCAGCATTTTACAGTGTTTTGATCTAAATATGTTTTAAAAAAAATATTATATACGAGAAGGCTGTGTATATTTTATCGCTCAAGTTTACATTTGAATATATTACCTGCCTACACGGAAATTTCTTTTAAATTATGCATATTTTTTTACAAAATGTAAAAATGTTTTTTTTTCTTTCATAACTTAGTTCTTGTATAATAAATACCCTCGCGTCAGCGTTTGTTGTTTGCGCATTTTGAATTATAATAAAGAATTTTTTAAATCAATTAAGTATGTTACCATAGTGATAAGTATCGTTTTTTTGATATTGTAATAGTTATCGTAAATGACAACTCCATGGCCTAGTGAGAAAAAGACGCCTGCCAGGAGTTGTGAGCTCGAACCCCGTTGGAACCCAGATCTAAAAAAATAATTCCAGTCTGGTGTTTTTAATCCATTGGTATGGTACTTTTTAATCTATATTTTTTTTTATTTACATATATTGAAAAGCGTGGTCAGGAAACACACTTATCAATCATTTAGGTTTAGAACCTCTAGAACAGGTACAGAACTCCATAAAATAATAATAATAAAGTATTATTTTTCAAGCGCTATTTAAAGAGCAAGCTCTTCTCAAGAGCGCTCTAACTCGGGACAAACTTGTGGAGGGTTAAAGTTTGACTAATGCATTCATTAAAGGGATGTTTACGATGAAGAAAGGTGCTTTAATATAGTTTGGAATGAAATAATGATTAGGCGAGTATACATGTCAGAAATGCGAGGTGTGCATAGAAGAGGTTGACCGAGGAAATGTGGCAAGACCAAATGGACCAGAGTTTGAAAGAAGGTAAAGTGAGAAGTACTAATAATTGAAGATAACAAGTTGTATGAAGTTGTTGTGTGCTTTGTTAGAAAAGTTTAGAGATGTGTTCTCTCTGCCTACCCCGCAAGGAGCACGGCGTAATGATTTATATGTTGTCATATTTTATTCTTAATTATTGTTGCTTTATCATAATTTCGTCGTCGTTGCTGGATCTCGTAGTCGAGCACCCCCATGTCATTCCAACGTCGAATCAGTTGGAAAGGGAAGCTGTGCCGTGAAATTATTGTTTCTTTTCTCTTATTTTTAAGTGAGTGACTCGTTGCAAAGTGGCAAACTCAACGGTTACACCTCTGAACTGGATACGATGCGCACTGCAGTGAGATAATCCAAGCACACAAACATGTTTTTTCCTTGTTTTGAAATAATGCATATGACGAAGTCATATGTACTATATTCTTATACCCCTGAATACTTAGCGGAAGAAGTACATGTGTCATTCGAGGAGAATAGCACAGCGCAGGGTTCGAACCGGCAAACTTCCGCACGAAAGTCTAGTGCGTCACCGGTGCATACACCACATCTCTCAATTAAACATATGATAACGTTTAATTGATTCATTATGCCTCTGGAGTTGAGTAACCCTGCACCAACATGTGGAAGATTTCGATTCTGCAAAGCAACTTGCATCTCGTTCTACAAGTGAGCCCATGTGTTTTCTATATCACAAGATCTATCCATAAAATTCTCGATAAATCCAATTATTCTTGTTCCATGTAAGCGTTGTTTCACTAAAAACAAATCCAAGTTTTTTACCACTATAAAACAAGTTTTCGACAATTACGTAAGTCTACTTGGTAAAATTTAATCTAGACTTACGTAGTCCAGTCGGTCACAGTAAATTCTTCCGATGGAGAGGTCGTCGCACGCTCCCGCCACCTCTCGTCCGTGCGAGATCCGCGCGGTCATCCGTTTTTTGACTTTGCAGAACAATACTGCCACGAATATCACCGGAAGCTCGTGGAAGTTTATGGTAGTAATGTGATGAGTCGACAACATGTCACGAAGTGGGTTAGGTTGTTCAGAAAAGGCCGTACTGATACTCACGACGAGGCAAGGCAGTGATTTCTGACGAACTTGTGCAAAAAATTGAAGAACAAGTGCGAAATGACTGCCGTGCGACACTTAACGACCTTCACAAAGAATTTCCTGACATTTCTCGAAGTCTCCTTGGTAGTATTGTGTCGGGAAAACTTGGTTACAAGAAGTTGTGTGCGAGATGGGTGCCCAGAATGCTCACACCGGAGCACCGTCAAAATCGCGTGACCGTCACGCGTGAATTTTTGGATCGTTTTGCACAGGAGGGAAAAGCTTTTCTGGACTCTATCGTGACGGGGGATGAGACGTGGGTGTGTCACTTCACCCCAACAATTTCCCAACGAACAGAAGGCCAAGGAAGCTGTGAAGAAGTGGCTGAAAGTGCTGGCGGCGGAGGTCTATGACACTGGCATAAAAAAGCTGGTGCCCCGACTACAGAAATATCTCGATCTCGACGGCGATTACGTTGAAAAATAGTTTAATATATTTGTAAAATATTCTGTGAATTTCAATTAAATACAAGCATTTTTCGATCCTACATAAATGTTGTAACCTTACTTTCTGGATGACCCTCGTATGTATAGGAAAAAAACTTTTACGTTATCAAATATAATTTATGTCTGTATAGGTACGAGTATCTTACATGGTTTGGTATTATCCACGGTTTCAGGTATCTACTAGGAGGGTTGGAACGTATCCCCCGCGGATAGGGGTGACAACTGAATTTTGTTATCTAATCAAGCCAACAAAGGTACGCAACTGTTTCTGAAGGTATTCAATATCTGTGATCTAATGACGATTATGTTAAACCGTTTCTCGTTTATTGATAAAATTCCTAATCCAGGACTTAATTGTTCAGACGAAAAGATCAAACATTTCTCTTTTGTATGGGTGGGATATGAACACTAGATGCCTAATCTCCTCAGGGGCGCCGCTACAAAAGGGTGACTTGTGTGTCATAACCGAAAATACCTTGACCGGAAATATAAGCGAAAACCTTAACATTATTGGCAGTGTATTATAATATTTTACATTCACTTTATATATAATGGGAAACGCAAAAATGGAATACTTAGCAACAGTGGTGTGTATAAACTTTTATGTGCTGATTGTGATAATTTCTATATAGGAAAGACAGGAAGATCTTTTGAAAAGAGATTTCGTGAACACAAATCCGCCTTAACAAATCCTCTAATTTATTCTGAAATGGCTAATCATTGTCACCGTGAAAACCATACTTTTTCTATCGATGATGCCAAATTCTTACATATCAGTAGTAACGGAAATAAATTAGACTAATTAGATGTCCTAGAAATTTCTAAGTCAGTACATCAATCCGAACATCTGATGAACAGTTATTTCCCGAAAATCTCTCCGCTCTTGGCCGAAATCATCCCATGCCTCCCTCACCTCTCAGCCCCCAACCGTTGAAGCGTGTATATCGGTACCAGTTCGAACAGAATTTAGTCTTGTTTGTGCTCCCCTGAAGATGGGGTGAAAGCCTTGAAACCGGTAGGGCTATACCGTTACAAAAAAGTGAAATAAACAGTGTTTGATAAAAATAAATTACATTCACTTGATATTTTAACTTGTACATTACTCCAATTGGCTACTGCAATTCCGATTAGCTACACTGATCTAGTGGCGTCAAATGATAGTTTTACTAAATTTGAATTATTATGTAAAAATACTAGTAACTTGCTGGGATGTTTGAACTTCTGGCCTTAAGCTACTTTATAAGAAAAAAGTTACTGTGCTGCGAGTCATTTATCATTCGCCTGTGATGTCGGACCTTAAGTCCGTCGTCACTACTATTATTTTTACACTCAAGTGTGTCGCAACCGGAGAAAGAGTTCCTTTCAGCAGCTCCTTTTTCGCGATTGCGCTCATGAAAAAATTTAAGAAGATTTCGACCTTCTAACGTAGATCGCGTTGAATAGGGACTTATTTTGTCCCCCATAACAGCGTGGATGGTGATGAGATCGAACTGAATTGAAATAACTCAATTTCCTTGTTGGAGTAGGCAGAAACGACAGAGCTTCAAACTTTCCTATCACGACGTACTTCACCTTTTAACCCTACTTCATACATTAATTTTCAGCTCAAGTTCACTCTTAATGATTACATTTCTTAATATGCCATAAAACGACACATCACATATTCTTCTTAGTGCGCGCATTTCTCTCGATTCCTTTCATTTCATTTTCCACGTACACGTTTCATTCACATGCACCAATGTTGGCACTAATACGCTGCTATGAACCTTAATTTTAGCAATGTTGGTTGATATCTAGCTTTATCTGAATTTGACTGAAATAATGAGTTACTAAGAAGGAACAGCCAATTTACATGTTTTGTTCTATGAACATTTCTTAAAATAAGTCAATTCCAATAATTTTATTTGTTTATTTAATTTTTATTTAAAAGAACGCTTTCGGGATATTAATCACTCTACAGTCCAAGAACACTTAATCCATCTTTATGACACAGATACCCTAAAAATCGCAGCTGGACCGCTTTGACTAAATCAGCGTACACCCTATAGTTAAGGTTCCATATTACAGAAACATACAGTACCCGGCGGTAAGTAAAGACTGTCGGCCATAATCGGCTCACTTCGGCTTTGCAGAGCGTCGTCTCTGTCGCACGATGCGCTAACAGTCCAGTTAACAACAGCTGACAAATCCCGACGGAATACGTGTATGAATGACAGAAATGACGCTCTACAAAGCCGAAGTTAGCCGATTATTGCCGACAGTCTCTTTCTTAAGCCCGACATGTATTACTTAGCGACGTGTACTGTACTTCAGGCTGCTTCTCACCAATGACTTGTACAATATTATCAATGATGCTAAGTTTGTCAAAATATTAGCGTAATAGATACTTATTCTGTTAACTGATCATCAATGGTCAACGTGTATTTATTTATTTTTAAATATATATTACAGAAGTCATAGGAATTCTTATACCCTCAAATACTAGGCGGAAAAAATGCTTGTGTCGTTTGAGAGGAATAGCACAGCGCGAGGTTCGAATCTGCGACTTTCCGCACTAAAGTCTAGTGCGTTACCGCACGGCCATGCACCCAAAATTATAGAGTTTAAGCAGTCCAATACAACTATTATAAATATTTAGGTTAGTTTTAGTACTGTGTGTAGATGAAAGTGCAATAAAATACAATATGCTACCAGAGTGACTTTGATCATGGAGCAATACTATGGAATTAAATTGAATGTTATGCTTAACGAATAGTTAGGGGTAGTTCATCACCCGGCCTCATACGAGCGGGCACAATAACAACCAGCTTAATGCCCTCAGGGGCGGGTCGGGCCGTTACATCATATCGGTTATGGTACTAAACCCCACAAACGGTCGATATTGAATATGTACTTAAATACCTCACTGGAGGGCGGAACCACAAAGAGAGGTGTTCTGATTAGAGTTTGACTGAATTTCAGCTTCGGGGTTAGTTTTCAGCAAGTCAACAATTCCCACATACAGAATTACATCATCATACAATTTCCCTATTATTTTTGATAGGCAGAGATTGGCATATATATTTTGGTAGGCAGAGGTGGGTATACATATTTTGGTAGGCAGAGGTGGGCATACCTTTTTTCATAGAACTTGTGGCGGTCGCACACGCGGTCAATGACCGATGAAATGACCTTTGCATTCCTTAGCAATGCAAAACAAAAAAGTACAAAGTCCGGTCATTCAACTCATAGCCGATGCGGAGCGCATTCCATACTAGAGCGAGAACGCACCACACCTGTCTCGCCAGTTCCGTAAATAAATTATCACCTACATACGACATTAATCGTTTTGCGGATGTAGAAACGAGACGGGGAGATATCTTGCTCGCATTCCCGCACACACGCGGGAATAGTATAAATACCTACGTTGCCAATAAAATTCCTCTTTCCGCATTGCGATCGAAAACGTGTTTTATTTATCAACAAATCATCATCATCTCTCCCTCTAGGATACATATCCTAAAAACTCCTTCTGTTTCTCTTACTCCTTACTTTTCCTTCTTTCAATACTCTATCACTGAGTTTCGTAGATTTGTTTTGTCAGTTTTTCGTCACCTATTCGTTCCATATGTCCAAACCACCTAGATGTGGCCTTTGTGTATGAACATTATTACACATCATGATAAAGTAGGTTGATTATTCTAGTGAGAATGTTTAAGATTAATTCTTACTAGCGTCGCCCTTACGTGGTGTAGTTGACAAGACTCTTATCTTAAGCCCGAGAGTTTCGGTTTCGATTTTCAATGGTACCCAAAAAATGTTACGTGTTTATTGTTCTAAATAAGTAGGCTATATTGTTAGAGTGACAACAGATTTCGACCTGTTTTTCAATATCTCCGCATCGCCAACCAATTTGGATATGTTAATATGTATTATACGAATGAAATAAACGTACCAAATTCTTGACTGTTTCCCAAATATGATTTTTAACATCTTTATCGACTTAAGGGTGCAACACTGATTATCTAAACTTTTACCTCGGTCATCCACGTCGAGTCGAGCATAATCCATAATATTAAAACACTAATAGTATATTTTTAAAGACCGCTACTTCTTCTTAGCGGAAATTACAATGCGAATTCACTAATTATTGAAGATAGCTGAAGAGTCGAGATATACAAGTTTTTTTCATTGCCATTTTTTAAATATATGAGGAGGTAACATTCAAAAAAGATCATGCCCATCGGATACAAAAAATGAGTTGATAAAGCAGATTTTTTCTTATCGATGGTACGGAGCCGTTTAACATTTTTTTAAATCATAATATAAAACCGCTAATTTTTAAATCATAATTAAATAATTTTAAAATCATAACAGTATTCCTTCAAAAAGAATCTTGTCCAGGCTTCAAACTAAACGTGTCCGAATTGACCAATTGACCAATTGAATTGACCAAAAAGGTCATGTCCGAATTGACCAATCATCGCTTTCCGATTGTGTCTAACTTCATACCAGCTCACCAACAACTGTCAGTTTTAAATCGTACGTGCAGTGTAATGTCATTATACAGCTTTATCTACCTACCATACATATATTTATAGTTTTATAATAATATTTCTTCTTATTTTGTAACACTTTACTTATTTTATTTGATTAAAATTAAAATAAATTACTCTATTTTTTGCAACGCTTGTATAATATTTTTGAAATCAAACAAAAAACATTATGTCCCAGACCTGTTAAATAAAAAAAAATTAAAGTAGAATTGTTCACTCAAAAAGGATCATGTCCATATTGTAAACTAGAATATATTATTTATAGTAAAGGAATTCACGTTGTGCCTCCCTTACCTCTCAGTCCCCAACCCGAATGTCCCCAACTATTGAAGCGTATATGTCGATGCCAGTTCGAGCAGAATTTAGTCTTGTTCGTGCTCCCCTGAAGATGAGGTGAAAGCCTTGAAACCGGTAGGGTTATACCGTTACAAAAAAGTGGAATAAATAGTGTTTGATAAAATAAATTACAATAAACTAGAATAACTTTTTTAATTATTATGATTCGATTTTAAACAATAAATCAAGTCACCTTAAGCGATTTTAAGGGTTTCAGATATTTTTACAATGAATTATAATTTTTTTTGCGATTTCCCAACATTCTGATTTGGTGGACATGTTTTTTTTTTTAATATTACCTCCTCGTATATTTATTATTTTTTTAACTGGTAAGTCAGGTGTTACTTTTCAGTGAGTCACTTACAAATTTTGATATCTGTCAAGGTGAATTTAATTATATAGTTAAAAGAGTTGCTACTCGTACATCGTAAAATTTTAATCAGGATTAAAAAATTACAGTTAAAATAATCGATAAAATTTAATCAAAAAATCCAACGAGAAGGCATAATACTTTGTCCGCAGGGGCTTTTGGAATCGGTTAGAAAGAAGGGATTTTTTATGGAGAATTTTCAGTCAAATAATCTTGTTTTAATTACCCACAATGTTGTATTATACTTTAGCTGTATACATTACAACTTGACAGGTTTATAGCATGTGACATTTCTTCCAACCATCCAGAAATATGTTAAAGCTGCCACAAATTAAAATCAAATCGGAATCCTTTTTAAAAAATATCAATGGAAATCGGGCCCGTAGCCTCCGAGCTGAAAGATAGTCAACTTATCAAATAGGTCGCGAAGTTTGTTCATATTTCCGAAAAAAAAAAAAACAAATATTTCCAACTGGGAAATAAAAACAAAAAGGTTTTGAATTGGATACTGCAGAATTTATTTTATGCCACTCAGCAGGTAACTTTACAGCATAACCATTTGAGAATACCAATTCAAGAATATTTAACAGCCCCATACAGCCTAAATAGTCCTAATTTTTATAATAACTTGCTTCACTAACAAGTTTATAGGATCTACAGCCAAAGTTATTTCCTTTGAGGGAAAATTACCCACAGAATGTATAAACCAATTTATGACAATTTTGTTCGATCCCATCACCAGTCACGTAGTTATAGAGGACAAAATAAGTTCACTTGCAGCGCAATCTACACCAGAAGATATTGAGGAGGCGAAGGATGTATGTCGCGATAGTAAAATCTGGTGTTCTTTTGTCAGAAACACCTACTCCAACAGAGAGACGGCGTGGTAGTGTGACATTCAGAAAGCTCCAGCTAATGGTTGTCTAAAGAATAAACAAAAGTGATAAAGGTTAACACAAAACTCCGCCTTGTTGACCGGAAAAAAAAACACTCTCCATTATTAAAAGTGACCCTTTCACCGAGCACATCCATTAGTAGTTTGCGCATCTGCGGCCCCATATTGTTTGCGCGGGAAACAAATAATTATTCCGAATTTAAAATTGAGAGAAAATGGCCGCCAGCCACCATTTTATGAATAATTTATGAACAGATCGAGTTCAGGAAAGTTTGTGTATTCGTGAATTGTTCTTTGCCGCAAATACAAGTTGACGTGGGAGGGGTTGATGGGCAACAAACTGTGGCGATTTCAAGCTGGAATAAAAAATGATGAGGTGCTATTCTATGAAAGCACAACAGTTGCAAACGAAATCACAAAACCATAATAGTTGTAAACAAACTTAAACAGAACATATAAAACATCAACTATAAAAAAACTTATCAATCTGTTGTAGAATAATTGTAAAGATAGTTTAGACATTATTATATACTGAAACATTATACTGTACATAACGAAAGTTGAATACAACACAACAAAATGTATGAAATAATTTCAATTTATTACACTGAGTAGAAATTTCCGATTTTAACTCAACAATTCCATCATGAAGAAACGGCTCGACGTATAAACGAGTAGTAAATTTATACGTCGTTGATATTTGATGAATATTTATAAACATAATTGAAATAAACACAGATTTCTAGCAACATTTAAACTGGTAAATATATATCAAACAATTTTATGTTAAATGAAATTCAGAGCAACGATAATTCAAAAAGCAAAATTTATATTTGTATAAATTATAACCAAATTTGTTATGAGATTTGAAATATAAGTCTGAAAATTTCTCGTGTACTGTACAAAAAATATGAGTCATAAAGTTCTAAATTAAATTTTGTATTTATTGAGTGTAAGCAATTGACGACAACGAATTCAACGATGGACAGTGATGTCATACAATGATATTCCCGCGACAGTAGAAGACCAAAAAATTACCCCAAAATGCGATGGTTTGTATTGTATTGAATTGCACTTTCGTTTTAAACAGTACAACCGTTTAATTGCCTGCAGTGGATAAATAATCATTGAAAGGGTTGAATTATTGACTACCGCGTTATGTACGAGGGTCATCCAGAAACTAAGGTTACATGGGCTCCTGAGGCCGGGGGATCTTTTTCGTTTCAAAGTTGGTGCACCTCGCGTGTAGGGGGGATCCTAACGGTCAATTTGTTTAGTCTCGCGTATTTGTCGGCCATTTTGTTCAGTCACAGTAAATTCTTCCGATGGAGAGGTCGTTGTGCGCTCACGAAAAACTCGTCCGTGAAAGACCCGCGCGGTCATCAGTTTTTTGACTTTGCAGAACAATACCACCACGAATATCCATCGGAAGTTCGTGGAAGTTTATGGTAGTTATGTGATGAGTCGACAACATGTCACGAAGTGGGTAAGGTGGTTCAGAGAAGGCCGTACTGATACTCACGACGAGGCAAGGCAGTGATTTCTGACGAATTTGTGCAAAAAATTGAAGAACAAGTGCGAAATGACTGCCGTGTGACGCTTGACGACTTTCACGAAGAGTTTTTTGACATTTCTCGAAGTCTCCTTGGTAATATTGTGTCGGAAAAACTTGGTTACAAGAAGTTGTGTGCGAGATGGGTGCCCAGAATGCTCACACCGGAGCACCGTCAAAATCGCGTGACCGCTGCGCGTGAATTTTTGGATCGTTTTGGATAGGAGGGAGAAGATTTTCTGGACTCTATCGTGACGGGGGATGAGACTTGGGTGTGTTACTACACCCCAACCATTTTTCAACGTTATATTTTCTACAACGGGAGTCTTTAATTCCATTCATAAGAACCACTGAAGTAGGCCCAGAACTCGCAGTTCATCATCGCACAAGTTAGAAACATTACTACACTTGAAAAGATAGAATAATCGCAGACATTTCATCATCATCATCATAATCAATGGCGCTACAGCCCATTGTGGGCCCCGGCCTCCTCCAGCAGTCGCTGCCATTCCCCCCTATCCTGGGATGCACTCCTCCAGCCCCTGATGCCAATCACGTTTGCATCATTCTGCACCCCATCCATCCACCTAAGCCTCGGTCTACCCACGCTACGTCTTCCTTGGGGCTTGGAGAAGACATTTAGTGCACGATTATTATGACCAGACATAGTAATTAGCCTTACTGGACCTTTAAAAAACTATATCATCGGGAATCGAATCCGAAACCCCCAAAAGGAAGTCAAGCTAACATACGTGTTAATGTATAATGTCAATGCATAAAGTATTAAAAAAATCAATAATGAAATCATTATGAGAAAATAATTTTCTTTTCATATTTTCATCCCCCATAATGTACGTGGAGTGTGTATTATTTGTACTTTTATTGTATGCAATAAAATTTAGAGAGGCCATTTGCCACGAGGCAATCTATTCCAGCCATAAAAGAATGTAAATGATATCGTAGAACCTCAGACAAGTATGATCATATAACTTTATACCAGAAGGAATGGAACTTGTTGAATGTTAGAAATAGACGCCAAATTCATATACTGTATATTTTGTATAATATCCTTGACTGACCCGCCACCCCCTCTTATCTCGCCGAAAAAAATCAGCGTCTTCCCAATCATGGATTAGAGCTACGCTCAAACAGAGATTGTTTATTGGCCTTTCCAGTTCACCACTCCTCTTTTTTTAGGTCGTCCTTTACTGTCCATGCAGTGAGACTCTGGAATCAGTTACAAACCAATATAAGACTCGCTTCGTCCTTGGCATGCTTTAAGAAGCGACTGAAAAACTCTTAATTTCTAGTCAGTATTATAACATATTTCATTCCCGATTTTCTCTTTCCTCTTCACCATCCCTTTCCTTTCTTTTGAATGATGATATCTCACTTTATATGAAAAATAATGTTCGGGTGATTGTCCGTCTTTGTGGGGTTCGTGGGCATATGCTCACGTATGTGTTTATGGATTTCATGGGGATGGATAGTCATTTGAATGATTTATACGACCATGTAACTTACTTCCTTTACTTTTGTCTGGTTGGTTGGAAGAGATTGCCGCCTGGCAATAAGCCCGCCAGAAAAAATGGGTACCGATGTGAATTGAACCCACAACTCCTGGGTTGAAAGACAATCGTTTTAACAAGTAGGCCGCGGATGTCGTCTTATGATATGTGACATCGTCACCAACTGAAAATTGTTAATATCCGTTTCCTTATTTGTTAAGACGCCTGATTTCACTCCTTAGGTTAACGGGTTCAATTCCCATTTGTACCCACATTTTTTAAAAATGTTCTAGTCTATTTTTCCTTTTGGTTTCTGTTTGGTTGGAAGAGATTATCATATGATAATAATGTATCTGTTAAGTTTAACTATGCATTTCGAAAGTGTAATACAATATGAGGAAGAAAACAAATACTAGAATCTTGATTACAATATAAAATAATTTTATTTTCATGGAAACAAATTATTAAAACACCAGACCTACCGATATAAAAACAAAAACCAGGTTTTGTGATAAAACGAACTTAGCGTTTTGGATTTATGACAATGGAAATTTCGAAAAAGAGCGTAAAATATTTAAATCGATCATAAACAGGATGTTTCATTTGAAAAATTATAATTTTTTTATTTCAAGTATATTCCTATCGATTTTCAATTCATAGAAGTTGATTTTAACTATGATTAAGGAAATAAAAATTAAACGCTTTGATAGTTTTATATCCTCTATATATTTACTCGGTGACAGCTGTTTCGTCATTCAAGTGTCTTGTCAAACTGTGGGTGAAACTTAGCTACGTGTATATATACACACAAATAATTAAATAATGTATATAACATAAGTAAACAACTTTTTTAATTCTTAAATTATTATATTAATTTGGTGAATGTATTTGACCTGCAAAATAGTCTGAAAAGGTGGAGAAGAATCTTGGAGGGCAATGGATTGAGACTAGCAGAAAGAAAACAGAGTATCTGAACCTACCTACCTACCTATTCGAGAACACAAATGATGTCATTCCCATAATGCAAATGGGTGGAGAAACATTACCAAATTGTGACTCCTTTAAGTATCTTGGGTCACTCATTCATAGCGATGGAGGATGTGCAGCAGATGTAACACGTAGAATTAGTGTGGGATGGATGAAGTTTAGATCAATGACGGGAGTTCTATGTGATCCGAAAATGCCAGTAAAGTTAAAAGGAAAAGTATACCAAACGATTGTCAGACCGGCACTCCTCTATGGCTCCGAATGCTGGACGATGTATAACTCTTACTCGAGGCAATTAGAAACTGCTGAAATGCGCATGCTAAGATGGTCAGCTGGTGTGTCCCTAAGAGACAAAATAAAAAGCTCACGCATTCGTGGAAGCCTAGGTGTTACAGACATCAACAGTAAGACGGAGGAGAGGCGATTGAGATGGTATGGGCACGTTGGACCCGATCTCATTGTGAACCAGGCAATCTGCATGGATATTCCTCGAATAACAACTAGAGGAAGACCAAATAATTCATGGGTGGTGCAAAAAGATAACCTGATGCAGAGGCACGGCTTGGGGGACGTAATCTGGGACAGAAAAGCATACAACCTGAGGACGAGGAGAGCTGACCCCAACAGTCTTCGCAGACAGTTAGTTGGGATGGAGCCAGGGAGAAGAAGGTGAATGTATTTAATATTTATTTTAAAGGAACTGGAGTTTAAATTACCTTAAATTGTATAGGATCTATATTGGAAAGAGACAACCTATTTAATTTAAATTTGTAATATATTTAAAGGCACACTTTAAAGGGATTTATTGTTATAATTCTAGTAATTTAAGAATTAACCCTACAGTGCATTGGGATGCAAATTTGCATTATGAAATTTCAAAAATATAATAAATGCAAGACCATATTTTGGGAATAAAATACACTAAAATCATATGGTACAATTATCTCTCTTGTTGACTTTTTGCAAAAAAAAATAAAAAAAAGGTGTTTTTATATCAAAAAAAATATTTTTAATTCTGACAGTTAGAGGAATGGTGGATGCAACTTTTTATTGCATTTCAAGAATTAATTAAACCATAATAAAAGAGTTTTAAAAGTTGGAAAATAAAAACAATTCAGGTATGTTTTATTTATTTACATTATATTTTCATGTAAAAACTTATCTGCATGGTCAAAATCAATAAAATATGTGTGAAGCAAATTTGCATCATCAAGCATTTTTTTTTCAATAAAAAAAAACAGTAAAAATTGTTTTTGATTATTTTCATTATTTTTTCCGTTGCATATATCACTTTTCATATGCTGAGTATAAATTTCATCAAAATCCACGATGTCATGCATCGTAGTGTTAAAATATTACTATATTTATACACATTATGTTCACATTTTTGGGTATTTAGCGGAATGTTTGTAGTGGGACGTGTTGATGATTTTGATTGTTTGTTATTTAAATAAAATACGTCAATTAGCAATGCGGAAAGAGAGAGTGAGTGAATGTTTTATTTATCGGTAAGTGGGTATTTATACATTTCAGAATGGGCGCGGGAGTGCGCCCGCGATATATTTTTATCTCGCTTCTGTGCGTGCAGAAATGGTTAATTGAAGTATTGCAGACATCGCAAATAGTATTTTGGGTAAACAATTTGTTTGCGGAAACGGCGAGACAGCGTGATGCGTTCTCTTTCTACTGTGGAATGCATCGTAAATAGTATTGTTGGTAAACAATTTGTTTACGGGACTGGCGCGCTGTCCGGCCGCGTCAATGTTTTGGTATGTGACCTTTGGACATATCCAAAGGTCGTTTCGTCGGTCGTTGACCGTATGTGTTGACAATATTCAGCGACGACCGTGGTTCCCACAGGTATATACGTGTATATCCACGTAGCTAAGTTTCACCCACAGATTGACAAAGTTACTGTATGGCGAAACCCCTGTCACTAGAGAAATAAATAAAGTATATAGAACTATCAGAGCGTTTAATTTTGATTTTTCTAATTAAAAAATATTGTTTCTTAAAAGCATCAATTTATAATTAAACTCCAGCGCTTCACAATAAATGTAAAAAATATATTCATATTCAATAATCAGTCAATTATACACTTTTAGGATTCCGAGACTAAAAATGTACAAAAAAGGTAAAATAACTTTTATGTAGGCTTTGATGAATAAATAATAACATCGTATTTATTAATACAACTTAAAATAGAGAAAACAGCTCGAGTTTCTGTTGATTTTTTTTTCTCTGGCGTTTATGGCTAGTTAGTATTCAAATTTGTGTCATCCCCAAGCCGCGTCCCTATGGGCGGGTTGTTAGTGGGCTTACGAAGTTGTCCCTCTCTTTTCATAAATTGACAAGACAAATAAAAAGAAAAAAATAATCTCACTCACAATCGTGCTGTAAGGTTAAAGAACAAACAATGAGTCTTGTATAGAAAAATGTATAGTGTATACCGTCTTTTTGGACAATTAATTATGGGCAGTATCACTCTAAATCTAGATAAAATAAGTTTGTAACTAATAATAAATATAAGTTGTAGAGAATAAAGCAATAACACATTCTGAAACATCTTAAAATGCTATAATTTTAAGTGACTTAAGACTAATCGTCTGTACTCTGATATAGTTTTCAAGGAAGCACTATATAACTTGAATCTGGGGGTCAAAATGAATGGTGTATGCGTCAATAACATCAGATGCGTAGATGATACGGTTGTTCTGGCAGACAGTATTGAAGGCCTTCAAACGCTTATAGGTGGAATTAATGAAGCCGGTGTGAGGCTGGGGCTGAAATGAACGTGAGTAAAACTAAGTTCACGGTGTTTGGCCGGCAGGATCACGTCTTACATTGAACGGTGCTGATATAGAGAGATTGGAAACATTTAAATACCTCGGAAGTATCCTAGTGGAAGACCTCGACCCAGAAACCGAAGTCAAGTGCAGAATTGAATCATCTCGTGCGACTTTTAATAAAATGAGAAACGTATTCTGCGATAATAATCTAAACTTGAAACTTCGACAACGGATAGGCAAATGCTACGTTTGGTTAGTGTTATTACATGGAGTGAAATCATGGACCCTCAAAGTAAGTAGTATGAACCGACTTGATGCATTCGAAATGTGGATGCACCGGAGAATACTTGAAGAAGAGTTGAAATTGCTGCAAACCAGTCTTAGGACTGCAACCACGGAGAGACCCTGGACGGAATGGTCAGCAACACAAGGGTTTTTCAAAGAGCCAAAGTTGATAGAGAGTTGCTGACTAATATTAAAATCCGAAAGGTGTCCTATTTGGGTCATGTACTTAGAGGAACAAAGTACAAATTACTGCACCTGATCATCCAAGACAAAATAGAAGGCCGAAGAGGTTTTGGCAGGACACAAATCTCCTGACTCCGCAATATACGTGATTGTACTGGTATAAGGAGCGGTGGAGATATTTTTCGGGCTACAGGAGACCTAGATGTCTACTCTCAAGTGATATTCAACGTTGGCGGGCACCTGATATGACACTGGGAAGAAGAAGAAGACTAATAAATTCTTAATAATTTGTTTTGTTATTTACTACCGGCATATAATGAAATGTTTCCAATAAAATGATACAATTTGTTAGAAATAAACGGTCAAGTGCCTACAGGTTACTATAGTATCCTGTACTTTCACACACAGACACAATTTTCCTGATGCTTACGGTCAACGCCGAAAGACTTTTTTTTCAGAGCAAATAGTTCCTTGTATTTTTTTTTGTGTTTTTGGGAGGATTTAAACCTTCTGTCTAAATCCTTAAAGCGCGTTTGGTTTTATTGTGTACAACTATTATATATCTACGAAAGTTTACCTAATTTAAACGTTGATCTTCTCAATCTTCCACTGTGGAGAGGAATTGAGAACGATACGAGCTCACGAGAGACGAAGAATAGACGCATTTGAGGACAATATGCTGCTGGAAACTACAACGGATCATTTCGACACTGAAGGAAACTAACTTGTCAGTTCTACAAGAGATTCAGTCTCAGGCGAATGACAGACTCTCGTCCATTTACCTGAAACTTATCATCCAATTCTTCAAGCACGTTTCAAGGTGTGATCAAAATAGCTTAGAGATGGGGGTCATTACAAGAAATATGGAGAAGACCAGTAGGAAAGAGAGATCCTCTACAAGATGGGCTAAAGTAAAGGCTTCTAATGATTCAAGAGTGGCTGAGGTACTACAGGTTACGGTGAACTGAAAGAAATGGAGGGAATTGTAAAGCGCATGGTAGAAGCAATAATAATGTAAGATCACGGCATTGAAGAAGAATAAATCATATTTGATACGAAAAAAGTGGACACTCCGTATTGTTTCGAAGCTTGGCAAGGCAGTACGAGTGTGTATTTATTGGATATGGCGGGCAGCAAGGCTCGCTTGCGGCTTTCTGTTTCGCCTCATGCGCCATTCATGTTTGATAAAATAATTTTACATTTTTTATGGTTACTCCTTCGTGTGCCTTGGAAAACTATTATCCGTGTATTGTGCGAATAGGTCTGCAGCAGTTGATAACAACTATTTTAGAATAAAGGGTATGATTTATAAACTTGATATGTTCAACGTAAAACAATCTATAATTTCCAATGTCTTAATTTACTTTAGTTTCAATATTGTCACTTCGCCTGATTGTATTTTTACGGCCATCTGGATTTCCTTGCTTCAGGTCGCGCCTCAGCTCCCCGTGAGTGTATCTTCGCTATTCTACTTCCCAATTCTCTCTGGTCATGGGAACTTTGAAGGTAAACTTTTTAGCTTCAGTCTTATATTGTATTACATTTTCGTTGTATACAGTACAACGTGGTAGGCTTATTGGCATGTGGCAATATCTTCCAGCCAACCAGAAAGATTTTAAAGAGATCTTAAGTGAAAACCGGAATCGAGTTATTAGACAAAATTCAGGCTGGAGTCCTTTTAAAATGAATTGGATTCCAACAGAAAGGAAAACAGGGGTCTTTCCAACTAAACTACGGAGTCAGAAAGCTATCATTGAAGATTTTGACATAAGGATATTTTTTTTTAACCTGGCGAGTTTATTGCCATATGGCAATCTTTTCCAACCAACCAGAAAAATGTTTTATAGGCCCTAAGTGTTAACCAGACTGGAATCCTATTTAAAAAAATCTGGGTTCCAGCGGGGATCGAACCCGCATACTCCGGATCGGCAGACAACTGTCTTACCACCAGGCCACGGAGGTCGTCTATTTATGTCGTATGTTTCAAATGGGAACAGCTAACAGCGGCGCATAAATAATTATAATACTAATAAAAGGATAATTTATATAGCGCCGTTTAGACAGCAAACTCTCTTCAAGGCCGCTCCAACTAGGTATTCGATCCTAGTATTATTGACAGATTAAAAAAATACATATATGTAGTTAAGTCTAAGGATATAAAGGTAATATCTGCAACTGATGAAGAACTTTCCCCCATTTGCATACGTTTAGAAAAACATGTTTGGTAAGAAAACCGCAAAAAACTGATCAAAAGAAGACGAATAACAAAGAGCATGCTTCGCATTTTTTTATGTGATGGTTAACATGTTCGGCATTAGGTGGTTTGTAATGTGCATGTATTATCATAAATGTTGATGATACTTCCAAAGAAGGGCTGTCTTCGAGTGCTTCCTCAAGCTGCACACGCCACACATATGTCTTACAGTTTGAAGCAGAGAATAATCGATCCTTTTCAATTATTATTTGAGAAAACGAACGTTGGTCAAAAAAGAAACCATTTAATAAGTATTACGCAATAATAATATAAATGCTGCAATAATAAAATAAACACGTTACAATGGCGAAATATACGTTATTGTCGACTATAACATATCAAGAAATCGTCGCTTCCTCACCCATAGCGGTTTTTTTAGAATGAATATACCTACTTCACGCACTGGTACACGTTTGATTGTATCGGTGAATTTATTCCCGATTTTCACAAAATATCTCTGATGTGGCCGATAAGTGCTAATTACGAGTATTATTAATATTATTTATTCAATGCGTAAATGTATTACGGAGGAATACCTAAAATCTGAAGCCAGTATTTATTATATTTATAGAGATATTAAAGTTTTTAGAAGCAATGTGTACTAGTTACACATCACAGGACAGGAAGGGTTAAAGCAATGCATTATGATGAGACTTGAAAGTAGAATCGAGTATTAAGACCCAGACGTCTTAATGATGAGCAAACATGACAACCATGGCGCCGACAAACGTAAATTATGATATGAACAAACGAATGAAAGGAGACATTTTTAATGCGGAAGTAGAAATTATTTATTATAATTAAATTGTAATGTTGGCTCCCAATTCGGGTAGTTGCCAACAGTCCACTATCCCTGTTAGCGATATGATATAAAAAGGTTGATTGACCGTTACGCATTGGGAACGTGATTCCGAGAACTGCCGCACAACACACGGTGGCGCTGGGCGCCGTGACATCATGCATCATGGCGGCGGACGTGATAATTCCGGGGAAGTCCCGCACCATTTTGATCGCATGCGTTCACACGTGGCTATTTGATTTTTGAGACATCACTCTATCCATGGTCACTACTGTTGAATATGACCTTTTTCACCTTGTTTCTTATAGAAAAGGGAAAAAAACTAGTAAAAAGTATTATTTTCAAAATGACTGTATTACATTTTCGTTGTATACAATACAACATACTCGGTATATTTATTTATTTATTTAATTAACGACACAACAGTGACTTTATACACAAATGAACATGTGACAGGTTATAAAGTACTTAAAATTATTGACAAATAATACAAAATTTTATCTTAAACTAACATGTAGGTACAAAAAGCAGTAGTAATAATAAATTACAGTCGTCGTTTTAAAATTATTTAATATTCTTTGAAAATTTTGTGGGAATTTTATGGATAGATATTGAGATATAGAAAACACTTAGCCTCATTAGTAGAACTAGATGCAAGCTGCTTTTCAGAATTAAATGCTTCATGCATGTTGATGCAGGGTTACTCAACTCCAGAGGCAAAGTATTGTCCTTAATGTTTTGTTTATATTACGTTATTTATATTAATAAAGGAGAGCACAAAGTTAGTAGCTATTTCTAAATATTGTTGTGATATTCTGGCGAATACTATATATACGAGTACTTATATTAAAAATATCTAAATTGTTGCAAAACTCGTTTCCAAGTCTTTGCATACGAATTATAGAGGAGTTGATTTTATAATTAGTATAGCAATTTTCGGTATAAAAGGGATTGAGCTGTCTTGTGGATCTAGTGGGAATGCGAAATGAAATACTTGCGAGTAAGTGAGGTGCATCAATCACTGAGTGAATGATTTTGTATAGCAGCACTATATCGGCTGGTTTTCTTCTGTCACACAGCTTCAAGAGTTTCACTGCATTTAATAAGTTGGGAAAATTTCTTTGTTCATGCGGTATTCCAAGTTAAAAATTTATGAATCTTAGAAATTTGTTTTGTACACGTTCTAAAGTTTGTGCATGGGCGGCGTAATGAGGAGACCATATTGATGAGTTGTAGTCAAGGCGGCTGCGTACCAAAGAGTAGTACAGCAGTTTTAATGCTCGTAAATCCGAGAAATGTTGGGCAGTTCTTAGAACAAATCCCAAGATTTTTAAACTCTCCCGAGTGATTTTGTTCACATGTTCTATAAATGAAAGTTTTTCATCAAATATAATTCCTTAGTCCCTTATAGAAGCTACACGTTTTAATATATATTGATTTAGCGAATACTCGTGATTAATTGGATTTTTATTTCTATAAAAACTAATGGACTCACATTTACTCAGGTTTAAGTGCAGTTTATTTGTGGTACATCATTGTTGTAATTTATTTAAATTTTCTTGTAATTTAAGGCAATCAGCAGCATTATTTATGAATTTGAACATTTTTAAATCATCAGCAAAAAGTAAAATCTCTGCATCACTAAGTGTGTCAACTATATCATTAACTAATAAGAGAAATAATAAATAGATTTATCTTTCTAACCAAACAGTGGTCACGATGGTGAGCCATTTAGTGAAAACCACACGGATACCGATTAAAAAAAATATGGGCTAACAGAAATCAAACCACCTACCCCCAGGTTGGAATATATCCTAGAAGGTACTCGTATGTTGCCATGTAGATTTCTCTTCTAATAACAATAATAAAAAAGACTATTTATACAGCGCCGTTCAGAGAGCAGGCTCTCCCCAAGGGCGCTCTAACTCGGGATTCACACCCACTATTATTGACAGATTATTATTGACACATAAAAAAAAAACAAATTGGGTTTAAGTATAGGAAGATATGGCTGCGGCCATTAAATTAAATACTCCCCTGTACTTGCATATGTTTTTAAAAAAATATATTTTTTAAGGAAACTATAAAAAAACTTACTAAGGGAGGACGAACTACAAAGAAAGCTTTGTAGAGCGTAGTTCACATTCCGCTTCAGGTGTAGTGTAGTATTCATATATAATCATAAATATTGACAACACCTCTCAAAAAAGGTTACTTTAAAATGATTCCTGCACACACCACCTATATATCTAACACTAAGATGCAGACCATTCCAGATGACCAGCAACGGCAAAAGCTTTGTCATAATACCGCGTCCTATTGGTCGATTCGGAACAATCAATTTATTAGACGAAGACCATAGTTCAGTTCCATAACACCTACACCCACCCTGTTATGGGGGACAAAATAAGTGCCTATACAGCGCGATCTACACTATGGTTGAAGCTTGCAATCTCCTTTATTTTTTATGAGCGCGACGTCACATACTATAGTGAGGAAGATGGGACTGCCCAAAGGGACTCCTTCTTCAGTGGAGTGTGAAAAGAACATTAGTGACGACGGACTTAAGGTTCGATATCACGGGAGAAGGAAAATAATTCGCACATAGAACGAATGAATGATGAAGGACTAACATAAAACAAATATACAGTACACATCTTAGTGTAAAGCGTGGTAGAAGAAAACCAAGGAATGTATGGTTAGATTGAGTGAATTATATTTTGAAAGAAGTTAATGTAAAAAGTCAGAGAATAGTTTTACTTGAAGATGTATGAAGAAAAATGTGGAGGGGAAAAATATATGCTATCTCTGTCTACCCCGACAGGGAGACAGCTTGATGGTATGATACCTACTCGTATCATCATCATCCCAGTGTCGTGTCAGGTCCCCCCAACGTTGAATATCACTTGAGAGTAGACATGTTTGTCTCCGGCAGCCCGAAAAAGATCTCCCAAGCTTGCCTACTGCCAACACCTCTTCGGCCTTCTATTTTGCCTTGGATGATCAGGTGCAATAATTAGTACTTTGCTCCTCTAAGCACATAACCCAAGTAGGACACCTTTCGGATTTTAATATTAGTCAGCAACTATCTATCAACTTTGGCTCTTTGAAGAACCCTTGTGTTGCTGACCATTTCGTCCACATCCGTAGCATTCTCCGGTGTATCCACATTTCGAATGCTTCCAGTCGGTTCATACTACCAACTTTGAGGGTCCGTGATTCCACTTCATGCAATAACATTGACCAAACGTAGCATTTGACTAACCTACTCGTATGATGAATAAAAAAAGCTATTTAGTAAGGTAGTGAAAAGAGATCAATTATACATCAGTAAGTCAACATAAATAAAACGTCAAGTCTAGTACTTTCGTAATACAAACAGAATAAACAAAAATAGTGACAAAATATGTTGAAGCGTCGAATGTAAAGCTATCGCAGTCTGGAATTAATACGAACCAAAGGACCTGTCATGAAAGAGTTAAGGTCATCCAATTCCAGTGTAAATTTAACAACAGCCCGCTTGGCGAGACTGGTCGGCTGTTACAGTGAGCTATGTTTGGAGTTTTTGGTAACGGTATTTATTTTCTTGTTACCGGAATTCCGGTAATGTTACAGAAGAAAGTATACGTGAGTGAAATCTAAGCCAGATATCATATTCTACAGATATTGTGGAATATAGCAAGTCAGTTTGTATTTGATGCTGTTATATTACAGCATGCTGTTACGAGTATATTCGTAGCATAGTTCATAAGACGTTCAGTACCAAGCGGTAAATAATACACATCGGATTTAAGAGAGAGACTGTCGGCCATAATCGGCTAACTACGACGTTGTAGAGTGTCGTCTATGTCGCACAATGCGATACGCTTACGCTTGACAACGACTGACGCGACGGAACACGTGTATGAATGACAGAGACGACACTCTACAAAGCCGAAGTTAGCCGATTATGGCCGACAGTCTCTTTCTTAAGCCCGATGTGTATTACATACCGCCGGGTACTGCATGTCTTTCAACCGGGGGGTTGCGGGTTAGGTTTATTTTGATGTGTAGATTTTTTATGAAAAATTTCCAGTCTGGTTTTCACTTAAGGTTTTATTTATTTATTTATTTATTTATTGTTACACATGACAAGAAATATACACAATTTGAGAAAAACAACAGATAATTTGATTTGGACATACAATTTTAATGGATTTGGGTTTGTTGCCTTTCATTTGTCGTATCCCCAGTAAACTAGGCTTTTGCCTGTATCTCACTGAGGTTATTTAGCATGAAAAAAATAAATCGATACTTCTTTCCGATTTTTGATTACACAAAAACAAAACCCCGTTGCACGCTCTCATCAACCTGACAGTGACACTCAACTAC
Organism: Odontocerum albicorne; assembly: GCA_949825065.1. NCBI lineage: Eukaryota > Metazoa > Arthropoda > Insecta > Trichoptera > Odontoceridae > Odontocerum > Odontocerum albicorne. Next base: position 1,851,245 of record OX463849.1, read on the forward strand.
AACTGGAAACATCTTGCGAAATTCAACTCCTCACGCACCATCACTCCAGAAAGACCAAAAATATTCATCCCACACTATACCGCACACAATCACAAATCTCACATAAATGCCTTCCACTCGTCATTCATCCTGAAAGCCCAAGTACTCAAAATCCTGTCGCAATAACAACCACGCTCCGATCGACTGTCTAAATGGTTTTCCTACCTTTACCTTTATTGAAGTCGGCACGCCATCGTATGTAATGGGAGCCAAATAAGCATATTGCCTTTGGGCAAAAGAGGTTTTAACTCTAGGGATGGTGAACATTTCATTAGTTGCCATGCGTGTCATGTGTGTCTGCTGAGTCTGCATCTTCCCTTCCTCTCGATGGTAGTGCCAGAGAATGGATTTGAGATGTAAATTGGCTATGTTCAGGACCTGATACTCTCTGAAAAGCTCCGCCGTGGGATACCGAGCAGGAAGTTTATTAATTATTTTCACAATCAATTTCTGGGAAACCTGCAATATGTGTTTTTGGGTTAAGGTGCATCCCCCCCAAACTGATATACCGTAAGAAAGTGCTGACTGGCATAAAGCGAAGTATATACTTTTAAGGATATTTTCACTGAGCACATTTCGAATCATTCGGAATATGTATCCTAGTTTTCTGATTTTTGCGCTCAAAGTGTTAATATGGACCTCCCAACGAAGGAACTGATCAACATAAACTATCAACCTTTTCCAAGGAAACACAACTACAGTCAGCCATGGGTGAACAAGTGTGCAGTGTTATGTATTTATTTGTAGGTGCTTGAGTTCTTGTAGATATGCTAAATGTGATGTATTTAGTTTTTTGGGAATTTATAGTCAATAAATTTGAGTCCATCCATTCTTTAACTACACGTAATTCTTCGTTAGCCTTTAAGAATACATCATCCCATGTTCGGCCCTCGAATAGAAGAACCGTGTCGTCCGCAAAATTAATAATCTTACCCCTGATAGAAAGATTACACAACTGATTGACATATATCAGGAACAATATAGGTCCCAGAACACTACCCTGAGGTACTCCGAATCTCACAAAAAGAGGCTCGCCAAATACACTATCACCCAATTTGACTCTCTGAGTTCTATCAGACAAGTATGAAGAGAACCAACTAGAAGAGCGCCCACATATGCCCACCTCCATCAATCTGGTAAGTAATATTCGGTGAGACACTGTTAAAACTAAAACCTTTCTTGTTAATTGAAGGATATTGGTACATGAAAATTAATCCGACAAGTGGTAATGTTACTACGAAAGTGCAACAAATAATATAACCAAAAATCTAAGTCTAAATTGTCACAAAAAGCATTATATAATGTTTCTGGTTAGCTCACTTAGTTAAGTAGTATAATACAAATGTGGTGTTGAAGACATAGAAAGGTGGGGAAGAAGCAAAAGGCGCTTCTGAAGGGATCATGTGGACCGCACGGAGGATACAAGACTGGCCAAAATCGCTAAGACTGAAAACCCTAACAGCAGGAGATTACCAGGAAGGCAGCCGAAAAGGTGGAAGGACAGCTGGACGTCATCATCCCAGGACAGCCCACCGTCACAAACATGCCATACGACCTAGACCAAGAGGAAGAAGTATAACTTGACTACTGGTTGAGGTATTTAAAAATAATGTATTCTAGCTGTGTTTTTTGTTAATAAAATCTTAAATGATAAGGTAAGGTATTAGTTTTCGACACTCGATGGCGATATTTCCTCATTTTCCATTTCATCAACTCGAGCCTCTCCATTTTCCATTTCATCAACTCGAACCTCTCCATTTTCCATTTCATCAACCCGAGCCTCTCCTTCTTCCATTTCATCAACTCGAGCCTCTCCATTTTCCATTTCATCAACTCGAACCTCTCCATTTTCCATTTCATCAACCCGAGCCTCTCCTTCTTCCATTTCATCAACTCGAACCTCTCCATTTTCCATTTCATCAACTCTAGCCTCTCCAATATTTAAAAACATCTTACCCTGACGAGAAGCCCAATTTTGACTAAGTTTTTTTATACACAGCATAGAAAGTAGTCGAGAATCACAAGAATAACGTTTTTTGACGAATTCTTCAGGATCTTATCAAGATCTGAAATAAAATTTTAACTGAATCTATAATAACTAAATAGACATTGTTCTCAGCATCATCCTCGTGGCTCTACGTGACATTGTAGATGAGATAGCAAGTGTGATGTGGGAGTGGGTTGAAAATTTCGATCGAAGACAGACTGGAGAAGAAGAATAATACAAAACCTGTACATTTTATTTCATTTAGTTTTGTGTATGTTTCCACTCGTCGTGTCTTCCCACCCATCTTATCTCTCCATCCATCGTTTCTTTTCATCCATCGTATCTTTCCATCCATCGTTTCTTTCCCCCCATAATGTCAGTGATTTGAAGAACATGTATTTCACTGTTGTCATATACAAGTATATGAGTATACGAGTATTATTTCTCTGTATATGTGCTTTATCGAAGTAACACTTTTTAAGCACTTGTCTTAAATTTAAAGTTTGTTTGAGTTCTCCCCCATCTCCCTACCAGAGCAGATATTTGAGTAGTGAACAAAATCCCTGTAGTATTTTCGTATATCTTCGGCGGGACAGGCCCAATCAAGCTCCAGCATTGTCCCAATCGCCCCACATCGCAGCCCCAACTTGCAGCAATCACTCACCCCTTCTCAAGAACAGTACTGATCGCCAAACGTGCATTCCACGAGCAATTGAAGAAAATCTTGAAATTATGTTCATGAAAATGTCAGAAAGATCACTGCGAAAATGGAAGAATGTCACCAAAAGAACGGACAAGTGAAACTGGATGTTGAAGACTGAGGCTTACGTCCTCCAGTGAAAAGACACAATTTAAAGACGATGATGTTGCTATATCTGTATTCCATTATACCGGAAACCTTTTAAGCCATCCCTAACAACGGTGATATCGTATATAGGAATACAACCAGCACGCGAGACACGCAAGGCGAGCCTTCACCCCTTCAGCAGTACACTAGCCAGTACACTATAACCTGTTCCAGTATATATAACTAAGTAGTTGCACTGTATATCACCACCCCTGGCTTGCGGTCGATATTTTCAGTCAACAAATTAAGCGGACTTTTATTTAATTTCGATTCGGTTCAGAATTATGGTGAGTGTACACGGAACGCACCATGCGGAAGTGTGCTGTAGGACCAACCTCAAAGTAAATACTGGGATGAGGGACGATTGATGATTTTTAAAATGTCTACACCGTTGCTTAAAAACAAAAGCCACAAACATTATTAAATTTTCATTTTAATGTCTCCAATTATTTTGAAGATAAGTAAATGAATAAATACGATTTCATTAGCCTAGTTGGTAAGATGCCTGTTTTCCAATTGTGAGTTATGGGTTTAATGTGAAATACAAATTTATTTTAAAAAGGGTTCAAGTCTGATGTTTACATAATGTCACTTAAAAATGATATTCTATTATGTCTCGGCCACACAGGTAGGAGCCTCGCTTGGTGCTTAGAACTACGCTGCGAGCTAGCCGACATATCCTAGCGAACCAACGTACCGCATACTATCGCAATGGCCCCACTGCACGCTTCGCGCTACGCTACATAACGATTAATCATCGAGTGAGTCTCCCAGCAAACAGACGTGTTGGTTAGTTTTATTGTGTCACCAAGTGATTTTTACAAGATGGTGGAAGTTTTAATAACAGCTGTGTATAAAAGGGAGCCTTTGTGGAACCCATCGAGCAAATTATACAAAAATGAACCTGTAATAAAATCTCTTTGGAATGAAGTTGCGCAGGAAGTAAATAAAGATAAGGTAAGTTATAATGAAATTGGTTAGTTTTGAGAGTGGCATCGTTTGTTGGCTCAACCGCTCCCAAACGTCAAATGAATTTGTGCGTAGCACTTTGGTGTGGCCATGCATGAAGTCACCTAGGATATGAGTCACGTAAAACCTAACGAAGCACTTTGGTGCGGCCTTAGCCTTGGACTTTCGCTGTATACAATACAACTTGGCGAGATTATTGCCTTGTGGCAATATCACCCAATAAACCAGAAAGATGTTTAAGAGGCTAGTGAAAACTAGGTTTGAATTATTTTTTTTAAATATCAATGTTTCAAAAGGAATCGATCCCGCGACCCCAGGGCGTCTTACTAACAAGAGGACAAAGATCCAATTTTTCTAGTTGGTTGGAAGATGTAGCTACATGGCAATAAATTCACAACATGAACACAACCGAATTGAAATTAATTGACGCAATACAATATATTTTTCTCTTTCAGAACTCATTCTCACGACATGACCAAACTATCACAAGAGTTCTTTCTTGATTTTATTTATAACATCTAAAGCTTACAAATAGTCTCTAATCCGGTCATTGCTTACGCTATGATACATTATAACTCCAAACATTCTTAGGAATCGTATGGATGTAGAAAAGCCAAAGAATGTGTGTCGCGATAGGAAAGTCTGGCGTTCTCTCATATCTGCCTATCTCGACAAGGAGACGCTGTGATGACATATATTTATAAACTTTGTAATTTATTTTATCAAACACTGTTTATTCCACTTTTTGTAACGGTATAACCCTACCGGTGTCAAGGCTTTCATCTCATCATCAGGGGAGCATAAACAAGACTTGTTTGTGCTCCTCTGATGATGAGGTGAAAGCCTTGAAACCGGTAGGGTTCTACCGTTACAAAAAGTGGAATAAACGGTGTTTGATAAAACAAATTACAATGTCTTTAAACCTCCACAACGTTAATGCCTTCACTATAAACAATATAATGATACTTAAATTTTATTTTCCGTGTTTATATGTCTTCAGTAAGATACAGGCAAAATCCTAGTTTACTGGGAACACGACAAATAAAAGGCAACAAACACATTTCCATATAAATTGATGTTTTTATTATGATATCTTTAAACTTAAATTAAATTAAAATGTCTTTAAACCTTTACAATGTTAATGACTTAACTATAAATAATATATGTACTCGTTTAAACTATTTTTTAATGCCCAGGTTTCACTAACATAAATCAAATTGTTCATTGATACATCACAGTGTAATATTCAATAATTTATGAAGATTTTGTAAGTTTTTTTGGAGAATTATGTGGCCCTTGAAAAAACTCTGTTGTCCCTTAAATATCTTTCAGAAAGAGGGTTTGACCTTTCAGCTCAATGGAAAAATTGTGAAGCTATCTAGTTCCTTCACATCTACTTGCCAGCTACACCGTTATATTCTTAAAAATTTGACATATATTTTACTTCGAACGTTTTTCGAATTCATAAGCTATAAAATTTCCAAGAAATAAAAATATTTTTTTACAGCGGATAATAAAAAAATCTATGGTTTTATATTCCACAATCGTTGATCGAATCAATCATTTGAGATTAAAATCTTCAGCAGACAAAGCGAACGGTTTCATGCTGTTGATAGAAATAGAGAATGATAGTCAGAAATAAAGAAGAAAGAAGCGATAAAGGGTGGATTTATGGCGAACTCGTGAGGGTGATGGATAGGGATGGAGCGTGATGGTCATCGGAAGTAGCCATTATCCACAGACCGCAGGAAACTAATTGATTTCATTAACATTTCGATGAGAATCATAAAACAATATTTTTTTCTTCGAAGCAAAAAATAAATAAATAATTCGTTTCAAACCTAGACCCAAGGATTTTGGTATATTAAATTATTATTTCTTTCTTTACGTTGGTAACCTTCGTGGCATAGTTGGCAAGACGCTTGACTTCTATTGGTGGATTTCGGGTTCCATTTCTGATGATATCTGACAATTAAACCACATTCTTGTAAAATAGTTATCTGGTAACAATAATCAGAAGCGCTAGACGTGCGATGAAGTACTAATTAAGTGGCTCTAAGCCTGAAAGCTTGATGATTTAGGTCGAAAAAAATATTATATCTCGGCCACGCTCTTCGATATGTCTGAATCATTCAATCGATCAAGTCAGATTTGTTGATAAGTACTATACAAATAAATATAAACTGCGTAGTATGTCGACAAACTCAAATTTCTGACTGCTGTTGCCTCCGAAGGAATAATTTATTACACTGTTTCTTTGTGTACAGTAAAATTTCTTTTAATCAATAAAAAAGATGACCAACAAGCCTGAATCGAAAACCAGGCTGGAATCCTTTATAAAGAAAAACTGGATTACAGCGGTAATTAAACCCGCAACCCCCAGACTGAAAAACTGACGTCTTATCGACTAGACCACGGAAGTAGTCAATCAATTGGACGGATGTATGCAGTATGGACACAAAATATTTTTTTTTGGAATTAAATTTATTATAAATATCCCTTGGTATTATGTGCATAACAACCCCACGAGAATTCGCGATGACTTCCAGCTTACAAAAACTAAAACAACAAAAAGTAAATTAATCGAAATGCCAAAAAAGAATTTAAGATGCCGTTAAAATCCAGATATTTTGTTGTCTATATGTAAAATATTATTATGTATTTTTTTGGAAGAATAGACATGACCGAAGTCATAGCTATCCATATGCCCCCGAATACCTTGCGGAAAAAAATATCTGTGTCATTCGAGAGGAGTTCGTACCGACGAACCTCCGCAAGTTCAGTACGTTACCACGCAACCATGCACATCACTATCTAAGTATTGTTTTAATGAAAAAATATGCAAATGTAAGATGACAGTTGCAATATTATTTAAATTAAATAATTTAAAATAAGTTCATAATTTTGTTTAGCAGTTAATAAACAAGCAAACAAAAATCTAATCTAGTTTGAAAGTTCGTCTGATAACGATACTAGATCACACTAGACGTGTGTAAGTTTAGTTATCCCGTCACGTGCGGTGATAGTATTGCCAATATATATGATGACAAAATACAAAATACGCGCCAACTCGAGAGCGATTCTTACTCTGGAAGTTCAAGCAGACAAAAAGCTAGCCTAGTTTGAAACTTCGTCTGATAACTAACGAAATCACACTAGACGTGTGCAAGTTTAGTTATCACGTCACGTGCGGTGGTAGTATTGCCAATATATATGATGACGAAATACAAAATACGCGCCAACTCGAGAGCGATTCTTACTCTGGAAGTTCAAGCAGACAAAAAGCTAGCCTAGTTTGAAACTTCGTCTGATAACTAACTAGATCACACTAGACGTGTGCATGTTTAGTTATCACGTCACGTGCGGTGGTAGTATTGCCAATATATATGATGACAAAATACAAAATACGCGCCAACTCGAGAGCGATTCTTACTCTGGAAGTTCAAGCAGACAAAAAGCTAGCCTAGTTTGAAAATTCGTCTGATAACTAACTAGATCACACTAGACGTGTGCAAGTTTAGTTATCACGTCACGTGCGGTGGTAATATTGCCATTACATATGATGACAACATACAAAATTCGCGCCAACTCAAGAATGATTCTTACTCTGCAAGTAGACAAAAAAACTAGCCTAGTTTGAAACTTCGTCTGGTAACTAACTAGATCACACTATGTTAAAAGTGTGTTAATTAAGTTATCTCGCCACGTGCGGTGGTAGTATTGCCAACATGACGAAATACAAATTAGATGCCAACTCGAGAGCGATTTTTACTCCAGAGACTCGATAAATGAGCGATCGCGAAAATAATTAATGACAATGTTGTCTTCAAGCCATTTTCTTTAATATACTCATATTAGCACAACCATGTTCAAAATAGATTTAAGACCTCTATTTATGTGGTTAAGTTACTAAGACGTTTGTCTTCAAGTCCGGGGGCTGCGAGTTTGATTCCCATTGGAACCCAGATAGTTTGAAAAAGAATTAAACTCTGGTTTTCATTTAAGGCTTCTTTCTGATCGGTTGAAAAAGTTTGCCACGTGGCAATAAGCTTTCCAGATTGTACTGTATACAATTAAAGTGTAATGCGTTAAGAATTGTTGATGTGAAAAATGTAAACTTGAGCTCTTGGATGTAAAATAATAGATGTAAGTTAATTATTAGGTGTTAACATAAGTTGTGTCCGTTTCTTTTTTCAAATTTAAAAATGAGCACCAAAAGTAAAACAAAATGATAAATGTTATACGTTATTCGAAAGAAAATTTTGTGCTCTACAAGGTATTGTGTTTGCTTTTACGTAAGATACATTATTTTATTTGATTACAAGCCTTCAAAATGGAATGTCAAGTAGAGGAAAGTGAACAATCAATTGTTTGCTTTTACGTTACATGTATTATTTTATTTGATTACAAGCCTTCAAAATGGAATTTCAAGTAAACGAAAGTGAGCATTTTCGACACCTTCTGTTCGCGTTCAATCGAGGGAATAAAGCTGCTCGCGATATTTGCGAAGTGTACAATGAAGATGTAATGAATGAAAGGACAGCTCGTCGATGGTTTTTGCGTTTCAAAGACGCTTATTTCGACTTGAAAGACATGTAGCGTTCCGGACGACCAGTGGACTTCGATGAGGACCGCTTAAACCATATTATTCATGAAGATCCTCTTCAAACCACCGTAGAATTGTCTGAGCACATGAATTGTAGCCACATGACTGCATACCGCCATCTACCATCTGTCCTTTCATTCATAGCATCTTCACCGTACAATTCGCATATATCGCGAGCAGCTTTAGCAGCTTTCTTCCCTCGATTGAACGAGAACAGAAGGAGGTGTCGAAAATGCTCAATTTTGTCTACTTGACATTCCATTTTGAAGGCTTGTAATCAAATAAAATAATATATGTAACGTAAAAGAAAACACAATATCTTGTAGAATAGAACATTTTCTTTCGAATGACGTATAACATTTACCATTTTGTTTTACTTTTGGTGCTAATTTTAAAATTTGAAAAAAAAAACGGACACAATTTATGTTAACACCCAATACATTCAAATTTGTATCTTATTATTTAAAAAAAACTAAATAAATAAACAAAAAAAAGCAAAAATATCAGTATTTTAAATTTAGCGGTTTTATGGTTATATTAAAAAAATATATTCATGTTTTTTCATTAATATTTTCTGTTTTTATTCAACTTCCTTAAAATATTTAGTTTCATCAAATAAATTCATTGTTTTGAATTGGTCCTATAGGGCAGTGCTCTGCAACCTTTTCTCACCTACGACACACCAAAATTCTTCCTAGAATTCCGCGGCACACCAAAAGCTAAAATATATAGGTATTAAATTAGGCATGAGTCTTCAGCGACGCGCATAAGGGTCATTTTTCTTTGTCTATGACTAATTTGGTGCGGCCATGGTGTGTACAAAGCACACTACGCAGTTTTCAACAGTTGGCACCAGTTATTGTGTATTAAATACATAATGAAAAATTGTAAAATGTCAAATACTCGTACATTGAATTTGACCGCGGCACACCTGTATCCGGCTCACGGCATACCAGTGTGCCACGGCACACCGGTTGTGGAGCACTGGTATAGGGCAAGATATTTTGATAGGGCTTTTGCCATTGATGATCTTTTGGTAGTAGATTATAGATATGGGAGGCGTGTGTAGCTTTCGAAAGCACTTGAAGACAACCCTTCGTCTTTCGTATTGTACACCCTTCTCCTTTCAGCATATAGGAATTAGTAATTCGAACGCATTGAAAAGTTAAACTCAGATGATTTCAGCTCGAGTCATCAAGTATTCGTTTTCAGAACAACTGGAGTAGGCACAAAACTCGCGGTTCATCATTGCACGTATTAGCAATACCACTGCACATCAAAAGTACTCAGCGCGAGCGTGTATTGTTACTAGACGAACGTTATAATGAAACCCTTTTTTGGTACCATCATGAATCAAACCTGATATTCCCAGGTGGAAGTCAAGCGTCTTAACAACTAGGCCACAGAGACTGGAAACTTTTCCAATTGAATAAAACTATCCAAAGCGATATCCTGTTTCCCTAAATATATCATAGCAAATAAGCATTTGTTCAGAGTTGATGTAGGGTGCATTGTTTGATCATAGTATTAGACGTTTTTCTTTCCTTTTTGTTTTTTTTATTCTCTCATTTCTTTTTCATGTTTTAACGCCTTATAACGCTGTGGTCGATATTGGCTTTTAAAGTATAAATATCTTATTTCTTTTTTTATTTGAAAATTATTTTGTTTGTACGGAACTGTACTTTTCTTCCCACGTGGATGTCAAAAGTGACGCTCAGTGTGGTACGGTGCGGGCTGCTCATCTTGAGGCCGTATCGTATCGTATTTATAATAATTATGTATATTGTTAAATTTTTCAAGTGTGTAATTGCATGCTTATGTGTTGTTCGAATTATTTTATTGTGATAGTGTTCTTTAATTTGGTTTTAATGTAACTATTTTAAATTGTTTTTTTATTTCTGGAATATTCATCGTTTGTAATTAATGGAACAGTCATTACTTATGGTTTATAATCATTTGTAATGAATGTAACAGTCACTTCTTAAGGTTTATAATCATTTGTAATGAATGGAACAGTCACTACTTATGGTTTATAATAATTTGTAATGAAAGGTACAGTCACTATTTATGGTTTATAATAATTTGTAATGAATGGAACTGTCACTACTTATGGTTTATAATAATTTGTAATGAATGGAACAGTCACTACTTATGGTTTATAAAAAATTGTACTGAAAGGTGCAGTCACTACTTATGGTTTATAATAATTTGTAATGAATGGAACAGTCACTTCTTATGGTTTATAATCATTTGTAATGGATGTAACTGTCATGACTTATGGTTTATAATAATTTGTAATGAAAGGAACAGTCACTATTTATGGTTTATAATAATTTGTAATGAATGGAACATGCACTACTTATGGTATATAATAATGTGTAATGAATGGAACAGTTACTACTTATGGTTTATAATAATTTGTAATGAAAGGAACAGTCACTATTTATGGTGTATAATAATTTGTAATTAATGGAACATGAACTACTTATGGTATATAATAATGTGTAATGAATGGAACAGTTACTACTTATGGTTTATAATAATTTGTAATAAATGGAACAGTCACTACTTATGGTTTATAATAATTTGTAATGAATGGAACAGTCACTACTTATGGTTTATAATAATTTGTAATGAATGGAACAGTCACTACTTAAAGGTTTATAATAATTTGTAACGAATGGTACAGTCACTACTTATGGTTTATAATAATTTGTAATAAAAAAGGTGATTAGGATCGATTTTCATATTTACGTAAAATTTATTTTCTGAAACTTAGTATGTGCTCCTCTCAAATAAAACCATGGGAATTAATTATTTTCTTAGTATTTTTTTTCATTACTGCTGGTAAATTTAATATACATTAACACCATAACTAACCTCATCGATCAACCCCTCAGTCTTAAGGGTAACACACATTTCCCGCTAAACCAATACATTACCCTAATAGAATCTTCACCTCATATCACCCTCACCCTCTACCTCGCCCACCCGCCCCGTGCAGGGTAGTGACCTCTCGCTGACCTCACAGCAACGGGTCACTACAACTTCCACCTACCAGTAACAAGTAACACAACAAACTCAAGAAACAGGTAATATTACGAACATGTTGTACAAAGCTTAAAATATGGTAACTATTTTTTTTAATATTTTAGTGCCTTCTGTGACACATGGTAGTAAAACGTGGAAAAATATTAAAAAGAAACGATTAAATACTCTAGTAATATACATAAACTATTCAACATTCAAGAATTTGTCATGATCGATGTTATTGTATAAGTCATTGGTAAGAAGCAATCTGAAATATGTCCTTTGTGATATGCAACCCTTAGGCCTCGGCCACACAGGAAGGAGCCTCGCTTGATGCTTAGAGCTATATTGCGAGTTAGGCGACATATCCTAGCGAACCAAAGTACCGCATACTATCGCAGTGGCCACACTGCACGCTTCGCGCTACGTTGCATGACGATTAGTCATCGAGTGAATCTCCTCGCGAACAGACGCGTCGATTAATTTACAAGATGGCGGACGTTTTAATGACAGCTGCGTATAAAAGGGAGCCTTTGTGGAACCCATCGAGCAAATTATAGAAAAATGTACCTGTAATAAAATCACTTTGAAATGAAGTTGCACAGAAAGTAAATAAAGTGGCCTGGTGGTGAGACACTTGTCTGCCGATCCGGAGGTTGCGCGTTCGATCCCCACTGGAACCCAGATTTTTTAAAATAGGATTCCAGTCTGGTTAACACTTAGGGTCTATCAAAACATATTTCTGGTTGGTTGGAAGAGATTGCCAAATGGCAATAAACTCGCCAGGTAAAAAAAAAAGATGGTAAGTTGTAATGAAATTGGTTATGTTTGAGAGTGACATCGTGTGTTGACTCAACCGCTCCCAACTGTCGAATTTGTGCGTAGCACTTTGGTGTGGCCAAGCATGCAGTCACCTAGTATACGAGTCACGTAAAATTTAGCTTAGCACCTAACGAAGCACTTTGGTGTGGCCTCGGCCTTACTAAAGGTTTATATTGGTTTAGTTGAGTGACTGCTAAGTGTTGTTGGGTCGTACAGTGATATTTTTTAGATCTTCAGTCACTTAAGACTCGTAGACGTAATTTTGATATTATATTTCTTTATAAAGTCATGATTGGTCTTGTTGACTCACCTTCGACTTTGAAACGTATTGATTTAACAATCCCGTCAAGTTGTCTTAGGAGACCAGCTTTGCTCAACACAACTACATTTAGTAGTAAGATCGGCTCCTATAACCAATAATAAGAATCTGCCGAGGGTACAATTCGGTAGCTGACTCAAATATGGGCATATGTATTAAGTAAACAGACATGAGCTGCAGCCGCTCATAACTTTTGATAGCTACGAGTATCGGCAAAAAATCATTTTGGCATAAATATAAATAGGCCAAAACCCGTACGATGGTTGTCGTCAAAGAAAGAATACGAGAATTGAATTTTGAATACAAGAGAGCGAGAGAGGAATACTTGGATTCTCTCCGAAAGTAATTCGAAATTTGAATCTCGGTGGGTCCGTGATACTGAACGAATTTTAAATACCTAGCTAACAATATTTGAACCGGTGTAAAAGGGGATGATGTATAAATGATATGTATAAACAAATTTTATATTTATGAATACATATTTTCATAAATGTAGAATTTGTTTTACTTCCGTGAATATTTCACGGGTTGCAACTAGTTTTGGCATAATTCCGTTAAAACACCCTGAAGCAGGACATAATTACATTTAACCTAATCTCACGAAATTTTATATGAAAATCAGTGTGATTGTCCTGCGCCACGACCCAACAAATACAAAATTAACGAAATTGAAACTCAAATAATATGATTGATAAAAGGTTTCGGATTTCATTTTGTTGAACCCCATATAAGAATATTTAACAATAATTTACTTTGTTATTCCACTAATTATATGAATCCTCGCTACACGTGTTTATACATTAAATCCCGAGGCTCTCTTCAGATGGAATGATCCCGGTTTAGCAGATACAAATCATAATAAAACGACAGCTTTGGCTGGCTGCCTGCGGGACACTATATCGAGAAACAAAGACATGCTAACCGAAAGTAAGGTCAGGATATATAAGACATGCGTCCGCCCCACTATGACATATGGGATAGAAGTGAGAGCCGATACCAACAGGACAAAAAACCTTCTCCGAGTGGCGGAAATGAGAACCCTACGCTCCATCGCAGGCAGAACTCTTAGAGATCGGATCAGAAATGAGACGATAAAGTCTCTCTGTGGTGTTGAAGACATAGTGAGGTGAGGAAAAAGCAGAAGTCACTTCTGGAGGGATCATGTAGATCACATAGAGGATACGAGGCTTGCGAAAATTGCTAAGACTGAAAACCCTAGCAGCAGGAGATTACCAGGAAGGTCACCGAAAAGGTGGAAGGACAGCTGGATATCATCATCCCAGGACAGCCCATCGTCACAAACAGGTCATATGACCTAGACCAAGAAGAAGAAGAAATCATAATTTCAAAGATAGTGATGTTAAACTTTTGCACACATCACAAAAATTATTTAAAATAATTAATTTAGAAACAATAAAGATACACAAAGTCATAATCAAAAACAAAATATTATTAAATAACCAAGCATCGCAACATGTTAGCCGATATAGTACTGCTATACAAAATCATTCACTCAGTGATTGATACACCTCACTTACTCGCAAGTATTTCATTTCGTATTCCCACTAGATCCACAAGACAGCTCAATCCTTTTTATACCGAAAATTGCTATTACTAATTATAAAATCAACTCCTCTATAACTCGTATGCAAAGACTTGGAAACGAGTTTTGCAACAATTTTGATATTTTTAATACATTAAGTATATATAGTATTCGCCAGAATATCACAATATTTAGAAATAGCTACTAACTTAGTGCTCTCCGTTATTAATATAAATAACGTAATATAAACAAAACATTAAGGACAATACTTTGCCTCTGGAGTTGAGTAACCCTGCATCAACGTGTAGGAAGGTTTTAATTCTGCAAAGCAACTTGCATCTCGTTCTACTAATGAGGCCATGTGTTTTCTATATCTCAATATCTTTCCATAAAATTCCCACAAAATTCTCAAAAAATCCAATATTTGTTCTATGTATGCGTTATTCCACTAAAAACAAATCTGAGTTCTTTACGTCTATAAAATAAGTCTTCGACAATTACGTAAGTCTGCTTGGTGAAGTTTGGTAATATTTTGTGGTATACATACACAACATATATGGCACTTAAATATACATATAATTATTAAATAATTTTAAAACAACGGTTGTAATTCATTATTACTACTGCTTTTTTATCTCCATGTTAGTTTAAGATAAAGTTTTGTATGTTTTGTCAATAATTTTAAGTACTTGTATAACCTGTCACATGTCCATTTGTATGTAAAAACACTGTTGTGTCGTTAATTAAATAAATAAATTAATATTGCCCCGCTCTTATAATACACAGAGATTATTCAATAACTTGAAGAAAGGAGCTTTAAGATGGTTTGGACATGTGGAAAGAATGAATGACTAAGCGAGTATACAAGTCAGAAATGCCAAGGAAAATGTAACTGCACAAAATCGACCAGATTTAAAAAGGAGGTAAAGTGATAAATATAAATAATTGAATATTTTACATGACGAGGTATATGAATGTGGAGGAGGCGAAAGTTGTGCGCTTGGACAGAAACGTTTGGAGATCTGTTATTTCTGACTACCCCGCAAGGGACGTCCGTATGTATGTGCCATATGAAAAAAAATCTCATTCTCGACAAAAAGTAAGTTGTCACAGTTTACGTTTTACACGTTGATAAGTAACGGATAATAAAAGGAATGGCCAACGCAAGTAAAGGGAAACACTACATCTAATCCTTAAGCGGTCAAAGCTCCTCGGTTAATTTCCCAGATTTCCTCGTTTTACCTGCAGCTTTCCGTATTTAAAAGGAAATTAACCAACTTTGCCGTTGATCTGGAATCAAAGTTTCCACTAACTCGGTGTACGTGCACGCGAGATTCCCTCCATGTTCTCTTTGGTTTATATCTAAAGGGTTGAGTGCTTTACTTACTTAACCCTTATATACGCCAGTGCGCCGATTTATCTGTGCGCTGTTGCTTTATTAACCTTTCCCTTCCGGTGCTAAAAAAAAATCGCGCGTTCCGGTGCTGTGTATTCAATGTAAAATATAAAAATTAACGATTTAAAAACCGGAAAATTAAAAATATTTATAACCAATCGCTAAAATTAATTAAATTTAAAGTCAAATGTGATAATAATTGAAGTTTAATTGCTGAAAACATGAAAAAACATCGACTGACCTTTACAAAACGGGCGCAGAGACCACCTCGTATGAATGCACGTGAGCTACTGAGACTGGACTCGGAACACTAACACTGTGTATGTTATACCTCGAAGGAAGAAACAACTACTAACTGAGATTCTATTTCTTGCGTTCCCATATACCGAAGTAGCGTCCAAATGGAACCAGGATTCGTTGAGCTTTATCATTTAGCAAAAGATATTCATCCTTTAATGATATTCAAAACTCCATTTAGTTCCAGTTAGATGTCACTCGAATTAAAATTGCCTAAAATCATTAAACTCTTTGAATATCCCGCATGCCCGAGACGCACAGCTTGAAACACTGAACCTTTGGCAGATACTATTATTTGAACGTATAAATTATCACATCACCAGATCAGAAGAACAACAATTGGTTTAACTTTTCCCTTCTTGTGCAAAAAAATCCGCGCATTACTGTGCTGTGTATTCAATACACATGTAAAAACGAGCTATTTAAAATCGGAAAAATAAGAATATTCATAGCCAATCGCTTAAATTAATTCAATTTGAAGGCAAAAGTGATAATAATTTAAATTTAATTGCAGAAAACATGAAAAATAACATCAGCTGACATTTACAAAACGGGCGAAGAGACCACCTCAAATTCTCACGAGAGAAGCGAGCGAACTGAGATTCTATTTCTTGCGTTCCCGTATACCGAAGTAGACTGAAAGTGAGACTTGAATAGCATCGCTTCTTCACCCATAGCGGTTTTTAGAATGAATATACCTACGTCACACACTGGCACACGTTTGATTGTATTGGTGAATTTATTCCCGATTTTCACAAAATATCTCTGATGTGGTCAATAAGTGCTAATTATTATTAATATTATTATTTTCATTCAATGTGTAAATATATTACGGAGGAAAACCTAAAATCTGGTCCCAGTATTTATTACATTTATAGAGATATTAAAGTTTTTAGAAGCAATGTGTACTAGTTACACATCACAGGGAAGGAAGGGTTAAAAGGTCCTTGAAGCCGATCCGACGGCGGTCTCATTTAAATTCACAATATAATTGTTGCATCTGTCATAAAACGGTTTTTCGAAATACGTAAGTACTAAAAATGCACTTTTCTTATTTATTTATTTAACACTTACGTAAATACATTTGGCAAATGTTTGTTACATAATCAGAATTGTTTGTTACATAATCAGAATTGTATGTTACATAATCAGAATTGTATGTTACATAATCGGAATTGTTCATTACATATTTGTTCAACGCATATAATTATATCAAGAATACAATTTTAAAATATTATAATTTCTTTCAATCTACCAGTTTTTGCTTTATTTACTATTCTTGAAGTATGAGGGGTTTGATCCGCGTGATGTGTTCATATTTAATTGAGTGTCACTGTTTTATAAGCAACTTCTTCAAGCATGCCAAAAGACGGAACGAGTCTAACATCGGTTTGTAATTGGTTCCAGAGTCTCACTGCATGGACAGTAAAGAAAGACTAAAAAAAGAGGAGGAACTGGGAAGGCTTATAAACAATCTCTGTTTAGCATAGCGCGAGTCCATAATCGGAAAGACGCTGATTTTTTTTAAGAGATAAGAGGGGGGCGGGACAGTTAAGATAAGTATGTATGTGTTAACTATTTCTAAGAAATAAAATATTAAGATTATTAAAAATAATAATTTCATTTGGGATATTAAAATTAAATTAATTCATTCTTATATGTGTATATGAATATTAAAATATAAATATAAATTAGTATATAAGTAAAGTCTTTGGAAATTGTTTGTATTATAGATTAACTTTATTAAATATAAAAACGAGACAAATTATGTTAAGTGTGCAAACATTTCATTCTTAAAATAAATGGAGTATTGTAGGAAAAACTAAACGAAACATCACAATAGCTAACATTATTTGAAACAGATGTTGAACTGGAGTATTGTAGAAACAACGAAACGAAACATCAGAATAGCTAACATTATTTGAAACAGATGTTGGACTGGAGTGTTGTAGACACAACGAAACGAAAGATCACATTAGCTAGCTAGTTGAACTGGAGTATTGTAGGAACAACGAAACGAAACGTCACATTAGCTAGCTAGTTGAACTAGAGTATTGTAGGAACAACGAAATGAAACATCACATTAGCTAACATTATTTGAAACAGATGTTGAACTGGAGTATCGTAGGAACAACGAAACGAAATATCACAATGGCTAACATTATTTGAAGCAGATGTTGAACTGGAGTATTGTAGGAACAACGAAACGAAATATCACAAAAGCTAACATTATTTGAAACAGATGTTGAACATGAAATACAAACAGATGTATTGTAGGAACAACGAAACGAAATATCACAATAGCCAACATTATTTGAAACAGATGTTGAACTGAGTGTTGTAGGAACAACGAAACAAAGCATCACAATAGCTAACATTATTTGAAACAGGTGTTGAACTGGAGTATTGTAGGAACAACGAAACAAAACATCACAATAGCAAACATTATTTGAAACAGATATTGAATTGGAGTATTGTATTAACAACGAAACGAAACATCACAAAAGCTAACATTATTTGAAACAGATGTTGAATAATAAATACATATCGATTGTAACTTGTGTATGTATGGCTTTCATTAATTATTTCAATAGAATTTGGCACATTGAATTGTTTAAAGCAAACCTTTTATTTTATAATTTAAAATTGGTGACAGGAAATATACGAGTACATATTACTTATTAACGAAACAGTTACTATACAATTGGTTTATATTTAATTTGATTCGGCACAAATGAAACAGTTTCATATTTCGTTTGACTTGACTTTTTATAATTTCAAGCAAAAAAACTTAAAGCACTAGCCATGAAAATCACGTAGATTTAGTCTGTGTATGAAAAGAAAGGATATTTATCGTTTTATGACACCCTGTAGGTACTCTACCATTTATCTCGAACAAATTCGGTCATTTTTCTATATTGGAAACATTTTATTATACACCGATAGTAAATAAATATATGTTATAGATAAACTTTTTAATGCAGGATAGTATCGGAGTCTCATGATCGAAGAAAGTGCTCTGAAATTTTCCTGAAATTGTGACATGAAGCCTTCGGCAATAACTAATATTTCTATTGAAATCTGCATGAAAAAGCAAATTCACATTTTCAGCTCAATACACGTATATTAATATACTCAAGAAATGACCTTTATCTGGAAAAATAAAAATTATACGCTTAATTTTTTTATGCAATCTTTCATTTTATTAAAATTTGGAAACATTATCTTGTACACAAATATTTGTTCAGGACCAAATGCAATAACTCAATTAACTTTTATACATAAGTTAGCCGAGCTCCCGGTAGAGGACATCGCGGCTGATCTAGCCGCCCAAGGGTACAAGCCTCTCCGGGTTTTCAGGATGAAGACCAAGGGTGCCCCGCTCTATACGGTACTCCTCCCAAATGCCACAAACATTGAGGCTCTTCGGACGGAAGTGACAGTGATTAACTACTGTCGCGTCCGCCTGGAGAAATACAAGAACGGTGGCAGGGTAGGCACCCAGTGCTACCGCTGTCAAAACTTTGGCCACGCATCGGCGAACTGTAACCACACAGTCCGATGCGTGAAGTGCCTGATGGCGCATGCCAATACCGACTGCCCCAAGAAAGAGCGGGACACCCCTGCGGCCTGCTGTAACTGCGAGGGTGCTCATCCGGCCATCTATGGTGGTTGCCCCCGCCGCCAACAATACATATCCAGCCTACATAAGAGACGCAGCGTACCGGCTCCCCGGATGGACCATCGCTCGTGGAGCCAGGTAGCCAGCGGTACTCCAGCCTCACCACCTCACCTACCAGCCTCTCCTATAACCCCCCTTTCTACTCAAACACTCCACCCTCCTCGTGCTCAGCCCCTGCCCCCGCCCCCGATTAACACGTTCACAAACGGAGAGAGCGAGTTACTCGCCATCATGCGCCTTGTCATCGGAGCCCGGAGCAGGCTCGCTTCTTGCACCACTAAGCTCGAGAAGACTATGATCTACCTCGAGATCATTGAGCAGCTCGTAGGATAAGCGTGATGACGAGTTTCTCTGGAATAAAAGTGCTCTGCTGGAATGCTTACATCATGCAGCAGAAGATCGAGGAGCTGATGCTGTTGGTGAACAATTCAGGTATAGATATTGTGCTTGTTACGGCAACTTGGTTAAAACCTGTATCTCGTGTGAGAGGCACCGGTGGTTTTACCGTCTATAGATCGGATCGCGTTTCCGGTAGAGGTGGAGGCACCGCGATCCTTATCCGAGACACTATCCATCATACCCAACTCCTCACGCCCGCCCTGACAAACTTGGAGGCTACTGCCATCAGCCTCAAGGTTGACAGGGAGACAGTCACAATTGTGGCAGCATATTGTACAGGCTATCGTTCACTTCTGGAAAAGGACATCGAAGCAGTGCTGGCCTTGGGGCCCAAGGTCATCATGGCCGGGGACTTCAATGCCAAGCACCGTTACTGGAACTGCTTGAGAGCTAACCCGAACGGAACGACGCTGTACAATTATATGGAAAACCACAACTGTCAAATACTATATCCAAATCAACATACCTGTTTCACCAACCCCCGTAGCCCTTCTACACTGGACATTGCCGTAGTCAAAAACTACCCTAACATCTCTGGCTTGACTGCTCTAGAAGCTCTCTCGTCAGACCACCTCCCAGTCTACTTCACATTGGGAGTGAGGCCGATTGCTAGCCTCAGGGAGCAGTACGACTACGCCAATGCTGACTGGAAGGGTTACAAAGCCTACCTCCACAACCAGCTCTGCCTATCACCGGAAACTTTGGTGAGCCCACAGGACATCGATACCGCGATAGATAGCATCTCCACCTTCATCCATAATGCCCGTGATGAAAATGTTCCCCTCAAAATTGTCACTCCATACAAAATAAATCTTACTCCTCATATCAAACTCCTTATATCTCTAAAAAACAAACAAAGACAGACCTACAGACGTACACTAGACAAACGTGATAAAACACTTCTAAACGTCCTCCAAGATGAAATCGAAAAAGAAATCCGCCTACTTAAAAACCAGCTATGGCAGAGAAAATTGGCAGCTCTAGAACCGGGTAACGGTACTCTCTGGCGAGTCGTCAAGGGTATCAAGTGCTCGTCTCAAAGCATACCACCTCTGCGCACAGCCTCAGGGTTGGCTGTTTCTAGCATTGACAAGGCTAATGCCTTGGCAGACGCTTATGAGAATACGTACTCAATCACTTCCGATCTTGGAAATGTTGATGTCAACAAAGCTGTCGAGGACACTCTCACCAGCTTTGCTTACTCCCCGACCAACCAAAACGAGGTGCAACTTTGCACCCCGTCCGAAATTGGTCGTATCCTTGACAGACTTAAAACACGAAAAGCACCCGGTCCCGACAATATACACAATAGTCTTCTTAAACAGTTACCACTCAAAGCGAGGATTTTTCTTACTAAAATAATAAATGCTTCACTCCTTAATAGCTATTTTCCGAGTATTTGGAAAGTAGCCAATATTGTTCCTATTCCCAAGCCAAATAAACCGACCGAAAATCCAACTAGCTACAGGCCCATCAGCCTTCTTCCAGGTCTTGGCAAGATTCTTGAGAGAGTGGTTGCCTCAAGGTTAGTGTTCCATCACGAATCCAATAATACATTCCCTCATGAGCAATTTGGATTTAGAACAAGACACAATACGGTCCAGCAACTTACCCGTGTCGTGGAAGACGTTTCGATGGGCTTCAATAGGAACAGAAGTACTGGCATGGTACTGCTGGACCTCGAGAAGGCTTTTGATACTGTCTGGCACGATGGCCTTCTTCACAAACTTCTCCTCACTGGCACTCCACTCTATCTCGTGAAACTACTTCAATCCTACCTTTCCAATAGAAGTTTCACAGTCACCACTCATCATTCTACGTCATCCGCCAGGCCCATCCCTATGGGTGTCCCCCAAGGCAGTATACTTGGACCATGTCTATTTAATATTTACACACACGACATTCCTACTCCCCCAAACTGTAAACTCGCACTATTTGCTGACGATGCGGCATGCTACGCATCGTCACTCAAGGTGGATCGAGCTGGTCGCCGTCTTCAGATTGCTCTTGAGATCCTTGAGAAATACTACCAGGACTGGAGGCTCAAAATCAATGACGCCAAAACTGAGGCCATCATGTTCTCCCGAAAAATCAAGGAAAGAGTGCCGTCGATGCCCTTATTCATCGGTGGTTGCCTGGTTGAGTGGCAGGACGTGGTTAAATACCTCGGCCTGCACCTTGACCGGCGACTGACGTGGAAAACCCATTTGAATACCATCAGACAGAAGGGTCACAAGGGCATAGGGGCTATCAGTTCGATATTTCATCGACGCAGCTTCCTTTCACCCAAAAATAAGCTCCTCCTCTATAAAACCCTTATTCGTCCTATCTTGACCTATGCTGCACCCGTTTGGGGTAGTGTGAGCAATACGGATCACCTGAAACTCCAGAGAGTGCATAACAAGGCATTCAAGATATCTTTTAACACCCATCCCAGAACAAATCTTACCCGACTTCACGCTGAACAGCGAGAAGAAACCCTACAACACCACATCCTCACTTGGACCGTGAAGTTCTATAAAAGCCAACAAAATCACAGAAATCCCTTAGTCGCTGCCCTGGGGGCTTACGAGAGTAAATCCGACCTACCCTTCCGTTATAGGCACAAGCTCCCGAAGCATTATCTGTTGCCTGACTAGTCCACCTACAGTATTAGCTGGGACGACCAAGGTCTGAGTGAATGTGATGGAATACAAGTAGCCTGAACGAGTGGACTTGTTTTTGCAGAATAATTAGTGTAAGAATTGTTATCTAGTTATAAGTAGTATGTAGGTGTTAACTATTTCTAAGATCTCATATATTAAGATTGAATAAATAAAATAAAATGATATGTAGGAAAATAAGTTTAAATAAGTGCATAAATGATAACATATAATTAAGATTAGTTAAGTAATAAATTTGTATATAGGTATAGCCTTGACAAATGTTTGTATAGTAATTTACTTGTTTAATAATAAAAAAAAAAAAAAAAAGTTAGCCGGTTCGAAGCCAGCGCTGCGGGGATAACCTTAGAATAACGTGGGTATTTTTACCCGTTTTTTTTTTTCGAGGCTGTTGATTTATTTGAACAATGTCCTTGATTGATTTCTACCATTAAAAATTGTATTATCAAAAATCGGAAAGAAGTATCGATTTATTTTTTCATGCTAAATATCCTCAGTGAGATACAGGCAAAAGCCTAGTTTACTGGGGATATGACAAATGAAAGGCAACAAACCCAGATCCATTAAAATTATATGTCCAAATCAAATTACCTGTTGTTTTTTCTCAAATTATGTATATTTCTTGTCATGTGTAATAATAAATAAATAAATTAATTAATTAATATATTGATGAACCTAAAAGGATGGTGAAATAGCTAATCAAAGAAATGGGTGAATAAAAATTGCCAAAACAAATTTTGACTAAAACGAGAGAAAAAATTAATTAATTATAATAAATAAATATAATTTAATTAATATTCATTAATAATAATTATCAATAATAATAATTGTTATTAATAAATTTATAAATATTATTAATATTGTAAATATTAATAAAATTTATTAATATTAATAATTATCATTAATATTAATAATTATTATTATTAATAATAAATAATTTATTAATGTTAGTAATTAATTAATGAATTAAAATATTAATATTAATTAATAGTATAATATTAATATTATAATTATTAATTAATGATTAATAATTATATCAATTAATTAATTAATAATTAATACTAAATAATAATTTTTAATTAGTTAATTAATTAAATTTATTTATATAAGTTAATTAATATGACCATTTCCTAATCCTAAAAAAAAAATCGTTAACAAATGGAAAAAAAGCCATGCATGAAATCAACTTTTCCTAGGAGCTAAGAAGTTTCACTTCTACCGCGCGAGAGTCTCACGCATCTGTTTTTTTATTTCTCTTGTTGGACATCGACATACAAATTTGAACCGTCTAAGACTATAGAAACCCAAGAAACCGTATAACATGGTTGTCTATCAAAGAAGAACTTACTATCAAGAAAGCCACCTAGAAATTTGAAGCCATCTTTTAGAAAATAATACCAACTAGGCGAAGGAGGTTGCTGTCTTAAGTATAAATTAATGAAAATGCCCTTATCTTGACAAAGTTCAATTTATCCAAATATTAACGTTTTTCTTTGGTGATTCCTTGTTATACGAGTATGGTGAGTTATGAAGGAAAATTGAGGGAAAAAAATCACAACTTTTCCTTATAGGTTTTTTTTTATATGTAACACCCACGTTACATTGCCAAAATATCAATTTTTATAAAACACAAAAAGCGCTATAAAATGATTCTATAATCTAAAACAAGAACCATATTTACATAGCTGAATTATCAACAACTAAAATGGTTTGAATATTTTTTCTCTATATGTAGTGATTAATAATATATTTAAAGATTATTTACCCCAATTATCAAAACGGCCCCACGCAGTCCAGACATGTTGACCCGATGTCGTTTGAAAGGTTGTAGCGTTGTCAATATTTATCACCAGATGATAATACCACTGCACACAAAAGTGCATGTATAGTATTTGAATGTGTTGCCACATTTGAAATTACGTTAAAAAAAAGAAGTACTCGC
The DNA here is from genome assembly GCA_949825065.1 of Odontocerum albicorne. Classification (NCBI taxonomy): domain Eukaryota; kingdom Metazoa; phylum Arthropoda; class Insecta; order Trichoptera; family Odontoceridae; genus Odontocerum; species Odontocerum albicorne. The sequence goes on from OX463849.1 coordinate 1,875,786, forward strand.
ATATGTCGCAATAGAGAAATGTGGGAAGTAGAAATTGTACTTTTTCTTTGGAAACAAATACGCAGTTTCTCTATGGAATGAGTTGAAATATTTACGCGTAGTAAGTTGATGCGAGTATTACACCCTTCTTTGATATACGAGTATCAATAGAATGTATTTTTAGTCTTGGGTGAGTAAGCCTCTCCCATGAGTCAGAGATTATCAACGTTAAGTGTTTGGTTAAGCCGTGAAGTGAGCAATTGTAACATACAATTTATTTAACGGCTCCGTTAATTGTTATGGTCAGCTTTCATTGGATGTTCATCAGGATTCAGAAATGGTCAGGTCGAGCGATTTACTTGCAATACCATTTCTTTTTTTATATTATTTTTTATTTATTTAGTTAAAAAATTATAACAAACTGATTTTAACCTACATACATATTATCATACCGTTTCCCTGCTGGGGTAGGCAAAGATAACATAGTAACATCTACACACACACATTCTCATACAACTGTACCTACCTGTATACCTACCTAAATGAATTGTCAAAATAACGAGCGAATTGTTAAAACACAAATAAATTAAATTAATTATTGTCAATGGTAAACATACAGGGGCAATGACCGATGAAGAATTCAATGATTGTTACATGTCACAAACAACGACAATATTTACTATTTACAGCGTGCAAATTGGCTAGCCATCTCCAAATATAAATAATTATTCTACCGCCAGTGCATGTGATAGAGCAAGGCAGATATATATCGCCCATGTATTCATTCACTGGTATAAATTGTCCGCACTCTGCGAAATAAACATACATTTTATTGTCGTCCATTCAGCTGTCAAAACTTGTATTATTTATTTACCCGCTGTCCACTTATCGAAATTTATTGGCATTCCTGAGTCTATAAGTAAACAAATATCAATCAAAATCATCACAACAATTAAACATAAGCAATCCGCTATATTGCTATACTGATGATTCTGTACGAGAAGTAACGCAGAATCAGCTAAAACGAAGAAAACGATGTCGATATCAAAATCATCAGCACGTCCTAATAGGACACATGCTACACTGATAGCGACCATCGTTACATTGGTGACCCCGACGACGAACAACGAACACCGTTACATTGGTGACTCCGACGTACATCGTTACATTGGTGACCCCGAAAGAAAACCGAACACGTACATCGACGAACTACACCATCGTTACATTGGTGATCCCGAAAGAAAATGGAACATCGCCACATTGGTGAACCCGAACGGAAATCGAACATCGCTACATTGAGCCCGCACGAAAACTGAACCCGCACGAAAACCGTACCCGCACGAAAACTGAACCCGCACGAAAACTGAACATCGCTACGAATACGTATTCCGACTATATCGAATATCGCCGACTCGACAGCAATGTCAAAACAAGTGCAACTCGACACCATCATCAGCAGCAACGCGATGAACATCATAAGCAGTCCCGTCAACGAGATTTTCGAACGCACCGCCGCCAACGCCAACCGCCTCGCCCACTACAACAAGATGAGCATCATCACCAGCAGAGAGATCCAGACAACCGTCAAGATTCTACTCCCCGGCGAATTGGTCAAGCACGCCGTCAGCAAGGACACCAGAGCCGTCACTCAGATACAACACTACATCTGATTTGGACGAGCCCGACGTCAGCTCACGTGAGGTCAGTCCTGGCGATCAGCCACACGATTTACAGGATTGCCTCCCTCGACGAACTACTGACCGACAAGATGCAGCAGCAGACAAGCATCGCTACAACATCGATACAACCACGAACACCGATACAACCACGCTACAACCACGCTGCAGCAACGAGCACCGCAGACTCCATCATCATCATCAAGCACCTGCAGATCAACCGTCCACCGCGGACGCCATCTGCAACTTGATCTCCATCATCACCATCATCATCAAGCCACCGCAGATCAACCTTCCACATCGGAAGCCATCTGCAACTTGATCTCCATCATCACCATCATCATCAAGCCACCGCAGATCAACCTTCCACATCGGAAGCCATCTGCAACTTGATCTCCATCATCACTATCACCATCAAGCCACCGCAGATCAACCTTCCACATCGGATGCCATCTGCAACTTGATCTACACCATCACTACCATCATCAAGCAACTGCAGATCCACCTTCCACCGCGGACGCCATCTGCAACTTGATCCACACAACCAATCATCGATGATCAGCGCAACAACCAACCAAGCACCGCAGACAATCCAAAATTTAGCGACAGACGACCAAGCCTACCCCCGTTTCCGCATCACCCATCTGACCGACAGATCTGGGAAAAAACGCCACGCGCTGATGTTGTCCACGTACCTACTTCGACACGGGGAACGGATAACCAGCCCGACGTCAGATTCACCGGAACCTATCGTTCACGCAAGGCACGCGCCCTCTGCGTTCACTAGGAAGGGAGCTATGTACCTACCTGTATATCTACCTAAATGAATTGTCAAAATAACGAGCGAATTGTTAAAACACAAATAAATTAAATTAATTATTGTCAATGGTAAACATACAGGGGCAATGACCGATGAAGAATTCAATGATTGTTACATGTCACAAACAACGACAATATTTACTATTTACAGCGTGCAAATTGGCTAGCCATCTCCAAATATCAATAATTATTCTACCGCCAGTGCATGTGATAGAGCAAGGCAGATATATATCGCCCATGTATTCATTCACTGGTATAAATTGTCCGCACTCTGCGAAATAAACATACATTTTATTGTCGTCCATTCAGCTGTCAAAACTTGTATTATTTATTTACCCGCTGTCCACTTATCGACATTTATCGGCATTCCTGAGTCTATAAGTAAACAAATATCAATCAAAATCATCACAACAATTAAACATAAGCAATCCGCTATATTGCTATACTGATGATTCTGTACGAGAAGTAACGCAGAATCAACTAAAACGAAGATAACGATGTCGATATCAAAATCATCAGCACGTCCTAATAGGACACATGCTACACTGATAGCGACCATCGTTACACAACTCTTACGATTTATTTTACTTCTTATATTTCTTTCTTTCAAAATTGTATTCTCTAGATCCAACCATACTTCTTGATTTTAATCTTCCACGCCTTCTAATCATATTTGCACCGTTTATATTTAATGTTAGTCATTATTCACTCGTTCTTTCCACATGCCCAAAATATTTTTCCACATACCCAAACATTCTTTCCACATGCCCAAACATTCTTTCCACATGCCCAAACATTATTTCCACATACCCAAACATTCTTTCCACATGCCCAAACATTCTTTCCACATGCCCAAACATTCTTTCCATATACCCAAACATTCTTTTAACATGCCCAAACATTCTTTCCACATACCCAAACATTCTTTCCACATACCCAAACATTCTTTCCACATGCCCAAACATTATTTCTATATACCCAAACATTATTTTAACATGCCCAAACATTCTTACCACATGCCCAAACATTATTTCCATATACCCAAACATTATTTTAACATGCCCAAACATTCTTTCCACATACCCAAACATTCTTTTCACATACCCAAACATTCTTTCCACATACCCAAACATTCTTTCCACATACCCAAACATTCTTTCCACATGCCCAAACAACTCAGATTCCTCTTCTTCATCTTACTCAACTCATCAGCCTTAAATTCACATTCGTCCCAATCGCTTCATTTCGTATTGTATCGTACCTCTGAATTATTTTAAGTGCGTGCACTTCTATAGCATGTATTTGGCTCATTTTAGTTTTTTCGACGTCCACCTTTCAGCAGATTTTAATACTGTGCGATTTAAGTATGTATATTTTAATGCTCCGTTAACTTTATTTCCTATTGATTTTAACATAATTATCTTATATCCATTTCAAAGAACCTTTCTTGGCGTATTTATTTATTTCAATAATACTTAAATCTACCCTTAACAAATACACTTAACAAATACATATAGAACGCAAAGTAAAGATGATCGGCTTCTTTGATGTTTCATTATCTTAGTATTTGTTATATTGACAGTTTGATTTTTAGAAGACGAAAGACAATGTGATTTCTCGTGGAGTAATTATGGACCTTCTTATTGTATATCACTCCTTTTTTAGTGTTCTTAGGCAACTTATTATTATAGTACTTAAAAATATAGACTCGGATACTAAATATTTGATTGTTTTATAGTGAACTTTGTCAAATGTCAAAATATACATTTGATTATATTTGATTGTCCCTTAAATAAGAAAATCAACTTTCATAAAATAATATTGATTATATATCATTTGATTTACTTAATGATAGCCACAAAAAAAAAATTTTTAAACATCTTCACGTTTACCTTCTGATACTTGACCAATGTTTTTCAGGGTGGTTTATCTTAGAATATAAATTCCCAGCAACCCTTACATCGTTGTTTTTTTTTAATATAATAACGATGATAATATTTTAAGAACAATTTACATAGCATCGTTGAGAGCAAGACTTCCCATACTTTATTCGGTCGCAGCCCCCTTTACTAAAAGTTTTAAAACCGTCGACCCCTAGTCATTTACTTTACTTACTCAAATTAATAAGTTTGTACAGTACTCGATATTAAATATGTTGTAATTAAGAATTGAAAAAGATAAAAGGACTGCGTATTATGGCATTATTTTGTGCAACATTTAATATTGAAATCTGCGCTGACAAAAATGAAAGCAAAAAAATTTACTCTTTTAATGACACATTTTACCTTTTCGTTCACAAGTTTGGTATGTTATGTGTTTTTTTATCAAATAAGTTTTTTTTTTATTATTTTACTTCTTAATTAAGTACCTATTGGAATCATAGATATTTTGAAGTAACAAACAAATAGCAGTAGTAAGGGGGTCTATTTTTGCTGTCGTCAACCCCCAATTTTTTTTATTGAAATGATCGACCCCTAGAAAAATCAAATCGACCTAGGGGGTCGATTTCGACCACTTTGGGAACTCTAGGTTTAGAGAATAGACTGTGAGAACCACGGTCGTCGCTGAATATTGTCAACACATACGGTCAACGACCGACGAAACGACCTTTTGATATGTCCAAAGGTCACATACCAAAACATGGACGCGGCCGGACATCGCGCCGTTTCCGTAAACAAATTGTTTACCCACAATACTATTTACGATACATTCCACAGTAGAAAGAGAACGCATCACGATGTCTCGCCGATTCTGTAAACAAATTGTTTTCCCACAATACTATTTGCGATGTCTGCAATACTTCAATTAACCATTTCTGCACGCACAGAAGCGATATAAAAATATATCGCGGGCGCACTCCCGCGCCCATTCTGAAATGTATAAATACCCACATACCGATAAATAAAACATTCATTCACTCTCTCCTTCCGCATTGCTAATTGACGTATTTTATTTATTTACCAACAACTACCATCATCACGTCCCATTAGAACCATTTCGCTAAAAGACTATCGGTACAGCATTTCGAAGTTGGTACTTAAAAAAAAATAACGTCATAGTGAATGAAGCCAAAAAACTCAAAGTAAAATTCAGGAAAAATGAAATAAGCTTAAACTAGTGATAGTTCAATAATACACATTTTTAATAAGTCAATAAAATTGGAAAAATTGAGTAATTGTTCAATCAAACTTGTAATTTTACAAGTATTTGAAGTGATCCCAATATATTACGTGAGCGCAAGCGGTATATATTATATTTCGGTAGGGCCAACAAGGGCAGGTCGTAAAGCCTTTTTAATGAAGGGCCGGTATTAGGCAAGTTGTGGGAAGTAAAAAAGTCGGACGGTAGAACACTTAACAAGTCCGGGAACATTTTACGGGACTTTTTATTGGCTAAGACTTTTAGTGGCTCTACAAGAGAACTTTTGCTGCGAGGAAAGTAAGGGATGGTGGAATCAAATTTGAACATCTCCATCAGTTGCCACAAAGAGAAAAGCGATTAATGGATTTTTTTATTAATGGTGTCTTATGGAAATATTTAGGTCGAATTCATAAATAACCCTATTGACCATTATATCACTTTGTTGAAGATACAATAAGTATACTGGTATGTTTGTCTGTTTTATGAGAGATGCGAAAATAAAGATCTAAGGTGAATGTTGCGAAATCTAAAGTCATGGTGATAATAAAGTGTCAATGGAAAACTTAATATGTACGATATATGGATGAACAATGAAAGATTGGAACAAGTTGAGGAGTTCTGTTAATTGTGTAGTATTTTCTCAGATGATGGAAGAGTTAAGAGAGATATCAAATGCGTATAGCGATAGGAAATAACGTCAATGAGGCACTCAAACATATATACTCGATTCGGATAGAATCAAAATCTACTAAGATGACAGTCTACAACAAATTGTATTACTAACTTTAACGTGTGTGAGTGAAACGTGGACGTAGAAAAGGTATTTAAAGCGTGTATTGATAAGATTATTAGGGACGATCAATGTATGACAGAATTCAGCATAAAGTGTTTAATTATATGAAGAAAAGCAATCTGAAATGGTTTGAGCATGTAGAACGAATGAATGAAGAAAGACAAATAACAAAATAAATATAAAGAGCAAATGTGAGTGGAAGACATGGTAGAGGACGATCAAGGAAAGTATGGTTGGATCAAATGAACGATATTCCGAATTAAGGAAATGTAAAAAGTCAGAGAAATCGAAGGGGTTATATATGATAATATGTATCGATGTGAAAGAGGCGAAGGATGTATGCCGTGAAAGGAAAATCTGGCACTCTGTCTTCTCTGCCTACCCCGACAGAGAGATGGGGTGATGGAAAAATCATCGATATCAATAGCGTTCTTTAGATGCTGGTACGGAAATCTTTACAGTTTACGATAGTTACTTGAATTATTAATTAATATTTTAATCAGTCGAGTTAATTGTTTTCTTGTTACATTATACTCGTAATATCTCCTTCTCCTAGTTGGTTACACAACTGTCTTCTAGCTCATGAGTTATGAGTTCGATTGCCGTTGATATCTAGGTTTTTTCAAAAATGTTCTAGTCTAGTTCTCAATCAAGACTTTGACAATTTTTTGGTTGGTTCGAATTGATTACCACATCGGAATAAATCCACCAGGTTGTACTTTTTACAACAATGTATCATATTACAATATCACAATGAATTGGACGTATTGACGCAACAAGGACCCAACCCATAAAAATATATTTATTTATTTGAAAAATCAGAAGTCGTACCCTGTTTGCGCAAAAACATCAAGCCCGTTAATTGAATATTTTATGTTTTTTTTGTTTCATCCAAGCCCACATACAAGCCCAAAACAAGGTCTTTTTTGTAAAATTTCGTCCAATTTTTGTTTCGCATCTTGTTTTAGTTAAATTTAAAAAAAAAACGACCAAAAGTGACGTATATGTATTAATTAATGCCTCTGGTATAAATCTGTTGCTCGTAACAGGCACTCAGCCTAGTGAGACGGCTGAAATAAACCATTAATGTTGATGTTAAAAATATTTGAAAATTCATGAAAATAATATAAAATAAATTAAGATGGATTTTTTGTGTTTGCACTTTTGCGTCCTCAAGGAGTCTGCTTTCTAGACGGCGCTATATAAATTGTGATTTTATTATTAATATGATTGCTCTATAACTATATTCATACCTAGAATAAATATTTTTACTATTATTAAATGATTTTTTATATATTTTGTTCTAAAATATATTGTTTAGAAAAAAAATCTTCTATGTTGGGTTAAAATACTTGAGACCAAAAGTGGATTTAACTAAGTTTGATTATAACGACTCAAATGCACGCTATGACCAAAGTAACCATCACTCGATACTTTTATGGGTTTAGTGGCTTTATTTGCCGTTTGATGACCTCCCTGGCCTAGTAGGTCAGACACTTGACCTCCACCCGGGGGTTTAACGTTCAATTCCCGATGGTACCCAAAATAAAAATAAAGGTACTTCCCCGATAAAAGAGTTCGTCTGGTAACAATACGCGCTAGACTTGTGAGAGTGTTGTTGCCTTACGCAAGGAGCATTAAAACCAACACGTGCCATAACGAACAGCGATTTTCCTGCAAGCTCCAGTAGTTCTAAACCCGATAGCTCGCTAAAACAATGTTGCATACCGCTTACGCTATTCTACCTGTTAATATAATTAATTCACGGTAAAAATTTAAGGTAGATTTCTTCTTTATCAAATGAATTGATTGTTCCTTATTGATCCAATGGGGCGCGGTATTATGATTGAACTTCTTTATCAAATGAATTGATTGTTCCTTATTGATCCAATGGGGCGCGGTATTATGATAAAACTTCTTTATCAAATGAATTGATTGTTCCTTATTGATCCAATGGGGCGCGGTATTATGATAGAACTTCTTTATCAAATGAATTGATTGTTCCTTATCGATCCAATGGGGCGCGGTATTATGATTGAACTTCTTTATCAAATGAATTGATTGTTCCTTATCGATTCAATGGGGCGCGGTATTATGATTGAACTTCTTTATCAAATGAATTGATTGTTCCTTATTGATCCAATGGGGCGCGGTATTATGATAGAACTTCTTTATCAAATGAATTGATTGTTCCTTATCGATCCAATGGGGCGCGGTATTATGATTGAACTTCTTTATCAAATGAATTGATTGTTCCTTATCGATTCAATGGGGCGCGGTATTATGATTGAACTTCTTTATCAAATGAATTGATTGTTCCTTATTGATCCAATGGGGCGCGGTATTATGATAGAACTTCTTTATCAAATGAATTGATTGTTAATTGAAAGAATGTGCAGTGCTTGAGATGAAGATAGGAGAATTTAGATAGGAGGCATCCAATCACGTAGACAGAAAAAAATGTTGAAAGATTTCAAAAAAAAATTATATGAGTATTTATTTATTTAACAGTTTTATTGCAAATAAAATCTGGTGGGATTATTGCCAGGCGGCATTCTCTTCCAACCAACCAGACAAAAGTAAATGACAAAAGTAAATGAAGCAAGTTACTATCCATCCCCACGAAATCCATAAACATATACGTGAGCACATGCCCACGAACCCCACAAAGACGTACAACCACCCGAACATTATTTTTCATATAAAGTGAGATATCATCAATCAAAAGGAAAAGAAGGGATGGTGGAGAGGAAAGGAAAAGAAAAATCAGTAATGAAACACGTTATTTTACTGACTAGAAATTAAGAGTTTTTTCAGTCGCTTCTTAAAGCATGCCAAGGATGGAGCGAGTCTTATATTGGTTTGTAACTAATTCCAGAGTCTCACTGCATGTACAATAAAGGACGACGTAAAGAAAGGGGAGCGGTGAACTGGAAAGGCCATGTGTCAATTGTTTAAATATTTTGGTTACTAATTTCATTTCATTGTCATTTTTAGCATTTGATCGCGAAGGGCTCAAAAGTGTCGCATTTGACACAATAGCTCAAGTTTTATTGTTAACACTTACACTTCTGCGCTATACGTGTAAAGTACTAAAAACAGGCATTTTTACACTTTTGCGCTTTAAGAATCAAGAAACACTTTTGCTCTTTTAAGGATCATTTTTTACACTTTTTCTCTTTTAAGGATCAAAAGTGACTTTTTTGGCAGTTTCATTTTAATGGGAATTTAACCCATATTTACAGATATTGAAAAAAAATAAAATTGATATAGAGTTGGGAGTTTAAATGAAATTGTGGCAATATATTGTAATTTGTTTTATCAAACACTGTTTATTCCACTTTTTTTAACGGTATAACCCTACCGGTTTCAAAGCTTTCACCTCACCATCAGGGGTGCACAGACAAGACTTCAAACAGTCTTGTTTATGCTCCCCTGATGATGAGGTGAAAGCCTTGAAACTGTTAGGATTATACCGTTACAAAAAGTGGAATAAACAGTGTTTGATAAAACGAATTACAATGTGATTTTTTGGTGTGTTTTTAGCAAAGGGTAATAATATGAATATATTTTTTTGATTTTTTCAGATACTTCGCGGACTGTAAGTATAATAGATGTTAAATAGTTGAAATCTGACCTCACATCTACCCGGAGATCCATCAGCAGATTTCCTTACAGTATTATTAATTTTTTGGCCTGGATGGCATTTTTTTAGGAATATTGTTCTCTGTTTTTTTTTTAATATATAGGGGACGGTATCTATTTAATTGGTATTTTATGGACTTGTGACCATCATCTGGTTGAGTTAGACCGTACACTTTGAGCCTAGGCAACACTCCTCATTTCTACCATAGATCCATTGTTGTCAACATATGTCATAGAAGTAAGGAAAATACACATTATCTGCACTAAAAATACTGAGATATTTGATATTTACTCGTATATATAGGTGGATCAAATTCTCTCAGGTACACATTCGCTTTCAGGGAAGCAGAATGAAAACATCTTAAGGATGTACAGAGATGGATCTATGGTAGAAATGAGGAGTGTTGCCTAGGCTTGAAGTGTACACTCTAACTCAACCCGATGATGGACACAAGTCCATAAAATACCAATTAAATAGAAACCGTCCCCTATATATTCAAAAAAACAAAGAACAATGTTCCTAAAAAATGCCACCCAGGCCAAAAAAATAATAATACTGTAAGAAAATCTGCTGATGGATCTCCGGGTAGATCTGAGGTTAGATTTCAACTGTTTAACATCTACTTACAGTCCGCGAAGAAATAAAAAAATATATTCTTAAATTACAATGTGTTTAAACCTCCACAATGTTAATGCCTTAACTATAAATAATATGTGTCAATATATTTTGATGAGAATTGCCAAATCTTACGAACGGCTACAGCTCGGACTTTTTGGGTTATTATATATGAATTTAGCGTGTGAAAATCAGCTGTGTGTGAACAGACAATGAGCTAAGTAAGATATTGGCTGTTTGTGTTGTGTGAAATACGCAAACATTTAAAGATCAATAAATTAACCGTAACGATAGTATTGAGCACATAAAGTACTGTTAACTACTTTAAGTTAAATAATTTACTAAACTGTATTCAATACTTTCCATGATAAATTACATAAATTTATTGTATTAAAAAAAAACTTCATTTCTTTATTATTTTTTAAACCTTTACCAAACGAATATTATTACACATATAAAGTTTTTGGTAATAGCGCAGATTTTGTTAACCCTTATGTTCCGTGAAATAGGAAAGGGTAAGTTTAAGACGAGGTTACTCACTAAACGTTAATTTAACTTGAATGTTTATGTCATCCAATAAAAAATTGTCGTTTATAAAGAGTTCAAATGCTCTGGTCTAAATAATCTGATCAAAATGCAGTGGTCTAATAAGATCTTGATATCCAAAAGCACAACCTCGAGGATGTCCCGTTCGAAATAATAATTAGTATTAAATTATGAATTATTCTAAGGCCTACCTCTGATCTGACTGCAGCAAGGTCCTGGGCTCTTCCCAAGCCTCCCTTACAGTACGCAGAACCTCACTTAGGGGTGGGAGACTAGCGCTGGAAACTCGGCGACCTGAAAGTAAAATAAGTGTTTATGAGTTCGTGCAACAAGTTACACCATTAATGTGGTAACCAATTGACACACTTTGGTAAACAATTTATAACAAGGGTAGAAACTGTAGAAAACACTGACGAGACATGTGAGAATTATGGATAACAAAAGAGTTATCTACGTGGCAACGTATGAAATACTCCATGACAGTCATCCCCCAAAAAAATCCCCAAAATGATAGAAGAATAAGGTTGGAAGTTAATATCTCGAGAGAGACAGTCCTGATGATAACAAGTCTTATTTATTATTAGTTTTATACAGTGCTTTTTTTTAATTAAAAAAAAACAAGGTGCCGGAGCTCACTTCTTGTCAAGTTTTTTGTAAACTGTAAAAAAGGTGGTGAAGCGCCACTCAATTCGCTCCACCGCCAAAAAACATTGACAGTGCTTTTTTTTAAAAAAGAAAGGTTCTGGAGCTCACTTCTTGTCAAACTTTTGTATACCGTAAAAAAGTTGGTGGAGCGCCGCTCCACTGCGCTCCACCGTAAAAATCACTGGTTTTACATATTTATTGAGTTTATAATTGTATTAGCTGCCTATTTATTATCATTATTGTTTTTATATTATAATTTATGTGTATAAGGGTGTGAGGTAAAAAAACATCTGATATTCTCGTGTCCGCGCTCACACTCTAGTGGGAATGTATTTCGGTCGCAATAAAATGTCAAAATTCTTGCCCATCGCACTGAATTCCTACTTTAATAATAAGACTATCCATGAAGGAAACATATACGGTGCATCTTTAAAACCATGACTTGCTTTTTATTAAAATCGAGGCTTATATTAAAGTTGATAAAATAATTAAAATTACTGAACGTCGTTACAAGGTTGTATTGGGGCAAACTTGTGAACTGTCACAGGGACATTTACATTTTCTCTTGTAGAATATATATTTATTATTATTTATTTATTCTTACAGTTTTAACTCAAGAGAGAAAAATATTAATACTCAAGTACCACCGCTATGAATAGTAACACTCAAGTACCACCGCTATGAATAATTTAAAGATTTTATTAATTTTACAGCAGATCAAAATAACTTTCTATTTTATATTATTTCTGTTTAAAAGTTTCTCTGAAAAGAACCTCACAAGTGTTTTATTACCACCAGAAATACATTTCTGAAATAAACTCCCGATTCCTGAAATTGTTGGAAAAACCAACAAAAAGTTATATTTACTCAAACTCACCCTTAACTTAGTACCTTTTCCTGGAGTTGTAAAAAGTTAGGAAGAGTTGAGAAACCTTTGATTTATCCCATAGAGTGCTAATCGTAAAAATAACTTAAATAAATTCTCCTATAGGTACGAACAGTCAAACCAGGGTTTGCCAAAGATTCTTGTAAAAAAAGGCTTTCTTGAAATATTTATCTTACAACTTAAAGCAAGCCAAAGACTCGCTCCGTCCTTGGCTTGCTTTAAGAAGCGACTGAAAAAAATCTACGTAAAATAACGTATTTCATTCCTGATTTTTCTTTTCCTTTCCACCATCCCTTCCTTTCCTTTCGATTGATGATATCTCACTTTATATGAAAAATAATGTTCGGGTGATTGTCCGTCTTTATAGGGTTCGTGGACATATGCTCACGTATGTGTTTATGGATTTCGTGGGGATGGATAGTCATTTGAATGATTTATGCGACCACGTAACTTGCTTCATTTACTTTAGTCTGGTTGGCTGGAAGAGATTGACGCCTGGTAATATGCCCGCCAGATTTTATTTGCAATAAAAGTATTATATAAATAAAAATAAATAAATACAATCACGACAATTCCCTGTTGGGGTAGGTAGAAAGGACAGAGTTTCAGACTTTCCTAATTTGCCACACATCCTTCGCCTTTTCTACATCTCACTCCTATACATAAAAAATGGTATTAAATATATATTATGAAATTTTTTTTAGAAGAATTACTCCATGTGGGTGAAGAAGGCCAACAAATTAAAATTATAATTAAAATAAATTACTTGATAAACGCTTTTATAGTAAACAAATAGATAATCTCTAGGGCATAGTTGATAACACGTCTGTCTTCCAATCCGAGGATATCGGATTTTCTTTCCGTTGGAATCAAGATGTTTTAAAAAAAAAGCTTTCACTCTGGTTTTCACTTAAGATCCCTCTAACATATTTTTGGTTCTTAAGTTCCGACGATACGAGACAAAGAAAATAACTCATAGCATAGTAAATTACTTATAAAACAGCTGAAGACCTAGCATTGCCATTGACTTTCGCAGAAAACTTTTAACGTCTCAAAAATGTTTTTATGACATAGTAACCAATCGATCCTCAGATGGGAGGATGTAAGACTGAATAGAGATACGAGTAACTTCAGATTTGTCTCAACTTAAAATCAATCAATGGGATATTATTTATTCGCTTAAGTTTTTGAACCCCTTCTTCGGCGACATCCCCGCTAAGTTTATCGGCCACCCCCAGCTCCGCTGACAGCCCTAATGACCCCTCCCGTAACCCCCGGACCACTTCCGCACCTCCCAATCACTTTTATGGTGATTAATCGCCGGAGAGCGCCGATATCAGTTCATCACTTAAGTAGCTCAACTCGCCTTGAGGACTCTGCTATCGAGCTGACATCTAGCGAAAAAGTATCAAGCTAATAAAGTGAGAAATAGATTCATTTGGTCGTGAAATTACAAGCGAGTTATTTTTGTAAAGAGAAACAAAATCATAGTATAAATAGGCCAAACCCATACGACGGTTGTCGTCAAAGAAAGAATACGAGAATTGAATTTTGAATACAAGAGAGCGAGAGAGGAATACTTGGATTCTCTCCGAAAGTAATTCGAAATTTGAACCTCGGTGGGTCCGTGATACTGAACGAATTTTAAATACCTAGCTAACAATTTTTGAACCGGTGTAAAAGGGGACGATGTATAAATGATATATATAAACAAATTTTACGTTTATGAATATATACTCGTATTTTCATAAATGTAGAATTTGTTTTACTTCCGTGAATATTTCACGAGTTGCAACAAGTGTTTTATATTCTCATTGGAATTGAAATTACTAACAACTTATATTTTTAGTATTTTGCTTGGAATAGCAGGTTTACATAATTGATAGAAAAGAGTCGAGGCATTACAAGAATTTTTCGGCAAATGTTCTCCTTAGTGTTTAGTGTCTAAACTGAGTGATGGTGTTGCATAATGTAGGTTAAGATTATTAACGTCTAATGTGAATTTACCTGAGTTGCAAAGCTCCAACAAAAACGTGTTGAATAGGTTAATTCTACTATCTACCATATATTATCCAATAGTTTGATGGCTGCCAAGTGACGGTCCACGGCCTCGGCTTCCACTCATTCGTGGAAGCCTAGGTGTTACAGACATCAACAGTATGATGGAGGAGAGGCGATTGAGATGGTATGGGCACGTTGGACGCAGTGCACCCGATCACATTGTGAACCAGGCAATTTCCATGGATCTTCCTCGAATAACAACCAGAGGAAGACCAAATAATTCATGGGTGGTACAAAAAGATAACCTGATGCAGAGGCACAGCCTGGAGGACGTAGTCCGGGACAGAAGAGCATACGACCTGAAGACGAGGAGAGCTGACCGCGACAGTCTTCGCAGACATCGAGTTGGGATGGAGCCAGGGAGAAGAAGAGTTTGATGGCTGCCAAGTCAACTTCGCTTGCATTGGAAAGTAAGGCGTCCCTACTAATGTGTCCAAAGCTTCTCAGGACTTTTCTTTCTTTTGAGAGTTTCGGGGCGTGGTTGATCAGTGAGATATATATCAGATCATGATGCGAGAAGCCTGGGGCATCAATTTGTCCATGAGTGCGAACTCTCAAGATTTGAGGTAATAATTAAATCTAGAATGCTTTGAGAATTTCTTGTTACGTGTGTACAGTTGAGGGGCATTATTGAGAGGTTCATTGACTGTAAGATTCTCAGGAGTTTATCAGATCGGCCGTCGTTTTTTTTAAGACACATATTGAAATCTCCCATTCTTTGGACTGATAATATCTCACTTTATATGAAAAAGAATGCTCGGGTGATTGTCCGTCTTTGTGGGGATCGTGGGCATATATATGCTCACGTAAGTGTTTATGGATTTCGTGGGGATGGATAGTCATTTGAATGATTTATGCGACCACGTAACTTGCTTCATTTACCTTTGTCCGGTTGGTTGGATGAGATTGCCACCTGGTAATAAGCCCGACAGATTGTATTTGCAATAAAAGTGTTAAATAAATAAATAATAATAAAAAAATATAATATTTTAGACATATACATTTTTTTGGTTCGCACAAAACCACACAGGTGATCCTTTTACTTCGTATATAGTCCTAAGTGTGTTATTGATATATCTATCTCCTTCGAGTGTCTCGAGACAAGCAAGTGTTTGAACCTGAGGGGAAAATAGGACAGTGCTCTAAATTGCCCACAAATCCAATATTTACAGTCGCCTTCCTAGATTAGAGAGACACGATATCAGACGAATCAATATTGACTCGAGAACAAAGACTCTTAAACTTTATGAGATATATATTTAATTTTCTGACCCCATTTGACTCATTCATTCGAAACTGTCAAAAATAGAAACAAGGAGTGGAAAGAAACATGATATATGCTTTTGGGATGTGATGCTGGAGGTGAATACTCCGTATTCCATGGACCACAAAACGCACCAATGCATATATCATCTAAGAATTATAGATTACCTAAAGACAACAGATAGGAAAAGAACCTTTACATAATTTGGACATAATAATAATACATTAATATAGGTTTATTGATGGCAACATATGAATAGTATATTGATAGCAACACAAGAATAGTATATTGATGGCAACATATGAATAGTATATTGATAGCAACATATGAATAGTATATTGATGGCAACATATAAATAGTATATTGATAGCAACATATGAATAGTATATTGATGGCAACATGTGAATAGTATATTGATGGCAACATATTAACATGTACACATACCATATATCATGAAATAACATATATATCTTAGGATAATGTCGAAGAAAATATATTTAAGATATAAGCTATCTAAAGATCTAGGTTTATCTCACAACATCCCCTCAGTTAAGATTCACCCCCACCAAAAAAGGGCAAGCCTTTTATGCGAGGACATCAGATGTTTCTCAGCCCGCACCAGATTTCATATTTTTTGCGACCATGTAACTTCATTAACTGTATTTATTTTTGTCTGGTTAGTTGTGAGAGATTGCCGCCTAGCAATAAACCCTCCAGATTGTTTTAACAATGAAGTGTTTAAAAAATAAATGTAATGGTGGTAAAATAAAACAATACCAATAGTTGTAATTGGTTTTATCAAACACTGTTTATTCCACTTTTGTAACGGTATAGCCCTACCGGTTTCAAGGTGCACACTCATCTTCAGGGGAGCAAAAACAAGCCTTGAAACTGGTAGGGTTATACCGTTACAAAAAGTGGAATAAACAGTGTTTGATAAAACAAATTACAATGTCTTTAAACCTCCACAACGTTAATGCCTTAACTTTAAATTATATAATACCAATTAAATAAATAAATTAATAATGTTTGAGAACTCCTGACCTACAATACAAAAGTATACTCGTATTATACCGAATTCTGCCGATGCGATGCTGCCTTCTGATAGGATTAAAGTTTCCTGCAAATGCCACTATCAAAAACGCACTCTCATGGAAATAAATATTTCAATTCGAAAGAAAAGAATGTTAGTTTTATTTTATAACACTTTCGTGGTCTACAATAAAACCTGGCGGGCTTATTGTCATGTGGCAATCTCTTCCACCCAACCACAAAGATATAAAAGATACCTTAAGTGTAACTACTTTTTACAAAAAAATCTGTATTCCATAGGGAATACAATGCACAACCCGCGGGCTGAGAACTGAGGACGTTTATTGGAAAAATGTTTAAGAAGGAATGTAAATATATTTTGAATACAAGAAGTTTGAAATAATTAATATTACTTAGTATATATTTATTTATTTAATTAACGACCCAGCAGTGTCTTTTATGTACAAATGAACTTATGAAAGTTATACAAGTACTTAAAACTCATCATCATCATCATCAGCCAGTCTCCGTCCAAAGTTGAACATAGGCCTCCCCTCTCCTCCTCCATTCCTCTCTTTCCTGGGCACATCGTTTCCAGTTGCTCCCGGCCACTCTTCTAATGCAGTCTGACCACCGTGTCTGAGAACAGTCCATACTTCTTCTTCCCTGTCTTGGGCGCCACTCCAGCACTCTCTGGGTCCATCTATTATCTGTGCATCTGGCAATCTGTTCCGTCCAGTTCCACTTCTGAATGGCGACTCTTTTGGCGACATCAGCTACTTTGATCTGCTGCCTTATACATTCATTGGTTCTCCTATCCCTCAGAGAGATATTAAACATTCTTCTCTCCATGGTCCTCTGCGTCACCATGAGCTTGTGCATAATCTGTTTATTCAGCACCGATGTTTCCAGCCCATATGTTAGCACAGGAAGGACACAGGAGTCAAATACGGATTTTTAAGATGTCTTGCGTATTTTGAAGATTTTAGAAGAAATGACAGCTTTCCAAATGCAGCCCAGGCTTGGACTCGTCTTCTCTCAATTTCAGCATCTTAAAATTATTGACAATAAATACAAAACTTTGTCTCAAACTAACATGGAGATACTAAAAGCCGAAGTTATAATAAATTACAAAGTCATTGTTTAAAATTATTTAATATAAGTATGTATATTTAAGTTCAATGTATGTATGTATATCACAAAATATTACCAAGTAGACTTACGTAATTGTCGAATACTTGTTTTATAGTGGTAAAGAACTTAGATTTGTTTTCAGTGGAACAACGCTTACTATTACATGTTAGGATCACTATCAGGACATATCCTTGGTAGGCAGACAGAACATTAGTCCACTTCTTTCTATTCTGCAAACACCCTATTGCTAGCCTTCCCTCAATTACTCCCGTGAGCATCAACTTCTCCAAACGTTAATCACTATTTCTTGCAATATGCCTAAAATGCGTATGGATATTTTTTTTTTAAGAAATAAAAAAATGATGGGAATCAAATCCGCAACGTCCAAGTTCGAAGCCAAGTGTCATCCCAAGTAGATCACGGAGGTCGTCACGGAATGATATCACAAAATATATTTAGTAATTTTATTAAAAAATATATCTTGGATACGCTAAAGTCAAGTAAAGAATCTTATCAACGAAGAAGAATAAAAACTTATATAATTTCATAACTTTTTAGTAGTTGAACCTTTAATAAGAGGCTCTCCGCAGCAGAACCTTGACTTTTCCAACACTTTCATCGGTTAAAACTTAGAACAAAGAGCAAGGTGTCAAAGGTTATAACGCGTAAACCTAATACTGAGCGCCTGGCCTGGCCTGGCCTGGCCTGGCTTGACTTGGCCTTGCCTCGATAACATCGACCCCTGAAGCAGTCCATTATTTGATATTTTGTCGAGATAACTTCAGACCATTGGGATTTTATTACTGAGAAAAAAGACTGTAGTTATGTACGGTAAATTAAATAAACTTCAAATTCAAATTGAAAAATAATTGTAATTGAAAAGGTATTAAAGTTCACATTCATTTTTAATCACTTGATTCCGTCATCTGTCAAATATTTTCATCTTATCTTCTCAGTGTATACATTTTAACAGGATTTAGTACATTGCACCACTATTGGATAGTGAAAATCCTGGAGAAATCAAAGGATAATTTAAAAAATATTACATTATCCTTTCACCCTAATTATCCTTTGATATTCTTATCCTTGAATGAATTCATTTCTTCTAGTTTTATTTTTATTAATGAGGTGCATAGCCGCGCAGTAACACACTGGATTTCCGTGCGTAAAATCACCGGTTCAAACCCCACGCTGTGCCACCTCCCTCGAATAACACAGACATTTTTTCTGCATAGTATTTGGAGGTATAAATATACCTATGAGCAACGTTCCCTCTAAGGTGGCGCGTGTCTGGCCGCACATCTGTTATAAATTGTCCGCACACGTGTTTCCATCTTCCGCACACACTCAAAGAAAGGAACTTGTATCCATATTTTGTTTTGCGCAATTATATATTTTATTTGATATTTTATGATGGGTTCTCAGGTTCCTTTCTTTGAGATGTGTGCGGAACATGGAAACACTATGTTATATACCTACTCGTATTATGTTACGTATTTCGAATAAAGACTTCATGAATTATCCCTTGTTCAAAGGTCTTCGTGTTATTTTATTGGTGTATTAATTTTTTTGCTTGTATATAATTTTTTTTATATATAACCTACATATTTGAAAAATGTAATTTATGATATCGTGGTGCATTATGTTGACTGCTTAGTTTTATCTATGCATGAATATGCATATTTGCACACTTCCCTCTTTTTTTCTTGCACATATAAGTTGATGGGCCGCACACACAATAAAAAAATTAGGGGGAACGTTGTCCATGAGTTCGATCATATTATTTCTTTCAAAAAACAAGCCGGTGTGCTCTGATCATCTCAACTTCAAGTGTGCCATCGGATACTGATGAATTTGCTGGTGTACAACGGCTCTCTCACTTAAAAAGGAGATAAAAAAAAGAAAGAAACGAAAAACTCCACATCACAGCTTCGCTTTCCAACTCCAAGGAGATCCTCAACTTCGAGACCCAGCGACGATACGATTCGACGACCGTTATTGGTCGAATTAGTAATTTGTTTGTTTTTTTAACTTTAATTTAAATAAATATGATTTTTTTTAAATCTATCCTAGGTTAAAACAGTTTAATGTACACATAAGTTGGTAGTATGAACCGACTGGAAGCATTCGAAATGTGGATACACCGGAGAAAGTTACGGATACCCTGCACGGATATGGTCAGCAACACAAGGGTTCTTCAAAGAGCCAAAGTTGATAGAGTGCCGCTGACTAATATTAAAATCCGAAAGGTGTCCTACTTGGGTCATGTACTTAGAGGAGCAAAGTACAAATAACTGCACCTGATCATCCAAGGCAAAATAGAGGGTCAAAGAAGCAGGAGGCAAATCTCCTGGCTCCGCAATATACGTGATTGGACTGATATAAGGAGCGTTGGGGATCTTTTTCGGGATGTCGGGGCCAAAGATGCCTACTCTCAGGTGATATTCAACGTTGGGAGGACCTGACATGACACTGGGAAGAAGAAGTACACAAAATAATGCAAATATTTTTTTTATCAAATAATAAAATATTGTTTTAACTGTATTAACTATATTAACTGCTTATTCATTATATATTTATTTTTGTTTTTTTTTTAAATTTACATGTATGTGAGCATTACAGTGAGATGAAAAATCTCTGATGTCCTAGCGGCTGGGCTTGCTCTTTTTTGGTCGTGATTTATCTCGACTGAGAGGATGTTATGATATGAACCCAGATCTTTTGATAGCACTTCTATTATTTTTTTTTCTGTTACGTCATCTTGAAAAATACATGTTATTTCTGAATATATTATATACTTATGTACCATTCATAGTTTATTGCTATCAATAAACCTTTTTTTTTTTTTTAAACATACTTTTTTTAATACCGTTGTGAATCGAACTCAACTCGCCTGGGTAGAAGACCGGTGACTTGCCAACTAGGACACGTAGGTGTGTATGTTTATTCAATATTTTAAATTAATAAAAAAAAATGAAATTTGTTCCTTTTTGCCGATATACCTTCAATTTTGAGTGTTTTTTTTTTTACGGATCGCGCAATATTTTTCGAATCTCTCTACAAAGTAATATTTTCCTCAAACAAAATAATTTATTTTATGTTGGATTTACACTACAAGTGCTTTATTATTGTTTCTGGCTATCGATTAAACTTTGGCAATAAAAATAAGTTTAAAAAATCAAAGCTGCGCATCGATTGCCAAGAATGCTAAAACGAAAAGGAAAGTCATCGATCGACATATTCTTAAGTCAGTGGCTTACAACCAATGTGCTCCGGCACCCTAGGGTACCGCAACGATACTCCAAGGGCACCGCGAATTACAGTCTTGACTTTGAACTAGACCACTCGACTAAATTACAGTCTTGACTTTGAACTAGACCACTCGACTAAATTACAGTCTTGACTTTGAACTAGACCACTCGACTAAATTACAGTCTTGACTTTGAACTAGACCACTCGACTAAATTACAGTTTTGACTTTGAACTAGACCACTCGACTAAATTACAGTCTTGACTTTGAACTAGACCACTCGACTAAATTACAGTCTTGATTTTGAACTAGACCACTCGACTAAATTACAGTCTTGACTTTGAACTAGACCACTCGACTAAATTACAGTCTTGACTTTGAACTAGACCACTCGACTAAATTACAGTCTTTACTTTGAACTAGACCACTCGACTAAAACCAAAACATGAATTCTGGATGGAAATTAAATAAACACAACTATAAATTGGTTGAAAGTTAGAAATTGGTTAAGGGGGAAATGAGAATGTCTTCGAGTCGAGTCGAGAGAAAAATATCGAGTCACATCAAACCCAAATATTTCGCTAATTTTTATGTCGTTTTATTGTAAAATATTATAACTTATCTATATTGTTATTAAATTTAAAAAAATATACTTTCTTCGCACTCGCTTTATTGTAAATAAGTATAATATATGATATACTGAATAAGAAAATACAATGATTTTACACTTAACCGTGAAAATAATCTATACAATAACTTTGTAATTTGTTTTATCAAACACTGTTTATTTCACTTTTTTGTAACGGTATAACCCTATCGGTTTCAAGGTGCATACCTCATCATCAGGGAGCACAAAAAAGACTCATCTGATAATGAGGTAAAAGCCTTGAAACCGGTAGGATTATACCGTTACAAAAAAGGGAAATAAGCAGTGTTTGATAAAACAAATTACAATGTCTTTAAACCTCCACAATGTTAATTAATGCCTTAACTATATATAATATAAATATTACAATAACTTTGATATAAAGAAAGAGATCTATTTAGCTGAAAGAGTTTTAAAAATAAATCATGATATAATATTGTAATATTAAAATTTAATGAGGGATGTTTGTTCAAACGCTGGAGGTTTCTAACATGTCAGGATAATCAATAACTATTTAAACGATTTTCATGTTAGATTTAACCCATGTTGTGTAAACTATTTTGCTATAGAAGCTTGGTAAGCAATGTGTTGAGTACAGTTTGACAATGTTTTTGTAAAGTGAAATATACATATGACTTTAATTTTAGTTATTGTGTAAATTTCCTATGTCAATTTATTATGTTTTAAATAATGTTGTTTAGGGTGCTACTATTAGACAAAGGTTTAAGACCACTATCTAAGGTATTTGAAGACAAGGTTATGAAATATGCAGCACGAATCACAAAGGAGTGACGTGCCTTTTGGTGATATGAAAGCCTTTCTTGATGATTGATGAACCTTGTTATACTTGACCCTCGAATTATAATTAAACGAATATCGGTATAAAAAAAGTAAATTTTATATAAAATGATTCATGCTTTTTTTTATTTCACGTGAAAAATATTAAAGCTGATTTGAAAGCAACAGTTCGAAAAATTTGACGTAGAAAGCTCCTTAAGGTTTAAGATGCTAAGACACAATCATAAAAAGACGCGATAAAAAATCAAGATCGCAAAAAAGACGCTATCATAAAAAAACGTTCAATTTTGTCAGAGCTATTTTCATTGTTTTTTTTTTTGTGTGCAATCAACCAATACTTTATTTATTATATTGTTTTGTATTACACCTCCTATGTCAAAGAGTTTTGTTAACTTATTTTAATGTTAGCACCAAGATTCTATCATATGCAGCCGGATTCACTTTTGTGGATATGATCCGGTCAGTAAACAATTCAGTATTCATATTTGTGGATATGTCCTATTTTGAAATATACACTCAAATAGTCAGTTTATGGTATTATCGATTTTTGTAAAATTCAAACATAAATTAGAGCTCTTAGAAAATGATTATCGACTGTAATCAGTACAAACGGTAGATTATATACTTTTTATTTTTAAATGGTGAAAGTGCATGTTCATGTCGTACTATTTATTTCCTGTTTTCCAGATTTTTATCGGGAAAAAAAATTAAACAATAAATATAAAGTCGAATAAGAGTTCTTTTACATCATAGTATAAATAGGCCAAAACCCATACGACGGCTGTCGCCAAAGAACGAATACGAGAATTGAATTTTGAATACAAGAAAGCGAGAGAGGAATACTTGGATTCTTTCCGAAAGTAATTCGAAATTTGAATCTCGGTGGGTCCGTGATAACTGAACGAATTTTAAATACCTCGCTAACAAATTTTGAACCGGTGTAAAAGGGGACGATGTATAAATGATATATATAAACAAATTTTACATTTATGAATATATATTTTCATAAATGTAGAATTTGTTTTACTTCCGTGAATATTTCACGGGTTGCAACTAGTAAATAGATATTTTTTTAAAATAACCGTTAGATAGCAACAATTTGTTGATATAGAAAGAAAATACTCGAATATCATTGATTAAAACTATTTATTAAATTATTTTGATTGTATCATTGATTAAATTATTTTGATTGTATCATTGATTAAATTATTTTGATTGTATCATTGATTAAATTATTTTGATTGTATCTTTGATTAAATTATTTTGATTGTATCATTGATTAAGTTATTTTGATTGTAGCATTGATTAAATTATTTTGACTGTATAATTGATTAAATTATTTTGATTGTATAATTGATTAAATTATTTTGATTGTATCATTGATAAAATTATTTTGATTGTATCATTGATTAAATTATTTTGATTGTATCATTGATTAAATTATTTTAATTACTTCAAAATTTGTCAAAAATACGCAAAAAAAATTGGACTTACCTTATAAAAGAGGCGAAATACGTGTTTTGAGATGGAAAAGACTGGCGATCTGTCCTCTCTGCTTGCTTACCCAACGAGCAAACGGCGTTATTGTATATATGTACATATATTTTTATTGAACCTCTCTGTATCACCTTTTTCATTATGTCGCTTCCAGTATATTGAAGTTTCTCTCTTAAGTATCTATTGTACATACAGGGCACTTTGATTGAAGTCCTCTCCAAAAAAGGGCCAGTAGATTGATGGATGGCCACTTTGTATTGGATAGTAGAATGGGATCACACGAAAAGCCTTAATATCAAAGGAAATTTACCCTGTCTCTGTTGTTGAATCTTGCGCCCATCATTTGTTTGATTTATTTTACATCTTAACCTTTATTAAATTTGAAAAGGTATCCTTTCACTTCAATATAATAACAAGCCTTAAGGTAAAACGACAACCTTGGTGGCCTATTTTGTAAGACTCTTGTCTTCTGACCCGGAGGTTACGGGCTCGATTCCGACTGGAACCAAATTTAAAAAATATAAATATAGGTTTTTCAGTCTGGCTTTTACTTAAGTCCTCCGAATCATCTTTATGATTGGTTGAAAAAAATACTACATGACAATAACCCTACAATTTTGTACTAACATATATACAAAGAAAATGTCAGACATTATTCGCTCGTTCGCTACTATAGCTCCACACGTGATTTGTTTAATTATGTCGCTTCAAGACCCGAGATAAAGCGCTCTTGAAAAGAGTCTGTAAATGGCGCTATACATGTATAAAATGATCATATTTTTTTTTCAATTCAAAAAGGTCAATTTTAAACAGCGCCGTTTAGAGACCAAACTCTCCAAGAGCGCTCTAACTTGGAACTTAAACCCGCTTATATTAAACAGATCACGACTGGCAGCTATAGCAGCACCCTAGCCCATCCCCTATAACAATTTCTTTGTATATAGTACAACCTAGTGGAATTATTGCAAGGAGGTTAATCTCTTCCTACCAACCAGAAATATGTTTATGAGGCCTTAAGCATTTTTAATAGCAAGGTTTCAACGGGGATCGAACCCGCAACTTCCGGATCGGAAGACAGGCATCTTACCAACCAGGCCACGGAGGTCGTCAAGTAAATTTACAATAAATGTAATAATACTACAATAATTATTATTTTGTTGTAACAAACTTGTTTTAGTAAGTAAAGTAACTTTTAGTAAGTAACTTCTCTGCAAAAGTCCTTTACTTGAATTTACTAAAACAAGTTTGTTATCTAAACGGACCCACTCATATACTCGCACAATAAAATAACACAAACAATATTTCTGTAGAATCTGAAATAAAATCTCACAGCATCTCTAGGGATCTGGATCTAAGATATAAATACAACGAGGAAAATCCGCGCCAGTAACGGTTGAAGGAGATATCGCAAGAAATCTTATTTTTCTCTAAAAAGAATGTAAGTTTCCCCGTTAACGTACAAGACAGTGGGGTAGTTTTATGCCCCTACCTTGCCTTGATTTATTGATTCATCGTTTTCTCGTTTCTGCTGGAATATTTCGGCCTAAGTTATATTTTATCTTTCAAATTTGAAAGTAATCGATTCGTGGAAGAATTATTTATAGTCCTTTCATTGATGTCTTCATCTTTAAGAATCGCTAGGAATGGTTCATTTTCTTTACGTTTCAATGATACTTTGCGGAAATGTAAAGTTAAACAGTTGAAATTAAGTAATGTTATGTTGTTTATAGTTAAGGCATTAACGTTGTGGAGGTTTAAAGACATTGTAATTTATAATCCTCTAATTTATTCTGAAATGGCTAATCATTGTCACCGTGAAAACCATACTTTTTCTATCGATGATGCCAAATTCTTACATATCAGTAGTAACGGAAATATATTGGACATATTAGAGGCTCTAGAAATTTCTAAGTCAGTACATCGATCCGAACATCTGGTAAACAGTTATATTCCAAAAATCTCTCCGCTCTTGGCTGAAATCGTCCCATGCCTTCCTTACCCCTCAGTCCCCAACCGTTGAAGCGTGTATATCGGTACCAGTTCAAACAGAATTTAGTCTTGTTTGTGCACCCCTGAAGATAAGGTGAAAGCCTTGAAACCGGTAGGGTTATACCGTTACAAAAAAGTGGAATAAACAGTGTTTGATAAAAATAAATTACAATAAGTAATATCAATCTAAATAATTTTGTACCCTAACACACACATGATGCCAAATTCTTACATATCAGTAGTAACGGAAATATATTGGACATATTAGAGGCTCTAGAAATTTCTAAGTCAATACATCGATCCGAACATCTGGTAAACAGTTATATTCCAAAAATCTCTCCGCTCTTGGCTGAAATCGTCCCATGCCTTCCTTA